>MU270012.1:25644751-26112251 GCA_021432705.1 Caranx ignobilis
TCTTTAGTGTCCATACAACTAGAATCATCCTTGTCCAGAGTTCTGTAGAGAGGTCGGGATCTTTCAAAGAACATCTCAGTGATCAGCTCCAGGTGGAGAAAATACAAAATCAGAGGTGATAATATGAAGTCAGTCTTGCACCACAGCAGCAAGACAACTGAGTAGGGTAGGTGGGTATCTTATACACTCCATTGGGTAATTAATTTTTCCCTCAGCACATTAGTATTATGATCATATATAGCTCTATCTAGACTGGATTTTTGTACAGCTGCTTCATATTTCTGTACACAAAGAATGATCTAAAATGTCATCTTGGCAGATGTGTCTATACATCTGCATATATGGTATAAATAGGGGAAAAAACATCATAGGGCCCCTTGATATTGATACTATTAATAACATGTAGGAATATACAGAAGTAAGCTCTGATTTCATTGGTTTGGTCCACCAGGACACCAAGACCTTGATCTCCTCAAAACCAAGGCCATAATAATATGAGAAAACACAGGGGGTGAGCTGAACTCCACCTGGGGGGTGGAGTTCAGGTCATTTTGATTTTGTACTACAGGAGGCTCTGTTTGAGGCAGCTTGTTAAATCTTTTATACTGAGATGTCACCTCCAACACACAAGTCACAGCAGCAATAGCAAGGGGCATGCAATGGATCTGTCCCTGTTCACTCTGTAATGTGCTCAAACTCATTCAGCTTTTTTATCGGTCCATCTTTTTCATTTTTCGTGTGTGTGGCCTTAAAGGTAACACACAGTACTTCACAGCTTTAATCTGCTGTGATCAACCAGCTGTGCTTATCAAAACAGTGCAACCACAGCACACTGCTGCCAGATGATGGGCCAGGTGTGGAGGGAAAACTCCAGAGTCATAAAGATTTAAAGCCGCAGGTTTTTACGACTGTGGGCAAAGCTGAGTTTGCTAGCACTACAGCGACAACAGTGGAGGAGGAGAGCTTCCCACTGACATGTGGGAGTCCTCAGCTAGGTGTGAACAGCTGCAGGTCCGCCTCTGGGAACCAGACCTCAACAAGACCTGTGAGATTGATGAAATGCGATGCTGTGTAAATTGTGTGTATTGTGTTAATTTTGATGGGCTTTTGGAAGGACCAGGACTTGGCCATGACCAAGCAATGGTGTTTGTCATGGGGTCAATAAAGGCGTAAAGATGCGGGCTGCTATTGAAAAGTCTTTTTAATCTGAGGAAAGTTCAAAGTGAGTGATGTGAGGTGAAGTATCAGAGCAACATTGTGATCAGAGCTGGTCCACCTCTCTACATGATGAGGAAAGGAGCTTCACTGCTTCCGATCTTATCTCCTTTAGCATCGATAAGGGGTGTCAACTAGTCTGGTCAGTATCAACATCTACATCACTTTGCTTTCTGTGATCACCTTTAAGTATCGAGGAGCACTGTGCTCCAAAGGTTTGATGAGGTGAGGATGTTAGTCTGAATAGGAGGATGCAAAATAAAGCCACTAAAGAATGCATGATTGTTTCTGTTGTTGGAAGCAGTTCCAGTCCAAAGAAGTGCTGTCCTATAGCCTGAAGACAGAGTTCTCTTCTTCTTCTGTGTCAGTCAACCTCTCGCTGAGGTACTCTTGGAGAGAAGAGCACAATGAGTAGAGCCTACAGGCCACACTGCAGGTAAAGGAGCTGAGAGCAGTGAGGAGCAGCGAGAGCCTCTTGTGAGGTCCACATCAGCATCAAGAGGACATGGTGACACAGAGCTGTTTGCCTTCTCAAGAGGATGTAAAGTTTTGAAGCAGTGTGAGGGATGCTTCCTCTCACTAATACTGCAGACAACTGCAGAGGGTTGGACTCAGTTCAAACAGGAGCTGACACACAAAAATATACAATATAGTGAGTGGTGACAGACTCAAAATATAAAATGGGATTGTTAAGAGGATGAGAACATTAAATGGAGAGGGGAAGGATTAACAGGTCGGGAAGGGGTTGAGGGTTTAACAGGTGGATACAAACACACCCCTGGAAAAACCCTTTCCAAATTGTAAATCAGCTCACAAAAGCAAAATGTTTTAAATGTATCTGGATGTTTGTTTACAGAAGCTGTTGTTTAAGTCTGAACCAAACACACGTAGAATTAAAAAGAACAGTTAACGGCAGCTGATAGCATTTTTAGGAGGCACTGGAAAAGCTGCAGAAACAATTCATTTCTATGTATTTACAAACTGATGAACCCCATCCTTCCATTGACTCACAGTAACAATGGGTCTGGTTCGCTCACCATGACGCACTGATACTTTGAGGAATATGTTCATTAAACAGGCGAGTTTGATGTTACCTTTGTCACTAATGTCGTGATTATTGGGGATCAGACAGAACCGTCTAATGATGTTTCAGTGATAAAGGCAGGGTTCATCACAGCTCCTCACATTAACTCCTTCCTGTCCTTAAAACATGGAGGGAGGGGATGTTAGAGATCCTGTAGTGAATGTAAATATTGGCTAAAATCAGTGAGAGGTCTTGAGGTGAGTTTAGTGTTAGACAGGCTGTAACTTTAATCTGCCATATATTTACTTGTTTACCACAGGCCTTGGATCTCTTAGCCAATTGAATCAAGTCAACTGGACTTAGTTTTTGTCTTTGAAGACGTTTCACCCCTTATCTAAGTGGCTTCATCAGTTCATGTAGACAGTTCATGACTAAAGATGATAAAATTGTCTGTGTATAAAAAGAGCATCATTTTCCTGCTTTGCACATTTGACATTTAAGCAACAAATATATTCTTAAACAACGTTACATATTACTAAGTTACATGAGAGCATTGTTCTCTACATTTTACTTTGGAAAGACACGTTATCACATCACAGTATGTAGTTTTTTGCCTTAGAAAAATAGTGTGTTTGCAGGTCACTCATGTTTCTGTTCTTACAGCTGGAACTATTCTTCTCCACCATGATGACTAGAATAGCAGAGCATCTGTGTGTTTGTGATGCATGGTGAAAATGGATTATTGAGAAAACAGAACTGATGAGATAAAATGTGTGAGAGCAAAAGCAGCAAAAACAAACAGGAAATTTCTCAAGTACTAAGAGCAGAACCAATACAGTCGAGCTGGTCCATACTACAGTATTTAAAACTTTAGCCCCACGTTAACACCATGTTTTGGTACCAGCTCTTATCTGAAGGAGTGCAACTGTAGTACTGTACATCCAACAACATTTTGAGAACACATTTGAACCAACTTATCATCAAACAAAGTGAAAGATGTTTTGTTGGAAAAGCAAAGCTCTGTTCTGTTGTGGTATCTTTACCTTCCAGGAGGCTGTTAATAAGATGTAAGAGACGTCCTGCAGGCAGATTATCTACAAGGGATGTCCAGAAACTGAAGCAAACACACACACACACACACACACACTGAGCAGCTATGCACTGCAGGAAACCTGAGAGCAGTGTGCTTTAATTTGCCTGCCTGCTGCCTCACTCTCATCCTGACTGCTGCTGGCAATGTCCCCCTCCTTCCCTTCCAGAGATGCTGATCCTGACTGCTCCTGTCCTCACAGAGGAAGCCTCAAGACATGACAGAGGTGGGGCAGAGGAGGGAGCAGGGACGGGATAGTAGATCAGATTCATGACAAACCACCTGAAGAACAAAAGGCCACAGTGCATGTGCCCTCACCCCAGCAAGATCGAATCAAAGACATGAGTACATTTAAACAGAAGGATGCCTTTCACCACCGCCTCCTCTTTGACTCCCAATATAAAAACAAAAACACAATCAAAGGAATGTGTTGTGAGAGTCACATTTCCAGTCAAAATGTAGAGAAATCAGTCTTTTTCTGCAGCTGGAGCATCAGTGAATGAAACCTAACCTGTGTATTTAACCATTTCAATTGCAACAATTGAGAGAGTTTCAGCATGAATCGTTTGTTACATCTCCTGCACAAACAAACACTAAACATCAAGTTTAGTTATTTCCCTGGATGTAGATCCCCGTGCAGTTTGCCAGCATGGTGTTTACTTTTTTACAAACTCAGAGATAAGTGGGATAAGTGAAATGACTCATGTAGAAACCACATCTTGTTAGAAAGCTGCAGGAGGCTTGTGCAGTTCGCCACAATATATACGGCTCTGTGTAAATCTTAGTTTCCCCTATCTCTATTACAACAGTGTCAAGTTAACGCTACCCATGTTACATGCCAGGCTAATATAAAACACAATTGCTGTAAGTGATGGATCTAAATACTTCTTCCACCTACAAATCCCAGTTCATGTAAGGAAACAAACAGAAAAGGCAAAGGAAATCAACCTCAGTATATGTTGAGATGGAGGGTGTAAAGCAGGCAACCTATTCCACAAAGGGTCAAGTGGCTGCAGGTTTTTGTTCCAACCAAGCAGCAGCACACCAGACCTGACTCAGTTAATCAACTAATCTCAGTCTTCAGACAGTTGATTGGTCAAACTGTGTGCTCTTGATTGGTTGAAACAAAAACCTGCAGCCATGGTGGCCCTTTGTGGAATGAGTTGCCCACCTCTGCTCTAAGACCAAGAGGATCAGCTCAGGTGTTGGTGACAAAGGCTTTGGACAGGGGAAGAACACCTAAAGAGATGGATGAAGCAGAGGTAACAACCTAACTCCACAGCTTGTTTTTCAAATCCAACTGAAACTGGAAGTAATCCACAGCATGTGAGGAAAAGCTGCATCTCTGTCATTTCAATGCACAAAGATATAGAGTGCAGCCGTGGTATTGGATCTGATTTGATTGAACACCACAGCCTAGAATTCACAAATAAAGTTAAAGCTGGGGTTGGAGATTTGAAAATAGCACCTCCTCTGAGTTCCACCCCCTCCTCCCCCTCCCGTCAGTGTGTACGTCCAAGCCACCCCCCATAAACTGGAACGCGCACCGCACGAAAATGAGAAGCGGCAGGAGGAGTACTATATATATATATATATATATATATATATATATATATATATACTATAGTCTATTCAATACTAGCGTCACTGACCCGTTTTAAACCCACAGAGAAGCTAATATTAGCATTAGGCTAATACAAGCTACAAAAGTAGCTACGTTAGCAAAAGTTACACATTTCATAAAAATAACAAATCCTCCCCGAAGCAAAGCATATAATTACCTGTCCAACAGAAAGAGAGCAACCTCAGCATCACTTTCAGGCCCTTCAAATCCCTCAGTTGTCTCCACAAAAGCAACACTGATGTTTACTCTGGTTTGACCTCTGGCTTTATCCAGAGCCTTTTTGTTAGCAGCCTTTTCAGCCTCCAGCTTTCTCTTCCTTGCCTTTTTCTCGGGGCGAGCCGTTACAAGTAACGCTGGAAGTAGTAACTGGGCTGCATTTTCTCAGCCACTGCTCATAAATGAGCATGAAATCCGTTCTGCTGTAACTCTGTACGCTGATTTCTTCCAGCAACAGCGACACGTGAAGATTGTGCACACGCGTCGGAGACAGGGATCGAGGGGGGCGGATACAGAACTAGACATGAAGGCATCTGATTGGTTTTTGCTCTTCGGTGCAGAGTTGTGTCAGTCCTGCAGCTGCCACAGAGGACTGATTATTTTCGTTCCTTTTTCTGATACATAATGTATTGATTACTCAGAAGGTAGAAGGACCATCTCACCCAGTATAACAAAACATGTTTCTGAACAGGATTACCAACCCCAGCTTTAATGCTGTTTACAGACTCTGTTAGATGCAGCTGCAGTTGTATGTAGTGCAAAACATGTGTGGTTCAATATCACTGGTTCTTCTGCAGAGGTTACATACCTGGTGACCAGCACAGCTGTGTCCACTGGTGGAATGTCGTCTCTTCCACCAGGAACGTGGTTGGTGCCGAGGTACCGTGGGCCCCCAAACTCCTGATACTGCCAGTGACAGAAGCTCTCCAGAGATCTTTCTCCATGATGGCCCACGTTTAGCTTCTCCTGAGGAGCACATACAGGACATATGAACTGCTGCTCTGTCACTGTGTGACCTTTAGCTTATACCTACATTGTCCATATCACTGTATCCTGATGCCTGATGTTCGATACTTTCACTTGCTTCTGGACCAAATTTTACAAGGACATACACTTTGCTTTATGTCCGTTCAAATTCTAAACATAGAAGAAATTAGAAACGGAGGATTGATGCAAATGACTTTGAACCTTTAACTTAAAGGACAGAGGAGTTTCACAAAAATAAAATAAAATCTCCTTCCCAGAGGGCATGACCCTCCGCTCAGTGGGTGTGTCCAGCAGCTGCTGGCAGAGAGGCTGTGAGGGTCAACACTAAGTTACAGAGGGGTCAAAGAAGGTGAAAAGTCAGGCTTACTGGGCGGTTGTGAAGCAACACAAGCTTGGTGACTCGAATGTTGATCCGGACTCCCAGACTCTGGTGGTGGAACATGTTGTAGACCTGCAAGAGATGGAACAAGACTCAGAGACATCTCTCTGACCCTGAGCTGCTGCTTCTTTCATAACACAGTGTATAGAATCCAGAGTTTAAGTGAATGTGCACATGCACAGTTTCCCTTCATGACTCACAATAACCTTAACAACACCGTGGCCTCACACTTCACGTAAAACATTACTGACTATTAATGGTCAGTGTTAGTCCCTCATCAATAATGATACATGACTGGAAACAGAGTTAAACTAAACAAAGTGACATCTGCAGCAGCTGTCCATCAAACAGGACAATTTCTACTTGAGTGCTTTGTTAAGCATCATTATAGTGTGAACTGATCAGAATCACAGACGCCGGGGACCCCAAATGTTCCTTGGGGGGTTCCTGGGGGTCCCCAGCAAAAGGTAAATACGTTATTTTCACAATAATTCCTTCTATAAATAGCACACTGACAAAATGTGGGACTATTTTGGTCCTGGTTTTCAAACACTTATTGTAATAAGACATCTAAGAGCTTTTGCCTTTAGTTGTTGACATTTGCACATAACTGAATAAATTACTATAAACTATTGTCATCCTGTTCTATAATACTTTAACTCTATTTGACGTTTATTTCTTTCAACATCATGATAACTGACTGAGTTAGTGTGGTGGTGAAAAGGACTCACAAGTGCATTCATGCATAATACTGGGAAAAGCAGAAAGCAGACATCTCTGATTCCTGCTACTTCACAGCTGACCTCAGGAGTGTCAGGAGCTGCAGTCCAACCCTCTGCTCTTTGAGATTTGAACTGGCATAAATAAAGGTGGGATTGATACGGCTCATTAACAGCATTTGCACATAACACCACTCTTTTGTTTATGCTTCAGTGGAACTGTATTTTAATTGTAACGTGATGTCACATGGAATTACATGCGAGAGGTGTAACTATATGTTATATTAATTTCTACAATATGACTATTATTCTATGCGTCCTTTACACTCCAGTTTATACAGTAGTTGCATTGGGTGTGGTCTTACCATCAGGACAGCAGCATCCTGGAAATGAGCACCCCTACATCCCCCACCCCCCCAAAACTTAACCCTCATCCTTCAAACCTAAATTACATCTAATTCTATCTCAAGGACGAGAAGTGTCCTCTTTCTTTCTGTTTACACCCAGGTAGAAAACTCAGACTGGCCATCACATCAAGAACTATCCAAGTATGACTTCAGACACTCTCCTGGTCATACTGGTGTGACACTTGAAGCAGTTAGGCTCTAACTAACAAAGTGGTGAAGTGATTATTAGCTCATTGCAAATAATTAAGGCAAAGATGCCAAAAGTGATTCCCTATTTTATACTCCCTGTTCTCCACTCTCCTTCCAGTTTCCAACATTTAGTCCATTAATTGGTTGATATTAGTAGCAAATCATTATGAGTTGCAGCCCTGAACAAAAGTTTCCCTGCGGATATCAAAGCAGACAGGTTAGAGCTTTTTCATGGTCCCCTCCAGCTCTCTGCTGTGCATGTCTCTCCTCTCCCCCTGTTCTGGCCTCCAGAGCCCGAGCCAAAGCTAGAAGTCTCCCCTGTGCTGAGCTGAGTACTAAGCAGCTTTATTCAGTTGGCTGGTCGAGCCTGTTGTTACAGAGGGCTGCACGGGTGACAAAATAGGGACGTGGTTCTGGCTCATCTCCATCACTGTGCAAGACATCCGGCAGCCAAATGTGAGTGCGTTTACATGCACAGAGTTATCCTGGTTTCTTCTTGCATGGGCTGTGATGTTTCCATGGAAACATGAGAAACGAGGTGATTCTGACAGCATCCAGTTGTGTGATCTGTCTGCAGCAGATAGGTTTTCGGTCTTTACACCTTTTCCAGGAACTCTATCATGACTTTATATTAGAAGAGTAAAGGACATAATCTGTTCATCAATAACATGAGTTTATCTTCCAGTTACTGTATTTTTACTACAATCTTCCCTCTTTTCTACTCTCCCTCCATCACAGCTAAACATGGTCTGTGAAAACACAAAGGGGACTAAGAGGATTTGGAATAAAAACACACTTGACACTTGATTTGTTGAACACAAAACAAAGAGCTCTGGTCTTACCATATTCATGACCGTCAGCAGGAACCTCTGTGCGGCCTCAGCACCATGGTACTGCACCATGTCCGAGTCTGCTACCACCACCGTCTCCACAGTGTAGGCTTCATGCAGGCGGATGGCGTTTCTCTTGCCACGAACATCCTCCACTACTTTTGACCTCTTCTCCTTCCTCTTCCCTGCTACAGATACAAAACAGACAGAGGGAAGAGCAGCATTAGAAACACTGCACCTGTGTGTGGAGCTGTGTCTCAGTGGTTTGTTCACCACCACTGCACATTTTAAACTAATATTAAAACTCCATAACACAATGTTGTTCTTCCAGTGATTATGAGAAAAGACCACAGTACTAACTTTAAGACATACATATCTGACATACATTACATATATATCTGTGCAGGGTTGCATAGGGGTACACCCTGAACAGGTCAGCAGTCTGTCACAGGGCCACATACAGTATAGAGTCAAATACTGTCATACGCTCACATTCATTTAGACTCACCAGTTTACCTATTGTGCACATCTCTGGGCTGTGGAAGAAGGCAGAATACCCAGAGAAGCACATGCAAACTCCATATGAGCCCAAAACCTTCTGTCTGTGAGGGAACAGTGCTAACTACTGCTCCACTGTGCCGCTCTGACAGACAGTTTTGTCAAACATTGAAAGATTGTCCAGCAATAGTTGAACCTCATCGTGCGAGTTGACATGCATTCTAAATTCCTGTGTTGTCAGACTGATACACTGATCAGTGATATGCCTCCAACTCCAGCCTTATTCTGCACACTATCATTTTGGTCCGATTGTTCTCTGCCTGTTAAAACAGAGAGAGCAACTTCTGTACTTTTACTTTTGTCTTTATAAAATATGGTCTGCCAATTCCTGACTCAGCTCTTTCTGCACATGCTTTATGTGACTAGAAGCACAGTGACAAAGCAAAGTCTACCCACTGTAATGTTCTAGCTTGTGTTTTCAGAACATTGGGTCTGGGGTTTCTTGGTGTTGCAAACTCCATACCCCAACTGAAAGCACATATTATTTAAGGATCAAAGTTGCTATGACATCAAGAATCTGAGGATGGAAATCAGGCAACTGACCATCTTCACCAGTCATCAGGAATGAGCAACAAGCTAAAAACCTACAGTGTGAGGCAGCGTCGGGCCTCAGCGTGTTGAGACTGCCAACGAAACTGTGTCTAACACCAAGAACAGAAAACTGCCAAGTCATAAAAATGACCTTCAAACTGTAAAACAAAGTTACCTCACAGCAGCTTGAGCAGCTCCAGTCCATGGGGCCAGGGAGGAGCCAACCAGGGTGAGTGAAAGCCTCAGTGTGCTTCAAACAGAGCAGCTGAGACAGCCAGACCAGACTGCTAGACTGTGACATTCTTAAAGAGACAACTATCAAGTCCTTTTTGTAAGATGAGTGTGTCTGTCTGATTCTGACCTTTTTTGGTACTTCAAACAAATAAAATGACTTTTTTTGTATAGTATAGTATTACACTACAGTGAAAACCCTCTGGGAAAATGTTAATCAATCCTTGGGAGAGGTCATTGCCTATAATGATCATTGTACTCCTGCTACATGGCCCAAACACAACAAACTCAATTTCAACAACTGGTGTGTGACAGTTCACATCAGCTACAGTGCAGCTTCAACTCATGTGTGTCAGCTGAAACAGGGACTGTTGCTTCAAACATTCCCTCAGATGATCTACATGGAGGAGCTTGAGGATTTTTTCCATGTTGATAATAAGGTACAACAATTGTCAAAGGTCATAATGAACAATGTTGCTTGAAATACCAATCTTCCCCAGAATCTTGAGATAAACTCCTAAAGTGACATAAATTCTTCTTCATTACATAGGCAGCTTGGACTATATTTTCATCTCACTAAACTTCATATAATCCCTCCTGTTTAAGTATTTGCATTGGATTTTTTTAATGGAGTAGAACGAGGAAGTGTTTGAACAACAACCTTGGTCACATTTTCTATGTACAACTGTGACCCCACACTTCTGCAAGACCCAACCTTGTTAGAATTCATATCTACAGTACATCTTCTGCACAAGCCAATGCAGAATTATGGTAATGGTTTTGGCAAGTAACACTTGGTCAAGGTTAGAAAGCAACTGAGGCTCTGCTTTAAATATGGCAGCAGAGGTCTGTGGCACAATGTGAACTCGGTCTGCGTGAGAGCTTTGTTGTTTTGTATTGTGAAAACTCAATAAAAGTATTCCTGGGGCTGTCGCTAAACAAAATAAATGATCCTGGAGAAACAAATGATCTGCTAAGCATTAGTTTGCTCACTAGCTATCCATGAATGGATGCAGCCACACTCCAAAGCAGGTCTGACTCTGTTAATCTTTCAAATCAAACTTTGCTTGGCTACAGTTTAACTGAATGACATGGCAAAGACTCTGATAATGGGTGTCATCACCTAAAAGATTCTCTAGTCTGAGGCCAATGTGATCGATGTTAAAAACAACTCCATTAATAGTACATGTTGATGATTCCTGCAAATGTTAGCTGACCACCAAGGTCCGTGGTGGGGTGGTGTGTGTGTGTGGGGGGGCAGGTGACAATTCAAGCAGAAAAATCCTGACTAAGAAGAATCAGATGACTCTCGGCTCCCGGAGGTGACACTGTGTGCACAACTTCAGGCGCTGTCAGATTACCAGAGATGAGAAATCATTCATTCCAGCACAGGGAGAGGATCAGAGCAGTGCCCTCCTCCAGCAACTGGCTCTGCTGACTGTGGACTTTTTTCAGACCCAGAATTGAAACCAGACCATCAGTACTCCGGAAACAGGACGTGATACAATGGTCTGGGAGGTTGGATTTGGAGTCCACAAGAGCAAGTGTGGTGTCCAGTCCAAGAAGACTGTGTTAGAGTAGGAGCAAAGGATGAGTAAGAAGCTGAATCTGAGCGATGTGCAGGAGGAAAACAGTGTCAAATGTCCAAATGACTGATACCTGGGCTTAGCATATCAGCTGATACCTGATACTGATCTGATACCACTGTAGAATTAATGAACAGTACACTTTGCCATGTGGAAGAGAGTGAAGGCATCAGGCTTGACTTTAACATTACTTTCCTAACTTACTTACTGTAAAATGTTGTTGCTCTGTGTTTGTTGTCCACCAGCATGCTGCGCCTGCCGCTGGCATGTGATGTACAGTAGCATGGGTCAGCAGACTCAGCAACATAGAATTGAAGTGAATAGATCAGCATCATGCATCAGCCCCATTATCTGATAACCAACCTAGCTATTTAGTTAATATTTAGGCCGATATCCAATCTTACTCTCTGAACGGTGCATCCCTAGTGCTGTTTGTTAACTTTTATCTCTTTTTTTATCTCCGGTACTGAGCCCAAGCTGATATGTAGAGCTGTAACCAGTGCTGTCATAGAAATGCATGTATATTTTCCTTTATGAGCTACAAGGTCAGACTGTGCTACTGTCTGTGAACAGTTTCTAATAACTCCTTCACTGATGCACAAACACATCCAACAGAGATTTTCTTGCATGATGAAACTTCAGACACAAGTTTAAGTTCATGTCAATATCTTCCTCTCTGATTCTCTATTTTGGGTTTAGAGCTGCTGACACACAGTCATTAAAGTGAGCAACTCACAGGCCAATTTATTAGGTACACCAAGGTACAAGATATAACCAACAGAGTAATACAACAATCCTGCAGTAGATCCTCTTGAGTGAGGATCAAATTGATCAGTTTTTATTGAATCTGATCAGTTTTTATTGAATATGTTCAAGCAGATGTTGTAATTTGTAAAGCTGTTGACCTGTACTGAGTTATAGTGATAGGTATGCCTAATATTTTGTCAACCTTAATCTATAAAAATACAATATCTGACATAACATTAGGAATGCCTCTCACTGTAGCCCAGTGAAGTTCAGGCTCCAGTATTAAATTATCAAAACAAATCAACATCTTCAACAGGGAAAGGGAGCTGACAGCAAGTGGCCACAAACACTGACCATATCCCACCTTGGCAGAAAATTTAGACTCCCTGCAGGGATCACAGAGCTACTCCATGTGTGACTGGGAGGAGGAGGAGGAGGTGTAAGGATGAGGGGGGGGTTGTAATAAAAAAGAAGAGAGGATGTGTTTGAGTCTCACAGAGACAAATAACACTGTGATTTTAACTGTGAATGCAGCTGCAGCGTTGCAGGGGAACAGTGACTGTGCCTGCTCACAACTCTGTGGGAGAACTTTGCGTCATACAACCACCGGGCTGCTGCTGCCGCTCAGACCTGAACTCATTACTGTTGTTTAGAGGCTGTCTGATGATAAGCACAGATGACATCAGAGAAAAAGTTTGGGGGAAGAATCCATTAGCTTGTTTTCAACTTGTCCTGATGCCACACCTACATCAGAAAAGCAATGTCCCAGCCGTCTGTTTCACGTTTTTTTGTCAGGGCCTTCAGGGTGGGATGACCAGTCTGAGGAGACTTCTTTTACATCACCTCTTAAAAGGCATATTCATAGATGTGATGTTGTTAGTTTACTGCTTTTATTGTGTTTGTGCTGCCTTTGGTGTATCTGTGTGTGCAACTCTGTTTGGTGATCTCTCTAATCAATCTTAGTTATATTGATGCACATTATAAACTTTGTTTTTACTAGCTGTTGTCATCATCATTGTCATTGTCGTCATAGTTTTGCAAACTGTTATGATTGCACAGCAAAGTTTACTTCTGACCATTTGGATACAAAATGTTATCACCCGATTTAATATTTGGGTTTAACTGTGTCATAACTATAGCATATGATTATGTGGGTTATGGCCACAAACATGTTTTGTCACAGTGACATTAAACCTTTGATCACCAAAATCTAATCAGTTCATCCATAAGTCCTAATCCATGTTTGTGACAAGCAGTGTTGCCACAGTTACCGTATTTTCGGCACTATAAGGCGCACCGGATTAGAAGGCGCACCTTCAATGAATGGCCTATTTTAGAACTTTTTCATATATAGGGCGCACCGGATTATAAAGCGCATAGAATAGAAGATACTGCAGTCAAACGTTTGACTGGGGCTGCGCTATGCATCCACCAGGACTGTGAGTAAGCACAGTACCGGTGTTGACTGACTATGGTAGCCGTAATGCTGCAAGCGGTGCGGCCTTGTAGTTTACCAGTCGTACTTGTTGGTGAGATTAGAGATTCACCAAGTGTGAATGATAAGACTTCGTGTCTTAAACGGGAATATGAGGATCGTTAGCCTTTTATAGCTAATCCGGCAGATAGTCTAACAAAAGGCTTAGAAAAATAAAGGGATCGGTGTTTTGGATTATTAAATTGTTTTTATTGGTTTTTCATACGGAAAATTTTGACAGAGCGCCTTGAGCGCCGTGTACAACCAGTATGGATCAACCAATTAACCGAATGATCCATATATAAGGCGCTCCGGATTATAAGGCGCACTGTCGTTTTGTGAGAAAATTAAAGGCTTTTAAGTGCGCCTTATAGTGTGGAAAATACGGTACCTTGAAAAAGTAATCTGATTACTGATTATTGACTACTCCTTTAAAAAGTAACTTAGTTACTATACTGATTACTTGATTTTAAAAGTAACTACGTTAGATTACAAGTTACTTTATCAGTTACATTCAGCAGCTGCCGACAACACCCCCTGCCGCCTCAACATAAAATGATAGTAGTAGGGATCTTGTTTATTATGGCACTGAACGAGGGCGAGTCAACTGTGCTTAAGGGCAGCATTTCCTCTACAACATACTGCCCAACCAACTTCTTCAACTCCCCCATCTCTTGTTGCTTGGGTGGTGGGGGACATCCTGCATTGGTCGCAGTTCTCTGCTTTGCACCACCTGGTGGGACTTTCTCTGTAAGTTTGACTGTGCCGTGCTGCGACTCCAAATGTTTCTTCAAATTGACATAGTTTTTTTGAAGCTAGATAACACTTGTGTGTACAACAAACCTTAATATTGTGGAAATAGTAACACGTTAGATTACTCATTACTGAAAAAGGTGGTCATATTAGAGTAACGCGTTACTAAGTAATAAGTAACTTAGTAACTTACTTTTATAAATCAAGTAATAACTAAGTTACTCAATGCGTTGTGGTTGTGATGTTACAGAACAGTTACTAAGTAACACGTTACCAGCATCACTGGTGACAAGACAGGAATAGGACAGACAGACGGCCCAAACACACTCCAGCTCTGGCTGCTGCCGCACAGAGGACGTAGTGTGAGTGGCAGCAGCTCCGATGCTCCATGATTCATGCTACAACAACATCACAGCTGCATTAGAATGGTGCAAACACCCACCGTAAACTTCCTCCACACCTGTGAGCCAGAGATTTCCAGGCTTTGTCAAGAAGCTATTTCTTTGTGTTTCCACTATATTTTACTTCTCAGTGATATGTCATTAAAAACATAGCATACATTCTCGTGGTCCTTTTGGTTTCAAACCTCTGACCTGACTGCCTCTGAGTGATCTTGTCTCTGTTCAAACACTAATGACGGCCTGGACGTGCAGGCTCTGCTCTGGTAAGTAGTGGTTGTCCTGCTCTGTGGTTTGTTGTGATGTCACAGAACAGTGTCTAAAAGTACAACAGGCAGGGAATAGTGGAAACTTCACATTATGTTTCTCTATGTTCTTGCAGTGAAGATCATAAAGGATCAGGATCCTTTCTGCTGATCTGCTGAGCTCAGGTGGATAGGTGGGAGGTGAGAGTAGATAAAGGGGAGAAGGGGAGAAGGGAGTGTCTTTTTGATGACAGTCTGATGAACAAAGAATCCATGAATTATTCCTAAGTATTCTATATCAGTGTAACTCCTGTCTGTATGTAGTTGTAAATCTAAATGCGCACACACATGCTCAGTATGAGAGGACCACAGTAAAGCTCTCCTGGGGATCAGGTAAGAAGCAACAAGCAAATTCACATGAAAATCTCTAAGTCATAAATCCATGAGGTCATTACAAACATCAGCTCTATGTGTGATCAAGGAAGGAGCAGAGTCTTGTTGCTTGTTGACCTGCAGAGAGAAATGTGTTTCTGGTTTCTTCTAGTGTAAACAGCCGATTGCCGCCCCCCGCCCCATCCTTCTTCCTCCAACAACAACAGTCTGTTCACAGCCTAGATGTTTTCACCTGCACCTGCAGTCTGAAGACTCAAATATGTAGAACGACATATCCCAGACCAGCTCTGTATTGTTTATATTTGCACACAAACAGAAAATCTATCTTATTTTTTTCTGGATCCTGTTTCGATTCTTATTTACATTTCTCCCCTGTGCTGTAATTTCTCCTCTGTTTCTGTGTAAATTTCACTATACATCTTATCTTATCTGTAGTAGGTGTGCAGCCTTTTTTCATCAGTTTTCGGTCAATGAAAAATTTTTTTTTTTTTTTAAGTCCAGCTAAGGTGGAGATTTGGTGAAAACAGAGTTTTAGGTTCATGGATAGAAAATGTACTGACGTTAGCTGTGCAACTTTTGTTTACTCTGAGATCTTACATCGACAGTGAGATCATGGATGCTGTCAGTGCTCTTATTGATCTGACTGGGTAGCATGGCTCTATGTTTCTTGTTACTTTGCCTACTTTAGGTTTGGCATGATCAGGACACCACTCAACGGTGTATTTATCTGGGTTCGGTAAATGAAGATCTCTATGAAAATGATATGTACCATGTTACTATTGATAACAGAGGGGGAAAAATATTTGGTTTTCATAAATACCAGGTGGTGTGTTCACATGGTCTCGATCACTTTTTGGGTTCAGCTCATCAAAGATAGTCAGCTATCACATTTACACAGGTGTAGCATAGAACCACATCCATGTCTTTAACGCAGTACCAGAGAAACTTCTCTCCTCTTTGAGACAGGTGCAGAATGAACCACAAAGGAAATCGGTGTGGTCTGCCCCATGCAGTAAAAAGAGGACGTGGAGGTGAGGTGCTCTGGATCTGGTCTGTGAAGCCCAGGAAGCAGATTCCTGGGCTTCATTGTTGCTTTAACTTCCTCTGGGCTTCTCCCCACTGTCTCAGATTCCATCCATGAAGCAGGAATTTCATTACCTCTGACAGGATAGAACAGGCCGCTGCAATAAGTATTATAATTAAAAAGTCTCCGTGTTCAGTCTTCAGGAGCAGCGAGTAAAGGAGTTAGAGCATTCCTCTTCCACAACCAATACTTTCATGAAGGAGAAACTTAAACCCTCCATCGGCCACACCTTGTGCTGCAACGCACACATGCAGAGCCACATGGAGGGCTTCAATAAAATCACATGAGAGTGGATCAGACACCTGCCTCACAGTAACAGGCTGATCAGTCAGCTCTTCTTCTACACTCATCTCCATCCATGAATCATCCAGATCCCAGATTTAACCATCCACATTTAACAGTTTCAGAACACTGTATGAAACTCAGGTGTTGCTCAAAGAGTTTAGAGCTGTAGTAGTAATAAGATAAGTAATAAGATAGCATTCAGAAGCCAAGACACACTAAGAGTACACACCAATATACATTACTTCGTTCTGAAGGGAAGGAAGTTTGCAAATAACCACTTTTCATAACCTGACGGAGAACATTTTCATATCTGTACTACACTTTGGTTTCTAATAAAGCGAGATACCTATGTGTGGAAATAAATAAATCAGGTCTATGTTCTAGATAAACTACAATCCACAGAGAAACACCCAAATCCTGTTTTCAGAAAGTGAGTATTTACACATCACATCATCTGTCCATCAGCTATACAGCTTAACTGTGCAGGCTCCCAAAAGCTAATCCCAGCTGACAGAGGACCAGGGCGGTGTACACCCTGGACAGGTCTCCAGGTCACAGGGCCACATAGAGACAACAACCTAACACACTCACATTCACACTTAAGGCCATCCATAGATGGACCACTCCATCCGTCCAGTTAACCTAAAGTGCATGTGTTTCATGCAAACTCACCACAGAAAGACCACAGGCCCAGGGATCACACCCTCTTGCTGTGAGGTGACAGTGCTAACCACAGTATCACAGTGTCACATACAACCGATCACTGTGTCACATTTGAAACTAGAAACAGCATTTCCTGAAGAAAATGCGTGTGAATGCTGAAAGTCGAATATCATTGCTGAAGCAATGCTGAATGAGCTGAAGAAATTGCTGAAGCAATGTTGAAAAGGCTGAAGCTAAAGCTGAAACATATAACTTGTAAGCTGTGACATGAATGTCTTGAAGGGCTAAAAGCAGTAGAAATGTTAAAAAGGTAGAAGAAAATGTTGAAATCCTGCATGTCTAAGTGTAAGAGTTTGAAGAGTTGAAATCTGCAGCTAACCTGACAGTAAAGCAAACTGACGAAACAGTGCCACCACCTTTCAGCATTCACACTAAGAAATAATATTAGAACCTCATGGTCATTTCTGTTTGCTACATAACCATCACTGTCTGCAAGTTAAACAGTGGGAAGATGTAAAACATGGGACCTTAGAGCTGAGAACAGGTAAGGAGCTACTGACATGCAAACTGATGCTGGCTTAGAGCAGCACATGAGAAGTAGTCATTAGTCAATAGTCTTTATGACATTCATGCCAATAAAGTGAATTTGAAGTCGAACTTGAGAAAGTAAAGAGAAATCTAGCTCAGACATGGAGCTTCTCTGCTATCAGACAAATAAAAGAGTAAAAAACAACCGAGGGTTTAAAGACTGAATGTTCTTCCTTCTTTTTATTTGATATTTGACTGTACATGCCATAAAAACACATGTATGAAGAAAAACCAAAGTGTGAGTTTAAACAAACACTGTTCAGCCACTCTTCATCTTCATTCAGGTTCTTATGCAACATGACACACTGACCTCCATCAACAGAGACTAAACTGCTGCTGCATAAGAATGCATGAGAGAGAGAGTGAGAGACAGAGAGAGAGGCTTTACTCACCACTCTCATTAATGCTCATGCTCAAAGATGAAAAAGAAAAATTTTCATGTTTTGTATGTTGTATGAGTGGATTTGGAACAAAGGGCTGTTTTATGGATTGTTGTGCATTGCTGTGGCTTAGAGGGTAAAGCCTCTAATTTCATTCAAACAATGTATAACAGATGTGTAATTAAAACAAGAAACCAAAGAGCCAATTACTCTAACTAGCACTGTGGGGTGAAACAAGGCTTCAATATGACCCCACCCATCCAACATATTAATACCCATATTGACAGAACAACTGCAAAAATCTACAGGTCCTCATGTGGGGGTCAGAGTTCAAACTGTGTGACGTG
The DNA here is from genome assembly GCA_021432705.1 of Caranx ignobilis. NCBI lineage: Eukaryota > Metazoa > Chordata > Actinopteri > Carangiformes > Carangidae > Caranx > Caranx ignobilis. Next base: position 25,663,476 of record MU270012.1, read on the forward strand.
GTTCTACTGTCTCCTCCAGCAGAGGCCTGACAGCAGAGCCTGCACCACAAGCTCAATTAAACATCTCAGATCTCAGATCAGACAACATCCTGCTTCCCTGAACGTGCTGTGAAGGATGTGAACAAGTCGTGAGAGAGCACGGGGGTCAGATATACCAAACATCCAATCCAGTCTTAATTAAGTAAGACCCGATAATATAATGAGGTAATTAAAAGTGAGGTCCAAGGTAAGTTCTCCCAGGTTTGTGTAAAATCATACTGAGAGCTCATGGAGTCATGTCCAACAAGACCCACTCAGGACAAAACTCTTACATCATTTCAACTTTATCAACAACTCACAGCTGCGCAATCAATTGATTTGATTGCTTAATTTTAATTGATGGTTCAGGACAATGATATCACCATAAGTTGAGTATTTATGTTGTAGACCGCCACCTCTTCCCTGAGCCTCTGTAGTTACCATAGTAACCCAGAGATCACTTCAGACACAGGTGAAGTATCATCATGGCAGCTGCACAAGACAGCAGCAGCCCTCAAACCACTGCTCACAGTCAGCTAACATGAGCACAGTCATTTTCCCACAGTGAAGAAGAAGAAGAAGAAGGGTCCTGAGAGAGAAACAGTACAGATGGTGCTGGAGGTTCACATGGCCAAGGATATGGAGCTGTATACACAGCTGAAAGGCTGGAGATCACCAACATGTTGAAGACAGTCCACCCCAGATGAGAGCTGTCGATCCTGAAAATTATTTGCAAAATGTATTTTTCTTTTGTAGTTTGTTTTCAAGAAGAAAAAATGTAAACTCAGAGATTTTATTTTCAGGTGATATTGCCCAGCTCTAACTCTAATCTAACGCCCTCTCCACACGAGGTCGTTCACTGGCACACAGATCAGCCTCCTGGGTCCACTCTGCCAACTAGCCCTGAAGTTCACATCAGTCACAACTTCAGAGGAGACACCAAGTGACCTGACCCAAACCAATCCATCCAGAGGAAAATTATATTGAACACTGAAACTAAGCCAAACCACAAATTAAATTAGAGTTCTGCTCAACTCTCCGATAGAAAATGAAGGGAAACCCTGACAGTGGGCAGAATAAATGGACACGGCCTAAACTCTGTTCATTCAAACAGAATCTCAAAGCACTGTGAGGAGCAGGAGGAGGTGAAAACTGAGTTTAGCCATGTCAACAGTCCTCAGAAACAATTGTTGTTATACAGGCAGAGGAACAAGCTCTGTGGTAAATGAATATACCTTTGTTAGGATGGTCAACATTTACCTGTTAGTGGACATGTATTCATCTGTACAGCTTATCCAGATAGAACCCACAGAGGCACAAGGAGAACATGCAAACTCTACACAGAAAGACCAAGGTCAGGGATCAAACCCAGAATCTTCTTGCTGCAAGGCGACAGTGCTAACCACCTCACCACCACTGGTCTGACTTGAGAGAGAGAGACAGAGAGAGAAAGAGAGAGAGAGAGAGAGACAGAGAGAGAGAGACAGAGAGAGAGAGGGCAGAGAAAAGCAGCAGTGAAAGAATTTATAATCTGACACTTCCCTTTGTTTATCTCACCTCCAGACACCTGGTTCACTAGAATACATTCACTAGAATCATCTGATCGTGTCTGTGTTTCTGGAGCTGGACAACCACACCCTCCCATTAAATGTTCTTCTGCAGCCACTCTTTGAGTCGGGTCTGGGGGCTACACAGGCACGTCGATGGGAATGTCAGATATTCCTGAAGGGCTTCCAAGAAGTTCTCTGGCAGAAAACGGATGGGTTCAACTTCACTGTGTTTTTTTTCACTAACAATTATGTCAGTTAAGAACGGTAGAAAGTTCTACAAATCATTCACCATCAGCAGACAGCTTCCCAAGCTGCACAGTGTGAGTTTATAATGTGAAAGTGTGTCATGAAAACATATGAGAAATGCTGCTCAGGCTCGGTGCGACGGGTGAAAACAAACAGACAGAGGAGCCGTAGGCCGACACACACAGCTCCATGTTTTTTCTTCTTTCCCTCTAAAAAGGAGGTTTCAGTTATTGTGTATGCCCCAGTTGTGAACATATGGAAAAAATTTATTTATACAGGTTGTCAAAAGTGCTGGTGGTCTTTAGCTCGGGTGGTGTTATGCAACTTTGGCGGCGCAGTTCAGTTCTCAGGGTCAAGCAGCTCTTTTTAATGACTGTGCACAGGGGAAACAGAGAGAACGTCTGAGAGCAGTTTCGATTGTGTGCAAGCAAACGTGATGATGAGAGCAGAGCTGTCAAACAGCTCAGGCTCCGTCTCTGCAGCCGAACAGCCCCTCTGCTCACTGGAGGAGAGAGAGGGACATTTGATGTCTCTCCACTGGACATGGAGGCTTCATACTGGAGGTGACTGTCTGCTCCATATTCACAGGCAGCAGACTGAGAGCTGCTCCAGCTCCAGCTCCTCCAGTCTGCATGTCACTGTGTCCTTGGCCAAGACACTGAGCCCCAAATTGCCAGCAATGTATCATCAGTGTGTGTCTGGTAGAAAAACGCATGTGTGTTTGAGAGAGAATGGGTGAGTGCAGTCCATTTATAATTTTAGCTGGTGTCCTGAAATCCACTGAGAACATCAACAGAAGTTTTCACATACACAAAACCAGTTACTCTTTATAAATCTCACTAATCGAGGTATTGCATGTGTGAGAAACTGAGACAAAACCATGCATCCATTGAAGAATCTGATGAGTAGATATTCAGATAGAATGAAACAGTTCAGAGATAAATGAGACTGAATTAAACACTGAGCACAAACAAAATTATTTCTGTTTGTGAATTGTAAAAATAATATTGCAGAGCTTATTTTTATGGTAATTAAAGGAGACATATTCAGCTCCTTTTCCACAAAGGTGTGTTAAAGACATGTCTGTGACATGCTTTGGTCAAAATACCCCAAGGATCAAACATCACAGCTCTTTTCATGCGCTCAAAACAGCCCTGTTCAGAACAGTCTGTTTCAGTGCCTGTCCCTTTAAATACAAATGAACAACTGCTAGCCCCACCCCACCCCTTCTACCAGTATCAGGTAGGGGTGGTATGATGCAAACTTGAAAACTAATGCCATCATTGTGGGACAACCAAGGGAACAGCTCGAAAAACCACATGGATTTCAATCTAGGTAGCAAATTACAGATTTTTTTGTCAGTTCCGGGAGGCAAGACAAACACCCATATATGTTAAAGAGCCTTCAAAAAGAGATATTTCCATTATATGTCCCAAAATATGTTTATTTTGTGTTTTCACTTCACTGTGGAAAACTGTGCACACATTAGTCAGAGGAGTGTGTAAGGTGACACATTCTGTGTCGAGCTTATACATTTTTGACATGAGCTGTCAGCAATCTCTCTGATGATTGGCAATCACAGAGATCATAGTCCAAGAGTACAACCCTGTCTTCAGCAGTGTTCATTTTGTTGACGAAAAATTTTCGGCATAGTTATCATCAACGACCTTTTTCTTCTGACTAAAATGAGACGATAACTAAATGAAAATTTACTCACGAGGTCTAAGACAATGATGAAGTGTATTGAGTTAATGAATAAAAACAATTGTGGAAGACGTTTGTGGAAGGTAATGACGATTTAGGAAGAGGCAGGAGGAGTAGAGAAGAGAACCAATCAGAGCAACGTGGTAAGGAAGTTACATGCACACTGAGCTAGCTTGAGACTGATGCAGGAATGTAAAAAACCTGCTCCCAACCAACATGTTTCACATGGATGAAACAGAATGTCAACGCCTGGGAGGAAGAGGAGACCATGTGAATTTGATGTGAAGGAAAACAGGACGCTGTGTAAAAGGTGTAGCGTGAGGAAAAATACAACGAACTTGAAGAGACATTTACAGTCGAGTCATATTGAAATCCACGCACAGGTAAGCATGTATAGTCCCATTAAGCTGGCCTTCCCTCCCTGCCCACCAGGAGCTTCCCTCATCATTTTTCATTAACTGACTGATTCCATCTCCATGTTTTCCATATTCCATGTTGTAAATTGTTTTCTTGTCTGTATACAACATCTATTGCATGTCTGCCCGTCCTGGGTGAGGGATCCCTCCTCTGTTGCTCACCCTGAGGTTTCTCCATTTTTCCCTGTTAAAGGGTTTTCTTGGGAGTTTTTCCTCAGTCGATGTGAGGGTCTAAGGGCAGAGGATGTTGTCATAATGCTGTGTAAAACCCTTTGAGACAAACTGTTTGTAAAAATGGGCTATACAAATAAAATTGCCTTGCCTTGCTGTAAATCTCGGACTACAAGCCGCTACTTTTTTCACACGCTTTGAACCCTGCAGCCTATACAATGATGCAGCTAAATTATAGATTTTTACTGGCCAACGGCCTCCGGGGGACGCTTTAACAGCCTCCAGGGGGCGCTTTAACAGCTTCCAGGGGGCGCTTTAACAGCCTCCGGGGGGCGCTTTAACAGCCTCCGGGGGGCACTCTAGCAGGAAGCGCAAAACTGAGACAGACGTGGGGAAAGATTACGCGCCGGAGAAGACACTACCGGTAGTTTTGATTCTGATTTTAATCTGTCATTTTGTGCATCATGCACACACCCTCATCATGGAAAACACACGGAGAAATGCATATGATGCAGCTTTTCAGTTAAAGGCAATCGAACTGGCCGTCAAAGAAGGAAATAGAGCTACTGCATGTAAGCTTGGCATCAATGAATCGATGGTGAGACGTCGGAGGCGGCAGCGGGAAGAACTGAGTCAATGTAAAAAGACGGCAAAAGCTTTCAGAGGACATAAAAGCCGCTCGCTCGAACTGGAAAACATTCTTGAAGAGAAAAAATCTTCCGTGTAATGTCTTTCTGTGTACATAAATATCTCATGTTACAACATGAAAACCTGCAGCTTATAGTCAAATGTGGCCTATTTATGTACAAAATTTATTTTCTTTTCAAATTTAGCTGGTGCAGTTTATATCCCGGTGCGCTCAATAGTCCGAGATTTACGGTAATAGTAATTTCCATTATTAAGATTTTGTCTGTTAAATAGAACATTTTTTATATAATTATGTTTATTTTTGTGTGTTCTTATTAGATGCCATCACGGTGACATGGATATAGAACAGATGCCATGTGTGGTGCACACCTTACAGCTCGTGGTCCACATGATACAGAAGGAGGCAGGTATCAAGAGAGTCCTTGATAAAGCTAGGTCAATTGTAAAGCTCTTTCACAAGTCCTCAGTTGCAAGACAAAAGATAATCCTGAATCCTGAAATCCGGTCATTCTCTAAATATCCATTGCTTATCAGCAGTGCAGGTAAATTTATGAAGTGGTGGGTGAATTTGATCAGCCCACAAGCCACTCTGATGGGTTCAAATTTGGACAGGAGATTCTGACACAAGTCTGCCACAGACGATATTATTAGAATAAGAAGAAAGGTGTAGCACGTATCTTTAGTGGAGAACAACATGAAATGAACTCAGCATAAATGTGGCATTATTGCCAGTGTAAATTGTGTGACCCAATACATGAACATATAGTTAGGTGGCGTTTTTTCAATGGAAAGTGGAAAAGAGCCAACAGCTGCAACTTATGTGATCGGAAGTTTTTGATGAGAGCAGCCAGTCAATGTTTTGCCGAGCATGTCCCATCCAGCAGCAAGGCTAATAGCCTTAGTTGGAGGGAGGACTGCATGATTTATCTTATTTTTATCATTATTGAGATGTCAACATGCACAATAAACACATCACAGCGGGTGCCTGAAATGCAATGAGTAGGTTTTATTTACAGGCCCACCTCATACCTGTAACCTGAGCTTCACCACTAGACATAACCTAACATAACAACAATGGGTCCAGTCCCTCGGACACCACGCCTAAAACACATCCACACAGCATCAATTGGCATTTTTTTACTTCTCGTGTTTAGTTAACTTATAATGTTTAGAGTTTGTTTAAAGCGTGCAAGTGTTCTACTCTTCTTCTCTGTTTACAGTGTATTTGTGTGGCAGTGTTACAGAGCCACTTCAGGCCTGGCATATGTACTACAGTGTATTGAGTGATTTTCAGAAAAAGACACAGAAACTGTACGGTTAATATGCACACCTGAATATTTACTTGGATGCCGCAAGTCATATCGTCATCGCAATACTGAATAGTGTCATCACACATCGGACATTCTGCTGATATCGTGCAGGCCTAGTTGTAGGCTATCAAGGACAGTGAAGTGTCTCAGTGTCACTAGGAGGTGATATGCATTAACCCATTTAAACTGGGAAAGCATTACCGCATTTCTACCATTAAAACCAGGGGCACTGTTGCGTTATTTTACATTGAAGCCAGGAAAGGGGTATGTCATTTTGTAGTATTTGTAGTTTTTTTCACCAATTTCCAGTCTCTTGGTCAATGCAATGCATCAGAATATACACGTGGGAGTTTCAAACAGTCATGCCAGACAAGGACCACAGTGAAGTGAGCTCTGAAATAAGTGAAGGAAATGATATTGATGGAAACAGCGCAGATGATTTTATTGCTGATCCGGACTTTGAACCCTTTGAACCAATGTGGGATTTATGGATAAGGAATATGTTTACTGACGACGAAGGTGAGGAAGCTGATTTTGCAGGCTTTGAAACCGAGTGGAGGACAAACAATTACCACCCTAATCCTCAAAGGCAATTCAACTGCACCCCAGGGGTGAAAGTCAATATACCTGCAGATGCAACACCCACGCAGGTATTTCGACATATTTTTGCCGATGAACTCTGGTCGCATCTCGTTACCGAGACAAACATTTATAGCAACTTGACCCAAAGCACTCCATCCAGGGCAAAGAAAACGAGGTGGGCTCATGTGAATATGCCACAGATGAAGACTTTTATTGGGCTGTGCATCGGTATGAGGCTCCTTGTGCTGACAGTTCACAGAGACTACTCAGGACAGAAAAAAGATCTTTAAGACCCAGCTCTCAAAACAAATGTCATGGGACAGATTTGTGGCTATCTGGAGGTTATAACAATAATAATACTAATTGATTGTGATGATAATGTAATAAGAAATTATGACTGTTTATGTCTTATATTATTTTATGCTCAGTACCCGGAAAAGCGCAATAAAAATAAAATGTATTATTATTATTATTATTATCATTATTATTATTATTATTATTATTATTATTATATTAGGCTAAATAGAACTATTTCTATTTCTTCCAATGCTGTATCATGTTTACATCAAGCTCTGGAAAATACGCTAGTTCCTGAACCATCTCACTTCCCGATTCCAGGCACTGTATGAGGTCAATGGCACCGTGTCTGTGGATGAGAGCATGATCAAGTTCAAAGGGCGTCTCTTCTTCAGGCAGTACCTCCCCATGATGCCGACACAATGGGATGTCAAGGTGTGGGTAATGGCGGAGAGCTCCACGGGATATGTGACCAACTTCCAGGTAAGAAAAATTAAATCCGCACATGAAGTAGCTCCTATAAGCAAATATGTATTTTTATTGTAATATGTTGTTGTTATTTTGAGTGACCTTTCAAGTGCCAAGGCTCTTCCTCAGACATATTTTTCTTGCAAACTTCCAGGTCTGTTCGGGTCATGAAGGGGCACAGGAGAGGGGCCTTGCAGACCATGTGGTCATGGATTTAGCCAGACCCTTCTACGGCTCTCCCCTGTCCATCTACATGGACAGGTTCTATACTGGGGTAGAGCCGTTGGAGGAGGTGAAGGCCCATGGCCTGAATGCCTGCAGCACTATTCGTGCCAACAGGAAGGGACTCCCAAAGAGCGACATGCTGACCAAGAGAGCTTCATTCAGAAAACATGACTTCAGAGTAGCTCAGATGGGGGACCTCACCTTCTGCATTTGGCAGGACACGAAGACCTTCATGGTGCTGTCCAGCCATCACAATCCTAGCAGGTAGTGCCAGCTTGCCTTGCTGACTACTAGAAACATATGAAAGGTTTGTTTGACTGATTTATGTTCTATGGACAAAAATGCAAATATATGGCCATTTATTATGTAGTGTATATCTTTCAAAATAATAAAAAAAAACCTTGAAAGCTTATTTTCACTGCGGTGCTTTGAGTGCTAAGAGTGAGTGTGTATAAATTGAATGTCGTGTGTGTTCCAGGCATGGATCTGCTCGATCAAACGGTTGGCTACTATGGGTTCCAGCATGGATCGAAGAAGTGGTGGAGGGTGTTACATGTGGATAGCAAACACACAGACTGATGAACACACTGTCAGTCAAAGACGCTGCCCTTATCTTAGTGCTGCTCTTGTTCTGACACTTTATACTAGTGCACTTTATTTTTTACATTTTTTTAATTGAAAATAGTGCTGTTCTTGTACTGACACTTTATTTTTTACATTTTTGATTGAAAATACTGCTGCACATTATCTTGCCTGCCACTTTTGAAAAAAGTGTCAGAATACAGGCATGAAAAACTATTTTGCAAATAAGTGAAATATTAAACAGTACAGTAGTGCACTGCTGATTGGGTGGAGGTGAGCAAGTTTGCACACACATTAACCCTTTAAAAAACGCGTAATTAGCATTTCCTGTTTAAACTGTCCTAAAATAAAAACTATGATATCTAGAGTGGTCTCTCTTTTTTAGCTGAAATAACTTGTATAGTGTTAAGAAATATTTTGTTTATTTTTGTACATTTGGAAATGTTTTGGATCACCATGTTTAGTGTGTTTATTAAGTAAAATGTGATGAAAAAATGCCGATTTAAAAAAAAAAATATATATATATATATATATATATATATATATATATACATATATATATATATTTATGGAATAATTTCAATACTTACTTTTAAGGAGTTAAGAAAATTAAAGAAATCTTTTTTTTATTATAAACAAACTACACCAAAGTACAGCTGTGTTGGCTAGTAAATAATTTGAGTGGCTGGTTGAATTTAAAATCCACCAGCCACAGAAAAAAAATATTTCCAACACGGCTTACCAGACAGTGTGTTGCATCAAGTAAGTTTACCACATCACAGATACTGATGTTGAGATCTGCTGAGGAACACAGACACATCTGAAGCTGATGGAAGCACAGAGGCATCACACTTTGAGCTGCTCCCTACAACCACGGTCTGATCTGGATTAGGGCTGGGCAATAAAACGATAATGATATATATCACAAAATAACTTTTCCTCGATAGCAATACGAGACATGGTCGATAGAAAGTCGATAGGTTTCGACTTTCCATTTTTTTGACAGACAATACAAATAGACAGGCATAATGACAGTTGCGCCGCGCTGAACCATATTGTGGCTGGAATAGAGCCACGTCGCAGCCATGCTCATCAGCAGTGGGACGCTGCCGGGAAAAAAAAAAAAATCGAGAATGAGTGTTCCCTCGACAGAAAGTCTGACTCGGACTCGTGACCCTAACTCGGAGGACTGACCGTGAAAAGACGCGTGGTATGTCATGTTTATATGATCCGATTGATGAAACTCTGACATGGAGACACCCATCATGGTCCGGCCGCGTTCACACAACAAACTGAGCTGCTCTCCCCAGAGCGACTGCTGTGTTCACACCAAACTCGTGCGTTAAGTCAACTGTGCCGACCTAAACACTGGCCAAACCGAAGCAAGTGCTAATGCCCCCCCCAATCCCCGTGTGACCCAAGACACTGACAGCATGGTGAGACAAGGCTGCACTAACGGGAATTTCTTATGCATTGCCCACACACACACACACACACACACACTTTTTTTCCACCTTAAAGCAGAACTGATAACAGTTGAGTCAGTCTATTTTGTATGTGTTGTCTTTGAAAGCTGCTTGAATATAAACAATACATTATATTATGTTATATTATAATACCTGTTTTATTTATCTGAAACTGTTGAAAAATGTTTGTCACTTCATCTGTCATGTCCAATATTTGACAGAAAATAAATATTTAAATCACAAATAACCTTCTTATATCTTCAAATCCCACTTGTAAGTATGAGAGAACATTTAAGCTTGACAAAAATAGTGATTTGAGTTATATCGTGATATATATCGATATCGACTGATATGATAAAAATTATCGTGATAGGATTTTTTCCTCATATCGCCCAGCCCTAATCTGGATGTTGACGGTTCATAAAAACAACTGATCATTTCAACACGTCAGTTTCACTGTGTCAGCTTTGTGACATTTCTCTGTGCCCCTTCACCTTCAGTCAGAGGCGCTGCAACGGGGCCAGCCACCCAGGCAATTGCCTAGGGCCCCGAGCTGGAAGGGGGCCCTAAGAGACAGCTGACATTGGTCCATATCAATGACAACATGATAGAACTACTTTAGACACTGCAACGCCAACGCATCAGGAATCCCCCGAATAGGGCCCATTACTAGTGGGAAGTGTATCTGTTACATTAAAAAAGTAGTGATGCCACCTTGTCCCAGTCCCACCAAGCATCAGAAAAGTTTACTGCACATTAACAGCTAACATTAAACAGTAGACCAGCTTCTACACTCCTGAGACATAACGATATATAGTGTTTGAATTTGTTTACACACAGCAGGTAAAATGATGAAATAAGCTGTGTTGCCAATGGCTGTGTACATACAGTCTATGGTACATAGCCTATATATGTATAGTTAATTAGTTCGTCCTGTGCTGCCAACGCCAATGTTAATTTCTCCCAAAGGCAGAATAATGCATCTGTTGTCAAATGCTAACATTGATACCAACATCAATTCTGCTGTCAGTATATCAGCTTGATCCATCCAAACTGGCACTATTTGTATTTGGATGAGGAAGATATTATATATCTCCTTGAATTTTCTGCTATAAATGTTACATTAAATTCTATACAGATCTCAATTGTTGAGTGCTTGTGTAGTGCACACAATTCTGTACTTGCATGAACATATACTATAGTATAGTGTTATTTAAGTGTTATTTATTTAATGTATGAAAAGTTTGCTTTTAGTTTTGGTATTTTTGTTACATTGCACATGTTTGTCTTGATTTTGTTTGGCGGGGGGGGGCTCCATGGTCCCTTCCCCAAGGGTGTCTAGAAACACCCCTGCCTTCAGTCACATGAGCTTCATGACCTTGTCAGGGCTGACGTCACATGGGAAAGTGATGTCAGTGCAAACATTTCTAGACTGCTGTCGTCTTTAGAGGATTAGATTATGAACAGTGATTGGTTATGCAGTGAGTGACTCTTGCTACTCTGTGACCTGTCATCATGAATTTCTCCACACGGAGAGTAGACATGTTTGAGTCTTTCTGACATAGCAGATGAGTACATATGCAATAATGGAGGAGAATGTCGTGACAATGTGCAGATTGAAGCCCAGTTACAGTACAGTGCCAATATATTCTCCTGCATTCACGTTTTTCCTGACGCAGACAGTATATACTGAAAAGCATTTTTCCTGGCCCATTCGAGAATAATTATTCCTGTAGTGTAGAACCAAAGCACATCTACTGGAGGAGCGAGTGAACCTACAGCAGACTCTTAATTCAAGCTCCTGGCTGCGTGATGTGGTTTTTTGGCTTCACTCATTGATTCTGCCTCCAGAACAGTGCTCTGCTCACAGAAATGTTTGGATAACTATAACTCCAGTCTGCAACTAATTAAACTTTTCCATGACTTCCCAGGCTGGTCATTAGTGCTTTTGACTGGTTCCTATGTTTAGGAACTAACACTAAAAAAAAAAAAAAACTGCTGTCATTCAAAAATCAGGAGACCAGCTTCACGCAAAAAATTCTTGACTATGGATTCCTCTGACAAAAATTGATAATCGTGGCACAGAGACATGGAGGGCTTGGAAAATATGCACATTATTAATGTAAAATAGCAGAGAGTGGGGTTTCGCTGTGTGTTTGATAGCGTTAACAGCGAGAGGGTCAGCAGGTTCCTACAAGAGATGCACATTAAATAAGGAAACATCTGCATTCCACACAGTCTCTCTTGCAACACACTGGAGCTGAATGAACATCAAAGTGAGGCAGATCGCAGTAAACGCCGCTGCGAAACCAATGATTTATTAGCATTGCTTCCCTGGGATGTTCAACTGGCCCATTTCACCTCGGAGGGTGGAGAGACAGACAGTAGTTCATTCACACAGCTCACTGTGAGCACATCACTGCAGAGGGATTTGGAAAATATTCCAGGGTTTTTGAGGTGAGCATAAGGAACGTTCCCTAGATTCTGAAAAATCACACGAATCCACTCCTCTGTAATCTGACCCATATGTATGAAGCCGTTCCTCTGCCAAAAAGATTCAGGTATAAAAATCCCTCTCGTATCTGCAAAGCACTACTTGTAAAAGTATAAGAGGCAGTGTAACAAGCAAGAGAGTCTGCTTGTAAAATCAGGATTTAGAAAAGTTCAATTGTCAGGATGGAAACAGAGAGGTCTGCATCAGTTGATCACAGAGGCTCCAACAATCACAGCTGGAATGTACTGCAGCAGTAGTATGAATGGGACACATCTCATTTATTTCAACTCATTTTCATTCACTTTTGTTGGCTTTGAAGTACTGTTCTCTTCTATGTCATTGTTGAGATCTCTCTCACTGAGACATGAAACTAGAGCCCGACCAATATGGATTTTTTGGGGCCAATGCCAATTCCAATTATTAGGGAAGAAAATTAATAATTGATTAATCGGCCGATTAAATTTTTACATTAATTTTTTAACAAATGGCTGCTTTTTAGCCTTTCAAACACTTCTTACTAAGATGTAAGATGTACTTTTATTGTTGTGAGGCATATTAACACAACAAACCATCCTTTTCTGCATTGTCCCCTTTGAGAGATATGTGGCTGTAATCATAAATATTACCAATAGTGCTGAACACACACACACACACACACACCAGAGCAATAAGAAAACACCTTGATGAAACGTCAGATAATTCACTGTGCAGCATCGGTCACCACCGTCATGTGATATTGTCAACAGAACAGCATGTAGTGAGAAGGTCGGTACTGAAGAGAGATTATAAACATAAACGGACATGTGGTGTTAAACGTAAGGGCTATAATAACATCATTTACATTATTTTTTAATGAACCAAGCGCCATCCAGGGAGACACTTGACAAAGTTTACAAAGTTATGGTAACCGGTAGATTATTATAGTGCATCCGCTCTGACCCGATTATGAAGTAGTGACAGCAGTAATTAAGGAGTGGCAGGCCACCACAACTAAATGCATACAGCAGAAACCCTGTACTGTTACGTTCATTCTACTGTTGCTGGTGTGGCTAATGTGTGTAGCAAGGCTAACAGCTGATAGCTTATTCCTATTTTAGCTTGCTAACATAAACAAATAACTCGGCATGAAGGAGACCAACACAGCAAGTGGGTTGAACTGAAATAGGGGACTTACTGACTTTTTGTTTCTTTCACAAACTAATTATTTACCATTGAGGCAGACCAAATGTGCTTCCCAGCTGCTGTCAGCTCCGGGTCAGTCTTTTCAAAGTAAAACTAAGTCTTATTCCCTGCATGTTATTTCTGAAAATATCAGCAACAATCGGCAAGTCTTGGACGATTACCGATTATTCTCAAATGGGCTATAATCAGCCAATTTAATCGGCCAACCAATAAATTGGTCGGGCCCTACATGAAACGTGTAATTTAGACATTTAGTATCATGATTTTAGTGACCAGTATCATCACATCAAAATGTTCAGAAAGTTCTCTAAAATACTACCTGAACTTAGTCCATCAGCTGAGTTTTTGCACTGAAGCATTAAAAGAATACACCCAACGCATCTGTGACATAAGGGCCCAGCAGCAGCACAGGGTTTGTCTGCTGTATGTGTAAATGCACTGTGTAAACAAGGCAATAGTAATTTTTACTCTGTGCTGTAACGTCTTCCACACACACTTGTCACCTGTCAAGCACAGTGCTGGTGACCCTGCCGTGGCTATACTGAGCTTAGGATGAACTATAGCTGCTGCCATTGTTTAAAAACATCATCCAACAAGTGTCTCAGAGTGAAGGCTCAGACACTTCAGCTCACTCTCTCACTGCTGTGTGTGTGTGTGTGTGTTTATGTGACATTGCTCCAAACACAAAGATAATCTCATCTGAGGGTGTAAGAGACGCCAATCACTTGTCTTAAGCAGGTTTTCTTGCTTAAACTCCAAGGTCAAAGTGGCTGTGTCAGTGATTATTTGTCGGTGAACAGGGAACATGTACAGTAAGTACAGTCATACGAAGCTGCAGTAGGAGGTGAGTCTGATGTTCACATTGTTTTCCATACCAACAAGGTTTGTGGCCTGTCAGTGTGAGTGACTCTACTTCAAACAGCTCTGTCAAACCAATATCACAGTCTGTTTCAGACATGTCAGTGCTGCTAGCCATACTGTAACAGATGGGCACCTCTGAGAGGTTGATCGGGGTCTCTCCCATCATTTATGGACCTCTCAATAAATATTGCACCTGCTGTGCAACAGCCATTTCACCTATGCTGACCCAACCCTAACCCCCCTCACCCCATCCCTACCCAGTGACCAGTCAGGGACCACCCAAACCCCACACATTACCACAACTACTGTTAAAAAGCAGTCATCATTTCATCCTACTTCTTCTTCTTCTTCTTCTTTTTGCTCTGGTTGTTTTTATCTTGGCACTTTTTCTAACTGTTGTGTTGCAGGGCTTATATGTTTAAGTATGACCCCACTAGTATCAACATCACTCACCCTGTACAGTCCCACAGTAGCTGGGCTGGTCAGCATCTGGAGCAGGGCTGGTCTTGGTGGAGCGTCTGCGTCGTGACAGCTGGTGTTTGAGACCGGAGAAGGACTGTGACGGGTCGTTCTCACCCAGCGGCTGGATGAACAGGCTGTCCTCCCCCATCTGAACCAGTCCCGTCTGTGCACACAACAGAGACAAGAGGAAACTGTGACAAGCTCTCTGAGGAGACTGGACTGAGAGGAGGAGAGCAGGGTATTCATTTTATTCACGTCTCTATCAGAGATTCTGATATCTGAGATTAGCACCATATACGCTCATGTTGGACAATGTGGTGCAACTGTCAAGGCACAGGTTGGAGCACAGAATCATTCAAACACGGTTCAAGTGAGCGCATGTGAGTGTGTGCAGTAACAGAGTCTGGTTGGTGTTTTCTGAGAAAAATCCTCTGGCACATGAGCGAAAAACTTGTGAGGTTCACATCACAGCTGAGCAGAGCACGACATAGTTGAATAGCAGCTTACACTGTGCAGCACCGTGCTGTGCAAACTCACAGCAGGAAAGAATTCAATGAAAAATATGTGCCATGAACTGAACATCAGCAGTCACACAACACCAGACCTCATATCACCGATGCTACATTTCATGCAAAACACTGCAATCTTATGCTTCAGTGTGTTCATCAGTCTTTGATATGTGTACAGAGACACATTCCATTCATATGTGAGAGTGGTGGCATGGCTCATTAAGAAGCCACCTAAGACTAAATGGTTCCTGTGTGTTTGTGTCAGTTTGATATTTACTTTGGGAGTGTGGGACAGAGCAGGCTCTGACTGTTCTGTCCCACACTGAATGTGGATCTTTCTGTCAGATGAAAACATCTCAGTCTCTGACAAATATACTACAGTCAATCATCATACAGGTCTGTTGTCAATCCATGTGTGTGAGTGAGTGAGTGAGTAAGTGAGTAAAAACACTAAAAACAGGATACTGCTCATCAGACTGTCAAACCCGTCAGCTATTCCTTCTCTCCAAAAGTGCATCTTTCCAGGATGTGACAGTACCACTGGTGATGTATCAAATTTCTGAAAACTGGTGAGAAGAAGAAAATTGCTTTTGTAAAAAGCCCTCAAAGCTGAGAGACTCATTAAACTTGAATTATGAGCCCCTGAGTGAAGCCAGTCCCATCCAGCTACACATTAACACCATTACAACATTATGTAGCTCATGACTTTGATTTTTTTTATCTCATAATTATGACCTACCTTGGGGAATTTATTTTCTTTCACTGGTGGAAACGGTCTACCGTACAAAAGTGCCTCATTCTTTTAGCTTGCAAGGGTTTCAAAAATATTTCTAGAAACACCAGAAACATATCAAAGCGTTCAGGAAGGTCTCTGGTCACTCACGGTCTGCTTCTTGTTCTGATAGGAGCCACTGTTTTGTCACAGTAAGCCTAAATGTGAGACCAGCGCCGAGGTACAAAATCACCGCCTTTCTCTGCTTTTTCACCTGCCTCCACCTGGGGACTGTCTATTGTCATGGTAACCCCTCAAGTTACCACAGTAACCCCTGAGCCTCAAGCCAGAGCCACAGCTGACACCCATTCATTAATTAGGGACTCCTCTGATATCTCTGCACTTTATCAACTACTTCACTGATGTTTCTGAGCCCTTTCTCCCATAGATTTATATGAAATCTCTGTGAAAACACAATGACACACACACACACACACACACACACACACACGTATACACACACAGGTAACTTCATGTGATAACAGGATAGATAAGTTGTAAGCCTGAGTGACAATACACGATTTTCATAGTCACTGACAATTTAGAAAAGACTTGGAGCACACTAACCGACAGGCTTCAGCAGATTTTATGATCACTGGGGATCACACACACCAGATGAGGAATCACAGATTACATGAATTGTCAAACCAATTGAAGCTGACTGAATTCACCAAACTCTCGCGGGAGTGACAGTTTAAGGAGTGTAGATGTGTAGTGATTTATACAGATGCAGTTAGCTGAGTTAACTTGTGACCCGCTATATCAGCCTCCTGCCAACCAACATACAGCGGCTAACTGCCTGTTGGCAGAAGTGATTCCACCCATGAACGCTGTTACTACGCAACTATGTCAACCAAAAAGTGTAAACAAACATGGATGACATACAGCTCACTGCTGCATCACGCAGCTATCTGCTGTGAGAAATCCATTAAAAAGAGAACAGGTAGAGATCAAGTTGTGAACAAGTCGACGGTGAGTTCAGACGCTATTTCATTTGTCCCACCTCCTCTTTTTCATTGGCTGAAGGCAACGTGTTTGCGTTTGGGTTGGTTACCATTACACACTACCCAACTGTGTCCAGACTTGGCTCAAAAAATTCAAACATGATTGAATTGCTACACCTGAAGTTGGGCGGCGTCTGTTCACCTCACACACTTGCCAATTTGAGTCTGCACCCAACCACACATTAACAGATTAACTTAACAGATAACTTGCCATGCCAGCTGTCCCCAACTAGTGCCGACTGGTGCAGACTTGGCCCGACTGTGAATCGCGTAGTGTGTCCCCAGCTTTAGCAGGTAAAATCACCATGGCAACCTCTGAGGGCGGACTGACACACAGGTGTTTAAAATCAGATCATTAGGGACATGTAGGATGTTTGTGGTGTTTATCACCTACTTCACTGTAAAAGTCCAAAACATACACACACAGAATTTTGTTGTAGGGTTTTATAGCTCATTCTGTATTGTGACAAATTCCACACTCAAATATTTTTCTGCATTTCAGAATCTCAACAATGACCATCTGAAACCACTTCCTTAGAAAATGCACAGGAAGTTAGAGGAGCCTGGCAAGCAGTCATACACACCTCCACAATATAAAACTCTTCAAACTTTATAAAAGATGATTCTGTGGAAACAGATGACTCTGTAATTATGTTACACAACAGTGCAGTTTGGGTGCCTCATCTGTTTGACACAATTACAATGTTTACAAGTCATCACATCAATCATCCTCACTGTGGCTGTCAAACCCCCTTTCCTGTTGTAAACACGAGAACCTTATAAAGCAGGGCAAACATACCAGAGGGTGGTGCATGCTGTATGTGAGCCTGGTGTGGGCTCTTCCTCATGCTCCACACCTGGTGTCTTAACAAATCTCCATGAGTGGCTGCTGAAGCATCCTGCCCACCATAGAACAAACCCTGCTCTTTAAGAAAAACGTTACTAGAGGGCATGCTCATGCACACACACACACAGACACACACACAGCAGACAATGGCGACTAGTGCCAGGCAAGAAATTGCACATACTGATGCTGAGGCACCAGTAGAAGAAATGAGTCTCACGTCAAAATGCTGCAGCCTGTAAACACTCTCTATAAGCAGTCAACAGCAGCCATGCAGTGGAAAGCTTTGGATGGAGGATGTTGTTATGATGCTGTGTAAAGCCCTTTAAGACAAACTGTTTGTAAAAATGTGCTATACAAATAAAATTGCCTTTCCTTGCCTTTTACTTATGCAGTCACTGAACAGTAAATTGCTTTTGCAATAATATAACACAAGGGCTGCGATTATACTCTGGTCATATGACATGATGCAAGGGAGATTAGAGCTGTCAGGGAAAAGAGGAGGCAACACCTTTACCTGTTGTAAATCAGCCTCAGTTTGGCTGAGAGACCATTATAAAAATGTTAGAGTCAAAGAGGAGCAGTATGTTGGCTCTGTGGAACTACTGTATTTTGGTTTTAAAAAAGAAGATACTGCACAGTGTCAGATACTGTACAAAACCTGCCTCGGTGTTGTTGCTACCTCATTGGGCAACACTAGCAACCTATAGGTGCATTCACACCAGAAGCTTCATGATGACCTGCAGGCACTCCGGTCACTGGCATCACGATGCCTGTCAGCTCTAGCCGGCACAACGACAAAGGGGTGGGGTTTTGAAGCTGTCATTGTCTTGATATCTTGATAAATAAACAAGGACACATCATACAGCTCCAGGAAACTGGATACTACAATAATTATGGTCCATTAAAGCGTTCACTGAAAATGAAAAGCTGCCGGCTTCTTATGACGCCCATGAAGTTTTAGTGTGAATACACAGTAACAAGCCCAATAGCCACTGACACAGATGACTGACTAAATTATTAAGTACAACAACTAAAAGTGACACAGTGCCTCGCAGCATGTTGACCAAGCTTTGATAAATACACTGGATAAGCTGTACAGCATGGCTACATCACCGTCATCCTTCAAACTAGCCTCTGATCAGCAGATCATACACCTGCCTGAGCTTCTGACAGTCATGGAGTTGGTTTCAAAAAGTCAGACTTCAGATAGACTGAGTCTAAATTCATCTGTTTAAAAAAGTAGTTTAGATCTTGACTATCCTCAGCTGGACTGTGGTGAAATGTAAATAATGGACAGAGGAACTGCATCCAACCACTGAGCTCAGTTTATACCAGGCATATAATACAGTTACAGGATGTTTTACCACAGATTATGAGCCATATCTCCCTGTTTTTGTTGTCTGGTGCTGGTCAGTGGTGGTGTCACAGATTTTCATGTTACCGTGGTAACCTTGGTGTTAAACATGAGTTAGTCTGAGGGTAGGGTGTCAGTTGTTTCTATCTCGATGAGTGAGTCCTTTATTTCTTTGAAAGGGTCAGACTGACATTAGACTGATCTTAGACCAGCGCTATAGACCAGTCTGACATGTCTGTGTGAAACCTAACTTAAAGGTCATAGCTACAACTTTTTCATCAAAACGATTAATTTTTCAAAAATAATACATCCACAGAATGTCTAGAGGGGTGCAGAATAAAAGTATTAATTTCACTGAAAAAAAATTATAGTATAGAAATAATTAGGGCCACGTGGCAACGCACCGAGCTTTGCCCCGAGGCACTATAACTGTATTATACTGCGTGTTTTTTCTTCTTCTTCTTATTTTTCCTCTTCCTCCAAAATTTCGTCCCTTAACTCGTCCTACAGCTTGAGGAGTTGTAGGACAAATTATATATCAAAACGTGCGGTTCGATCGGGATCAGTGTGCTATTACTTTTCTCTATGAAATACCAATTTTTCGCGACGTAGGAATGAATGGAATGGGCGAAAAAAAACGATCGAAAAAGAACAATCATTGGAGTTTTTCAAACGTCTACTGCTCAGGCATACTTTCACCTAGAGGCTTCATTTAAACTTTAAACTGTAGACACAAGTCTTGTGTGTTGGTGTATTAATCCACGTTTTGATAGGTCATATAGTGTTTGATCAATCACTGTTCAATGACCATGATCATTTTTGGAGAAATTTTGAGTTTATAATGGGTGTGTATTGCATGGAATGTTCGTGTTAGAGTGGGTGACATCATCAGCTAGAGTGGGAGAAGTTGTCTGAAATTGTCTGAAACTTTTCTCTTTCTCTCGTCCTCCTGGCCACAAATTACACTCTACGCACATGATTTTTTCCACAGTTGTAGACAAACTTGTTCTGTTTCTGACAATGTGCTCATCAAAGCAGAGAGACTTACAGAATTTAAATTGTGAGCCTCTCAGTGCGGTCACATCTCTCTCTGCTCCTCATTGACTCTAATACAAAGATTTTCCGAGAGAAGCAGAAGGGACCCCTGTTTGAAACTCGCCAGCATCTCTAAAATATTTACTGTAGAAACACCAAAAGCATATCAAAGTGTTCAGGAAGTCCTTATGCCGCCCAGGATCTGCTGTTTTTTCTGATAGGAGCTACCGTTTTGTCGGTGTAAGCCCAAATGTGGGACCAGCACAGAGGGAGAAAATCGCCCTTTTTCTCCACGTTTCTGTCTGTCTCTGGCTAGGGTGGCTCTG
Source organism: Caranx ignobilis (assembly GCA_021432705.1). Taxonomy (NCBI): domain Eukaryota; kingdom Metazoa; phylum Chordata; class Actinopteri; order Carangiformes; family Carangidae; genus Caranx; species Caranx ignobilis. The sequence goes on from MU270012.1 coordinate 25,684,005, forward strand.
TCGTCATTGGCAACCACCAGTTGGTTCAAGGTGGAGCTCGTTAAGATCAGACTGACACATGCAGCTCGTTATAGATCTCTGTGTATCAAGTCAGTCAGCACACATACACACAGACCTATCTATCTATGTATCTATGTATCTATCTGTTTCTTACAATGTTCTTCTGCTGTCAGTTTCCAATGTATTTGAGTAGACTTAAAATTTTTTCCCCACTGTATTGCAGCAGACTTCAACTCTTCAAATTATTTCACTTAAATTTACGATTTTTACTACATGTTATTCTGCCTCTTTACCTAACACACACACACTACACACACACACACACACTAAACACACCCCACACGTAACTTAATGTCATTACAGTTACAGGTACACACACACACACACACATATGCACGCGTATGCGCGCACACTCCTCACTCACACACACACCTGACACACAACAACACACATGCGCGCATATGCGCGCACTCCACTCTCACACACACACACACCACAGGTAACTTCATGTGATTACAGTTACACACACACACAGGTGACTTAATGTGATTATAGCTCCTCAATATCAGTGCTCAGTACAAGATGATCATGTGTCTGTCTGATTAGTTTGGTGGTGGGTTTGATTCCCATGTTGACAGAGATGGTACCCCCGGCAGTAGCCCCCGTGGCCCTTTCAAAATTTCCCAGAGGGAATTTTCTAGTTGTTTTATACATTTTTACGGGTCCAAAATATATAAATATTTACATCTGGTTACGTTGGCAATGTCGACTGCGCCAACAGCAGTGGTACGTTGATGTCACGTAAGGCGGAGCTCAGGGGGTGGATCATGCGCTCTGTGGAGAAATGGCATTGTCCCGGTATTATATTTCTCAAATTCAAGCCAAAAACAAGCAGGACTAGACTGAACATTGGACAAGCTTTTGAGCATTGGTGCCAACCTAAGGAAGCATAGGGGCTCAAAAGCCACGCGGAGGTTGCTGCTTTCCTTCTGGACAGGTAAGCTAAATGTTTGCTAATGCTAACTAACGGTCAGCCAGTACTGTAAAATTTCCAGTGCAGATGTGATGCTGCGGGTTTGTCTGCAGGTGAGCTAGTGTGAAATGGTTCGGATGTGTTTTCAGTCTGCTGTCAACACCGGAGCTCATTAAATACTCATTAAATACGGTTAGCCTTAGCTTAGCTTTAGCTACTAGCCACTCCCTACCTGGCAACCAGTACGATTGAAGGTTGAAGCAAGAGCGGGTGAGTGTGAATGCGACACCTACTGGCCAGGAGGAATTAAACTCGTTGCTAACCCCTTTAACTTGTTGGCATCTACCATGATTGTCTTTTTTTTCTTATTCTTATTCTTTTGGTTTCCAGAAGAAGCCAAAGCTCTCTGCCCTTGAGGAGCTATTTGCTGATGAGGGCATGTCAGTTGAAATAAGACGAGAATGCTCTCAGCACCACAGAGGAGGTTCAGGAAGAGATACAGCAGTACAGAGGTCTGCCATCTCCCCTAACCTCAGCAAATCCAGTGACAAGGTGGTGGAATGTGAGGAACACTGCCAGTGCTATCAAACTTGGCAACCAGGCAGTGAAGTGCAGAGAGCTCTAGGGCAGGGTAGGCAGGGTAGGTGATCACAGACCAAGAGGGTGGTGAAAGGGGGTGAGGGGGGTCGACACCTCAGCTTATCGTGCAAAAAAGTCACAGGTTTTGCACAGTGGTTTGCACAGATAAGTCTTAAAATGTGTGCAACACCTTCTCATCACAATCCATGCAATCCACATGGTTATCCTGACATCAGCTGTTGATAAAACACAACTCATCAATAACAAGATCGCAATATTGGACCACCACTCACATCACACAACAAACCGTGAACAATTAATCCACACTCAAACCTAAGCAACAAGGATGTTAACTGTAGAACAAGCTATTATGATATGGTTTACACATACGATAGACAACCTGGGCTGTGTATGTGTGTGTGTGTGCGTGCGTGTGTACGTGCGTGCATGCGTGCATGCGTAAGACAGGGAGGGAGAGAGATAGAAAGTACGTTAAAACTTGCTAACTGTTAGCTACTGTAGCTCAAGCGTTGGTCTCCCGTCAGATAAAAGCTGCTGTTTTTCTTCAAATGAAAGCTCATTAAGTTGTTCATCCTCTCCGGTACAGCCATCCATCACTGCAGCTGCATTAGCCGCTAAACTGCTGATGCTAAAAAGCCAGGGGGCACGTCTGTGTGTTGACAATTCACAAAAGCAACGTGAACGTAAGTGACGCTCACAGTTAGTATAGTTACGTTAAGAGGCAGCGTAGCGCTCTGCTTTTTGGCGTACATGTATAGTCTATGTGGGAACAAACAGCGCATGTACAAACAGCCGCATACACACCATAATGACACACGATTAATTGATCGATTACGATTAATGACCGATTACACTGGGCGGTGTCACGTGACACAGCCAGGAGTGTGTTTTTCAGGTGATGGTGTATCAGTAGGGAGAGAAGTAGGAAAACCAAAATAATTAACACAGACAGGATTACGTCACTTTGAGGCTCTGAATCTTGGTTTCCATTATTTTTTTAATATCCCAGCCCTGTGTGCAAGCATCATCCACACCCTCAGAGCATACATTTTCTACTGCTGGGGACACCATCAGCGGGGAGCAGGCTTGTCTGTGTCTTGAGAAAACAGACATGTTGATTTTTCTGAAGACGAACTGCTAGGTGAAACCCCTGTAAGATTTAAAGGTCCTCAGTATGCAGCAGTGAGCATTAGACACTGACTTGTCACTTGTTTGCAACTGTTCTTTTGCACTGGAAATGATTTGTTGTTTATTTTTTTATGTAAGAAAACAGCTTGGAGTGAAAAAATACCTTAGCTGAAAAATAAAAGTCAAGATTTGTACCGTAATGTAATTTTCTTTTTGTTAGAATTGATATTATAAAATTGGTATCAAAAAAGTATCGTTGAGGAACCAGTATCGAAGTGAAGGTATCAGTATTTGTACCAGTATCGAAAATTTTTGACTGATACCGAGACCTAGTCACTTGACTAAAGTCTGCAGTGACTCTTAGCTCTGAGCTAACTCTGGTACAATGCATCAAATGGCAACATTTATATTCAATATTATACATGGTCCCCCTGCAAAAATAAATAAAAAAAATATAATATATAATATAATACATAAATCAGAAGCAGCAGCACCACTCATTTATTCAGTGTCTCAAACAGAGGCAGCAGCTGAGTGGGAGGAGTGTGTGGCTGTGGGAGCTGCAGCCTTCAAACCAATGCTAACAACACTGTTAGAATAAAAAACAAAACCTGCTTGAATAGTTCCTTGGTCTTTTGTGGATTGTTTTTAAGAGGAAAAACATAGTTGAGCCATTAAAAACATAAACTGGTTGTGGTGTGAGGTTTGTAGACCATATCACCCAGCCCTAATTGCAATAGATCTGAATTCTTAATCCTGGACCTGGAGCTTGCAGGACCATCCTGGACCTGGACCTAGAATTCAATAACAATGTCATCAACAGTGTCCAAATCCCTGCATCTGCTGTTTTCTATTGAGAGTAGAGCCCATCCAGCTAACGTTAGCGTCCAGATGCAGGTCCAGATGCAACAGACCAGCTACTATTGCTCAAACTGCTGAAGAAGTCCATGCTGCTTCTGATAGAAAGCTGTCAGAACACACAGTGCAGCACAGTTTGTTGTGGATTTGACAGCAAAAGGGACCAACACAATATTAGGCAGTCGGTCATAATGTTATGCCTGATTAGTGTCTGCTTCTGGGTCCAAAGCAGTATGTTGCATCTAAACCATCATAGAAATATGAACCCAAACTTATGTAACCTAAGCTGTTCATTAGAGGCAGTAAAGTGTTTCACTTACTAAGAAAATCTCTTGTTCCTGGAATCAAGACACTCTCCAAAGAGGATGATGTAGTCTATCAAATCAGCTCTGATGTCAAACTTAAGTCAAGTGCCAACAGTTAAAATACCGTTCTGCTCTCTTTCCAGCAGCAGTCTGTGAGGTCTTAAGGAACAACAAAGACAACTGAATGCACGTGCAGCAGTTGCGGTGCAGCCACCAGGAACAGGCCTGCTCTGACAGGACCAGACTGGGAGCCCAAGTCATAAAATAGGGCAGCAAAGTTTCTGCAGATGCTCAGAGCCTCAGGGCTGACAAATTCTGTTAGCCTGCATAATGTGGCCCACAGGATGAATTAAAGCATTTCTAATTCTCCACAAAATATGTGGATATGATGCTATTCATAGGCAGGAGAGAGCTGGGGAGAGGGGTATATCACAGGCCATGTGGTTGGAGGGATCTGATCTAACATCCCTCCATCCTCAACTGGAGAAGTTTGATTTCATTTCATCAGTGTTACAGTGACTCAAGTAAGAAATCACTTATGTGTGGAACATCAGCACCATGAGGGACTCGAAATATCAGAACTAATGCTCTTTCTCATGCTTTCTGTTTATTTTTAGGTTTGGCTACAATTTGTATGTTTAATGAGACCATCACATTCCTTGCTGGAATATTTCTGCTGCCTTAATGCCCTAGTTTCTCCTCACAGATACATAAACTTCTATCTCATCTTACGTTGAAGTCTGGGATTACTCCGAGCTTCAGCTGCTGCTGCTGCTGCTGCTGGGGTTAGGGTTATCTGATGCCACAGAAGAAGTTTTACAAACATGGTTTTAAGATACTATTTATAGAGGTGTGCAGTGAAGATGGACCGCAACCACGTACACCAACAACATGACTTTGATGATATGACACTGTCTCTGTACTGGTATCGTCCTCATGTTGGGGTCACAAGGTTTCAGTGTTCATGTAATCCTGATCAGAGCAGAAGTCTTTACACTAGATTTTCTTGTCTAACCTGATCTGACACCAAAAAGTGCATTTCCTGACTTTAACATCAGAATGAACACATCTTTTATGAGGATTTGGCACGAAAACTATTTGGCCTCCAATAGAAAACAACCATCATTTATGTTCCCACAAGAGGTCTTTTAAACATAAACACAGGTCTAAAACTATGACTTATGCGCTTGCTTTTCCTGGGAGGACAGTGTCCAAATGTTGTAGTACTCCTTGTAAGGTTGGACATCTGTTGATATACTGAGGACTGACCAATAGAAAGTGTCTCTGTAAGGTGGAGAACCCTAAGCCCTAAGACTAACATCTGCCAGTGGTGTTCAAGAAGGTCAAGATATGGTGAGTGTGAAGGTCAGAGCATATGGTTCACATAATTGTCATTCTCATCAAACCATTCAGTGACCCCACACAACCTGTGAATGAGGACATGGTCTCCCTGTTCCTCCACTCAGATTTCAAGCTTCACCTTGATATGTCACATGTATATACACTCTTTGAAAGTAAGCACACAGATACAGACATAGACAAAAGGACAATGTATGCACCAAAAACTGAGGGAGTGATGGGCTCAATTTAATCAAGCAGCTAATTTACAGCAACCTTTTGTTTCCATCAGGCTTTACAAACCTGACCCCGCCTAAAGCTATTTAGATTTCAATTTAATGGTCAGCTTATCCTCAATAAGTCCATTTAGGAATTTGGTGGTTAGATGTTAATATATAATACACTTACAAATTGTAACAAAAGAATCTTTTCTTAAAACAAATGGATCACAATGATCTTGAGGTAAAATGACTTCATGAACACCATAATGCAGATTAACACTTGTTTGATCTCTTTCTATTTTCTGTCTGATTTTTGCTTGTTGTTACTTCATGCTTGTATGTACATAAATTTATGTTTGTTTTAACAAAGCATTTTGGTGCAAAACCTCCCTCAGGTTTTGTTTGTGAAGCACTTTGGTGCAAAGTCTGTTTGCTTTTAAGGTGCTATTAAAATGAAATAAAATAAAGGATAAAGGACTTTCATCACCCTAGTTCTAAAACTCAAGCAAATAAACTAGACTACAGAAATTTACACAGATTTTGGGGGTGAGGTTGGTCTTCACTGCGATACTACATCTACTGGTCTCCATCACACTTTAATGTGTCACTCCAAGCTGTGTTCAGGTGCATCCTGCTTGATTTAACTATCCTTCAGATGTGTAGAGTCCACCTCCAAAATGAATTTACTGACACTCAGCTTCAATAGTTGCCTTTACATGCATCCAAAAATCCTATTTATAATCGGATTAATAGGTCAATCAGATTCAAAATGTCCCATGTAAACACCTTAGCGGATCTGATTACATTTCCGATCAGATTTAAAGAGGTAGTCAACGCCGATTGATAATCAGCTTGATGCCGTATATAAATAGAGTGGATTTGGTCGATAGAGTGGATTATTCATTCTGTGCATGTGCGCCCTTGTACATGGCAGTCACGTATTGAAGTTCGCGGGAAATAGGAAACTGGAAATAGGAAAGACAAACGGTCATAACAAACATGGTGAATAAACAAAAAAAATTCGACATTCGTTGAGACGAACTATATCTCTTGATGAGAACTAACTACTGAGACCGTAGAGCCGCAAATAAATGCAAAAACAATGAAATAAACATCCCCAACAAAACACGACGTGGATCCATGGCTCTAAGTTTAAACACAGAAGTGCACCTCTTCTTCTCTTGCACCTTTGCAGGTAGTGGGAGTGAGACCATCTGTGCATGTCAATGAAACTATATAATCGGCTTCAGCTGGGGCCATGTTTACACGGATTGTATGTGGATTGCTTTATTTAGCGTTCATGTATACAGATCAAATAAGATTCATTTAATCTGATTTCAATCAGATTGAGGAAAACACTGCATGTAAACGCAGCTACTGTCACAAAGACTAAAAGAGGAATTCATTACTGTCCACAGCAACTACTTTGCAGAACTCTTTATAGCTCAGCACTCCTGACAGAGAACTGTCACAGCTCTATGCTTATAGTTTCAGATTGAACTTAACTCCACTCTGATTGCACAACTTGCATGTTATTGCTTGAACATTGACACTATCCATATACTATGATCCTCTGAGCTGACGGATTTGAACTCTTTCTGCTCATCACACGGGTAACACCATCCCTACAGTGAAGATGGTGGACTTGGAGATTGTTCAGAAGGAAGGAAGGAAGGAAGGAGAGAAGGGTCAATGCAACCAAATAAGAGAAGTCCTTGATGAAAACCTGCTCCAGAGGGCACATGACTTGAGACTGGGGCAAAAAATGGGACCAAGGCAACAAAAGAGTGACTTCAGGGCAAAGTCTGTGACTGTCCTTGAGTAACCCAGCATAAACCCAGACTTAAACCCCAGAGATCATTTGTAGAGAAGACTAAATATGGCATTTTTGATCCAATCTGACAGGGCAGTGAGGAAGAATGGGATAAATTACCCAAATGCAGGTGTGCGAATCTTGTAGAGACTTGCCCAAGAAGTCTCAACGCTGCTGCCAAAGGGGGTTCTACACAGTGCTGAATTAATATAGCTCTGAATATTTTTGCAAACGGCAGATTTGACTTTTTGTGTAAGTAGACTTTGGATTATTGTGTCTAAATCGAGGTGTAAAAATAAGCTCTGAACACTTTCTGAAGCCATTTTTATGCAAATGTATGTACCAATCACTGACAGGGTAACACTGACAACATTATCCCATCACTGATCCCGTTGACAGGTAACGGCAAGGCAAGGCAATTCTATTTGTATAGTCCGTTTTTACAAACAGTTTGTCTCAAAGGGCTTTACACAGCATTATGACAACATCCTCTGCTCTTAGACCCTCACATCGACTGAGGAAAAATGCTGGTTTACCATATCATGTATTAATCTGCACATCTCACAGTGGGCTTTCCATTCTGCATTTCCATGAAGCGAACAGCAATGTCTTCTGTATGTTAAAATATGTTGAATACTTCAGATTAGGTCTACAAACAAATTCTCCAATATTTCTTCTGATAATGTGTTGAAATTAAAACATCTTTAAAGTGTCTTATGTGTATGTCTCTTGTCAGATAATAAAAGAAAATCCTGCTTATTCTACAAAGGCCTTGAAAGGGCCTTGAGAAAAATCATTACACTATTTGAACTATTATTTGAACTCTTTAGAAGGGCTGATAATTAACTGGACTGTCGTGATATGACCAGCTGATTATTGTCATCAAAGGAGAAAAGTCATCATTATGTTGTATGGTATCATTGTGTTCACTGCACTGAACATGAACAAGAGAACAAAGAGAGGAGAGGAGAGTCCTCTAAAGAGATAAGGAAATTTAAAAAAAATGCTCAGGATGGGCAAGGTCTCCAAACTGTAAATGGTAAATGGACTTGCACTTATATAGGGTTAGACCTTTTCTAGTCACCACTCAAAGCGCTTTACACTGTTTTTGTCGCTTTCACCCTTTCACACACACACACACACATTCATACAGCACTGTTCACAGACAGGCTTTTTGGGGGCTAATCATTCACACACATCCACACATCCGATGACACATCAGAGGGCAAGCATGGGTTCAGTGTCTTGCCCAAGGACACTTCGATATGTGGCCCGGAGGAGCCGGGGATCGAACCACCTTCCGGGTTGTGAACAACCCGCTCTACCTCCTGAGCCACGGCTGCCCCTGGGGGGTGTGTGTGGATTTATCAGTGAACCTAGGCTTTGATACTTTCACAATAATAATACAGAATCAATAATCACTGTATGTCCTTTATATTAGGTTTAGGTTCCAGTATTTTTGTCAGTGCTGATTTCATTTATTGTTATATCATATCTTATATGTTAGTCTGACAATCAAACGCAACATGTCTGCTATTAGATATAATGATGCCAATTATTCCCATCAGTTCAAACTAACTTTGGAAGGTCAACAGTAATTATGGAAACATCTGTATCTTCCTTTGCTCAGATGCATGAACAGATGCAGTCGCCCTGCTGGAGGCACTAATACAATGCAATCTGTCCACTGCCACTACTGCTCCTCTGATACAAATATGAGAAAACTTCATCCACATGAGGACCAGGTATCAGCAGGCTTTGCTTGGCTTGAGCCTCAGCCAAACACATGCTGTTGATTTAACAGCTAGAACGGACTACCAGTGCCACTGTGCAATCATGACAAATGAACAGTGTGTGTGTGCCAGGGTAGTACAGCTGTGCTCTGTAGTTTTAAATTCACAATCAGATATTTATTCAGGTTTGTGTGAAAAATAAAAAAAATATTGAAACAGTAATGGTCAGGTTGAAATCAAGGTTTCAAGAATCAGGTGAAGGAGGCCACTTTAATTTGTTAGCTTTCAGACTGATGCTCTTTTAACCCATCAGTAAACTAAGCTGATAAACACAAATGGAGCAGGATGTTAGTTTGCAAAGTCAAATACTTAAGTATCTGAGAGCAGTGTTCATAATTACGTAGGGTTCTCTAACACGAGCCGGATAGCTGGTCAGAAAAAACAGTTCTTTCTAATCCATTATATGGTGGACCTCAACATCTATATATAACAATCAAAGACTACTTGAGGAAACTGATGAATAAAGTAATTCAACTGGTTTTTGCTTTGTCCCTGTTCTGTGAAGCACTGTGGCCTATTTCAGAGATCTTCCTGTCCTTCCTTAAATCTCACACTAGTTAGATTAATATGCTGTCTGTCCCTATGAAAGATGTATCATGATGTGTATATATTTGTGTGCCATGTCCCCAAAAAATACTAATTTAAATCAAAAAAGAATCTATAATAAGCATTTTTAGGTGCATTTTCTATAGACTCTGACATTAGACCTGCAGCTAAATGTGGGGCCATCAGACTGATATCATTAGGTTCAAAAAAGAAAATCAGATTATCAAAATACTGCGATATTATTGCTGACGGGCCTGTTTAGGCCACGGGTCACCAGTTGCCAATCACTGCTCTTCAAACAATAACAAATCTGAGGACTGGCCTGCTAGTTTAACAGAGGCAATGGAGGCACCAGAAACAAGAGGAGCAACGCCAACTGTACAATCTCATCTGACTGCCAACACATTTATCCTCAGGACTGCCAGAGGCTTAGAATCAAGGCCATCACCAGTATGATGGAAAGATTCATAGCGCAGAATATGTATCGTGTTTGAATTTGTTCAAATGAATTTCGTGCCACTTCAAATTCCTTTGAACTTGATTTTTTGAAAAAGTGACACCCCTGAGTGTGTTGAGCCCGTCTGGCTGACTGATATGCATGGGAAAGGATGGTGGCTGTGACTGGATAGAGTTTCATTTAACCTGGACCATATGGAGATAAGTTACACACAAGCAAGCCATAATACATTTGTGGCGAGGTGTGTTTGTGTATGGGAGAGACGGTCTTTTCCCACTTAAGGAGTCGCCCAGGCTGACCTAGTTAGCTTCAATGGCTGAACATCACATTTAAAAATGTTTTCTTTTCAACATAATAACATCCAGCAGCTGTCTACAGAGGAGGAATGAGAATCAACAAAATGGCAATAAAAAGGTCAAAAGTCTACTGTGGCTGGCAGCCAGTAACAACTTTACTCTGAGTTTAAAGGCATCTGGGCTACTCACTGTGCACTGCCCTGACACACCAGTCTGTGTGTGTGTGTGTGTGTGTGTGTGTGTGTGCGTGTGAAGTCTGGACAAATACAGACAGCCTGATCACACTGCTAGTCAGACTTGAGATCAAACACACAGTAAGCATGTGCACGTGGCAGAGAGGCTACCAGCTTTTTCTGAGCTTGGAAACTGTGGCAAACCAATATCTGACACACACTGTGTGTGGCTAATGACATTTCTTGGAGCCTGTTATGGAGCATTCAGGTTTCAGACTGAATCCCAGGACAGACTTCAAGTGTCCCCCATGAACTCTAAGACATCTGTCTATCCAGGAGCTATACTGCTGGAGCCAATCCCAGCTGACATAGGGTGAGGGCAGGGTACTGAACAGGGTTGCCGGTCTATCAGAGTTGACATATAGAGACAAACAACCACATACATTCACATTCACACCTACAGGCAATTTAGAGTTGCCAATTACCCCATAGTGTGCATGTGTTTGGACTGGGAGGGAGGAAACTGGAGAACCTGGAGAGAACCCACATGGGTATAGAGAGAACAATCACACTCCATGCAGAAAGTCCACTGGCCCAGGGAACAAACTCATTGCAGTTAGATAACAGTGCTAGTTAAAACTGAATTAGTCAACTTAAACTATCTATGTGTCTCTGTTCCACAGACAGGATCCTGACCATCCATGGCTGGAGTCAGCAATTTACTCGTCACTGCATTATGAAACATCTTTAAGTTGTAACTGCAACCTGGGTCACACATCAGTTCATCAGAGCCAGATGGATGTTTACAACCGTCAGTTTGGCTTATGTATCATTTACCACTGAGATAACTTTGTAGGACCTGTTGACCTGTCTCTACCCTGCCGATCAGATTAATGCATGTGGCCCAAAACGATACTGGATTTTTGATGCCGATACAGATATTTGATATGAAACACAAAACAACTGCTTTTTATTACGACCTCTTAAGTTTGACTTACAGTGACCCAGAAACATAGTGAGGACATTTACTGGTGTAAAAATAAACTTGTCAGTGCTCTCTGGTGGACAAATTATGTAACTAAAGACACTATTTCCTAAATGATCTCTAACATACATTTGACATTCATCTCCTGGAAATTCATGTTTTTGTCACAGCCAACATATTCATTGCCAACACATCAGTAATGTCAGCTGTCATGAGTCATTCATGCTTTACAGCTGAATATAGTGGGATTATTACTGTAAACAATACTACAACAACAAGACACAAGTTTAAAAGAAATAAACATAATTGTCTTGTAAAAATGCATCCCACAATGCAAAGCATAAAAGACACTGTCATTGGCGTGATGACTCATGGGACTCTGAGGACAAACACAGTTGTAGAAAATACTGAGCAGCTTTTTCACTGAGCTCTCACATTTTAAAGCTGGCATCAGTCCTGCAGAGCTGCAGGCTGGTTGACGTTGCGTCTTGCATCATTTCCCAATAGGTACAAACTACACAATAGTGCACTATAAACATAATTCTTTTAGTTATTATATAGTTTAAAAATGGGACACAGCTAATTTGACTGTGGACACACTCAGTCCCCCACCCTGACAGGTCCTGGTCTGGACTGTAAGAGGCTGCAGGTTCAGCTGCCTCAGCTGCCAGTAGATTCTTTTTTTCCATATAAACCCACCATGTGACTCACGCTGTCTGTACACAGCAGAACAATAATTTTGTCATTCGTTGTAGGTTAGCCGAATGCTTAAACTGTCACTGAGGATATACAGGGGAAATAAAGGAGCAGAGTCTACTTTAAGAGCTGGCCTCAGGTCTGTTTCTGAGGAGGTGTCCAGGATTGAGGCTGGACCCCTACCTCCACATTCACTTTACATAAGAGCATTATCAAATGCCTCAGCTAATGGAACCTGTCGCGATGAGAGAAATTCAGATTTTCTTTAATCACTTCCTGTAATCTTCAAAGCTCCAAACGTAGTGATCTGGTCATATGTTGAGCATCACAGCTTGTTATTAATCCCAATAACAGTCACTTTACAAGCTTTTTCCAAGAGTATGAAACACTGATTAGACTGTGACAAGCTGCTGAGAACTCCAAAATCCTCACATAGTGTTTTGCCTCTTCCTAAAACAACTGGTAGATTGTTGAAATGCTCTAAATGTCCTGTGCATCACTGAGCACACTGATTTCTCTTTGGAAGCATCTACAATGTGAGCTTGGCTGGACAGTGTGACTGAAGACATTAAGTGCATACTGACTGATAAGACAGGGGCTCATGGGTACTTCAGCAGGGGAGCCCTGCTGCATGGAGAGTGTGTGCACACCAGGCTGCTGTAATCCAACCTGCCTTTTCAGTGCTTGAAATGGAATATGGTCTTGAGCTCAGCTGCTTAAATACAATGACATGAAACCTATCAACAGTCCAAGAAATGAAGATGGATTTACCAGACCGCCACAGGTGCTCACTGATGCCAGAGAGTCCGTGTGGTTGATGATGGAGCCAGAGTAGAAGCAGAGCTGCTCCGTGGACAAGCGTCTGACCGCCGCGCTCTGCTCCCCGCGCCTCTCCTCCACCTCGAAGCCCCCGGAAAGAAACCTACTGTCCCACGTCAGGTTCAAATACAGGTCCTGTCCAAAAGCGGGCAGTGTTAGAATTATGTTATCCGGGTCAGAGTGTCCTCCACCTGCGACGTCCAGGGAGCGCTGACCGCGGCGCCGGAGAGCGCGGACAGTGTGGTCAGCGGACAGGTGCGCCTCCTGCCCGGACATCAGCCTGGGAACCACTTCATCTGTCTCCAGCTCAGACTGGGCTGTTGAGAAAAGATAGTTCCCATCAAACACCGGCCGCGATGGGCAAAAAATAGCCCTCCTGACCCGCCTCTGCGACCCGGCTGAACTGCACCGTCTGCCCGCTAATGCTCCGTGACTGCTGCAGCCACGTTCAACTTCACAGCTCAACTAGTGCTTTGCAACTGTGCAGCCTGGGACTATTAGAAACAGTGTGCGACTCATTACTGCACTGATCACTCTTTATGATCGCTGTCGGAGGGAATCTAGACAGCAAGCAGGAGGGAACACCGTCTACTTCCTAGAGCTCAGGCTTAGTAACACACTGAGCTGCCTCACTGAGGAAACCGCTCGCTACAGTTTGACCTGGCCTATATCTAAGAGAAACAGACACAACACAGAGCCCGTGCATAGAGCGTTTCGAGTCAGTACTTACCAGTCAACCCGATGCAAAGGAGAGACACGAGCAGATGGGTGACATGCATGATACAGCAAAGCGGGGCAGAAGAGATGAAGAGGTGTGCGGCTTTGTGTGCGGGGACAGAAGCGTTTAGCACAGGACGGGCTTCGCAATTTTTCCTAAAGTTGCAGTAATTAAAGCTGGAGTGACTTCGTAGCTGGAGGACACGCCTATGCAGCCACGATCTGCCTCCACCGGCGGCGGATTGGCGGCATTAAATCCTGACCGACATATCCCTGTGCTCTCATTGGTCAGCGTAGACGTCTGTCACTGTCGGGGGTTGAAACCCTACACGTGGTTTCGAGTGGAGGAAAAAAAACTGCAGAGAACTGGCTTTTAAGAAGTGTGTGTGTGTGTGTGTGTGTGTGTGTGTGTGTGTCCATCTCTGGGGACACATTTCATATGAAGGACCAGTTAATTTGAAAGGTTGTGTAGATTTTGGGGTCAATGATTGAGGTCAAGGTTTAGAGTTAGGCCAGAAATGTCCCCAAAAGTTACAAAAGCACAGTAGCATGCATTTATAGTGAGGAGGAAACTGCAAAGTGAGGGCATTTTCAGAAAGTGAGGGCATTACTGATATGCTGAGATGACAAAGGCTGTGGCTTGGAGGCACCTTGGTGGCTCATCTGGTAGAGTGCATACCACATGGGCTTAGTCCTGGCCACAGCGGCCACAGGTTTGAATCTGACCTTTGGCCCTTTGCTGCATGTCATCCCTCCTTTTTCCCTACTTACTTAGTTTTCTGACACTTCTGTCCCATCAAAATGAATGCACAAATGCCCTAAAAAATAACTTGAGTAGGACTAGTTTCATCCACATGTTTTCATTATAATGTGCAATCTAACCCAAAACGTACATCCAGACTAGCACACCTGAAATGCATATACTTGAGTAATCATGCACACTGAGCGTGTGTGAGATGATGTAAACAGGAAGCAGATCGTCTCACTGCAGCTTAGTTGCAAAAAAGATCCTCTGAACGAGGATCAGCAAAGATCTGCAGAGTTAAAACAGAGAAATTACCAGGACAGCAGCTGCAGCAAAGACGACAAGGACAGTAACACTATGATTTTATTATCATGTTTTCACCACAGTTAGTCAAGGTTGATGAGAGCCAATCAGAAAGAGACTGTGGGAATCTATGTCATTATTTCAAAACAATGTGCCTCAAACACACCCTCAAAGTTTGTAACTAACTGGGTCACCCAAATCAGTGTGGATGAGAGACAAGTTATAAAATGAAAACATGGTCATGTGGATGTGGTCTTGGTGTCAGGGGTTGAGGACAGGGTCAGGCATTAAGTAATGATGGTTGAGGTTAGGATAAGGTGCAGATGAATGTATCGGGTCTTCATCATGATGGAAGTGCAAGTTTGCCTCTGTGTGTGTGTATGTACATACCTTTTCATGGTAAAAAAAAAAAAAAAAGAAAGAAAGAAAAGAAATGAAAAAAACACATCAGACTTTCTCAACATCTTAGCAGAGAACATTACAAAGAGACATGCAAGCTGGAATAAAAAAGTAAAGATAACTGCAGCAGCCTCTTCTTCCTGTGTGGGATGGATCAGTACACCTCTGTGGGCCTGTTGTCTTTGCAGTGCATGTGTAATTCTGAGTGCATTTCCACATGTTTCTCAATAAACTAGATAATATCTAATTGGAAAAAAATGTTAAATGTCAATATATTAAGTCACATTTCTGACATGAATTGCTGATTGTCCCAGTAAGCAGGAGTTTACAGGGGGTTGTCAAATATTAGATTCCTAGCTTTTTGTTGTTCTTCTTAGAACAAATCTGCAGAAATTTTATCTCGAAAAACCTGACCTGATTAAAATAGCAATAACAGTTTTACATTGTGTCCCATTGCCTGCCTCCTCCAGAGTTGTGAGTCTCTCTTGTCCTTTCTCTACATGCTATTCTGTCTTTGTTTCTTTGGCTGTCTTTACACTTCAAGGTTCAATTCTGATTTGCTCCTCTCAAGTGGCACAGATTGGATCTGTAACATGAATGTGCAAACGGTAAAAAAACGCATGATATTGGATATTGTCAGATCGGATTCAGGCCTCTATATGTGGAAATAAATCAGATACAAATTGGATATCCGCCAATGCATCTGCAGTCTAAACAGACAGATCGGATATTCCCTGGCAATACGAGTCTTACGTCATCAATAATGCGTCGATGGCTCGTATTGATAACAGTTTGTGTTGTCGTCCTGCAGTTGGCCCAGCTGACTTCCTCTTCCACTTTGGTAGCCAACCGTGTTAAAGGCTGGCAGCAAAGCAGGTGTAAATGCAGATATCAGATATGGGTCACTTCAATGGAACATGTAAACAAATCGGATATAGGCATCAAGGCCTGTAGTGTAAAGCCAGCCTTTGGGTCACACCTTACCAAGTCCCAAAACAAATAAAAAAACATTTTTTTCTTTGTCTCTAGCTTCAGTGTAAGTAATGATTTGTGTTATAAGTAGGTCTTAACTGGAGCATCAAGAGAACAGGTTCCAATTTTATGGAAAATTAAACATTACAAACTTTTTCCAAAACAGTGTCACTCCCAGCTCACACCTTACAATGATGCATGTTACTGTTTGGAAGCTATCTAATGGTAGTAGTTCATGTTCACTAAGAAAGTAAATACCAGCAGTTTCACTCAGGAGTACCAGCTGGGCCAGTGAGGTCCAAAACAGGTGTTAGGGAACCAGGGCAACCTGAAGAGAAGTGGACTGTGTTACAATCTTGGAGGAACTGGACCCAAAATGAAGCGATTTATTAAGCTACAGGGAACACAAAAGAATACGCTGGCTGGAACACAAAGGCAACACTGAGCAAGAATGCAGACAAACCAATGATGGGCAATGGGAAAAGACTGAGGTAAAACAGAGGAGGGAGAAATGAGACACAGGTGGGCAAGCACAGGAAGACAAGACACAGGGAACTTCAAAATAAAACAGGGAACAAGAAGCAAACCATAACAGACTCCAGAATAAGATATTCATGGACAAGAGTGGAGAATAAAGAAATGATGGAGTGCCTGAGTCCTTGGTCTGAGTCTGGCCTCATATCAGGGCTGTCATCCTCTGACATGACTGACAGCTTGAAAGATTTGAACTGGCCCAGAGGTGGAAGAAGCATCTGCTGTAAATGAGCCAGTTTCGGGATGTATACTGGACCAAAAGAAAACAAGCATGTGAAGAGTGGGCTGGATTTATTTTAGTCTCTGCTTGTTACATTTAAAAGTTCTAATCTGAATAGAGGCTACTATATCTTTGGTCAATTATTTATATATAGCTACATATTATATTATATATAGCTAGTTTTATTTGAAGAGGATCAGATGCATTAGATTCTGTGGAAAATTTAAGGTCAAGAAAAAAGAAGACTTGATCTTCGACATCAGAGTGAGCCCTGCCCATGTACAAATACAACATGTACTGGATTTCTATATGACAGTGTGCACATAGAAAATAAAATACAACACATACAAATATTTTTAAAATATAAAAATATATTTTAGGTATGTGCTGTATGAATATACATCCATCCCAAAGACTGTCAATATGGATGAATATAATATACAATGAGTTCCAAAGGTCCAAATCAAGTGTGTGATAGAAGCATTTTTAAGAAAGAGCTGTGTGTTCAATATAAGTGCAGGCCACTCACCTCGGATCTCTGATCAGATGAGACCTAAAGCCCCACATCAGCTGAGGCCTGGCCTCAGACAGCAGCTGCTCTATTCCAGCAGACAGCGACTCCCCGTGTGGTGTCAGACAGACGTGCAAATTCCTCTAGCAGGAAACTCGCATAACTCTTGATGGCATTTTTAGTTGATATTCCTCCCCACACAGGTGAGTGTGAAGCTCAGATGTCAAGAGAAGCTGATGAAGCTCTAGTTGGCCGAAACATCAAGCTACAAATGATTTACCATATATATAAATATATATATGCATACATATATATATTCCAGAACATGCGCTTCAGCTGGGAGCAGCAAAGTCTGGTAGCTCTGAGTTTTTACTCAACTTTTGCTTTATTTTGTTGTGTTTTTGTATGTTTTTGTCATATTTTGTCAACTACTGATGGACACTTCTGTGGGGAGAGGAGATTCTTCAGGAGAGGAGCTTCTGTCATTGAAAACGGAGCAAGTCTGGAGGATGCCACCCTGTTCCAGCTGGATGAGGAGGTGCTTTCATGGTTGCTGTGCTGGTGGTGCAGAGGTTGAAGGCTTGGAAGTAGAGATGTACTGTAGGTCCTTTCTGCTGTCAGTCATCATGCAAAATATCAACTCTGCTCAACAAGAGTGATGAGGAGCTGGAGATATAGATGAAGACTCAGGAAGTAGACATTTTTTCAAATCAAAACAATACTTGTCTACATCCCACCAACGGCTACTGCTGAAGTTCCATGTGAAGTTCTCCATGAAGTTGTTGCTAGGATACAGACTAAACATCCTGAGGCACTTGACTTCAGTCATGTCTCCCTGATGGACTCACTGAGGATGTGGTGGAGAGATACATGCTGGTGGAGGCCATTCTGAACTCAGATCATCCTCTTCATAACACCTTGATGGACCAAGAGAAGAGTGGTGGTGGACGGCTCCTCTCTCTTCACTGCAGGACGGAGAAATATAGAAGATCCTTTGTACCTTCAGCCATCAGGCTTCTTCATTCTTCTGCAAATGGTTGATGAGCTGACAGACAAATGAATTTCCCTTTGGGGATCAATAAAGTAATTCGTATTCGTATTCGTATATATGTACACACACATACATATACATATTGTACAGTCCCAACCATTACTGTTGATTTCAGGAAGAAGTTTGCAGATCACACAATCACTCACAAATCAGTAGCAGTGTTGTGGAGTCTGGGGATTCACGACAAACCCCACCTCCCTTGCCAAGAGGTCACAACATTATCTGCACTTCCTCCAACCAATGAGAAGAGCAAATCTCCCCCTCCTGTCCTCTAGAGGCTCTATGTGAAATGATGTGATCAGCAGCATCTCAGTGTGGTGCAGCAGCTGCACAGCCTCTGATCAATCTTTCCATAGAGTGGTGAGAACAGCAGCACAGATCATCAGGATCTCCTAACATCTGTACAGGATCGGTCACCAAAATAGCCAGAGACTCCACCCACCCCCCACATGGTCTGTTTGCCCTGTTGCCCCAAGCAGCATGCAGTGAAAGACCAACAGCCTCTGCAGGAGTTTCTTCCCACATGCATCAGACTCCTCAGTTCTCTACATGAAACATACACTATGCACAACCAACCAGCCAACCAACCAACCAACCAACCAACCAACCATCCATCCACCCAAGCAAATAACCAACCAGCCAACCAAACAACCAACCAGCCAACCAAACAACCAAACAACCAACCACACAACCAACTAAACAACACCCAGCCAACCAAACAACCAACCAGCCAACCAAACAACCAAACAACCAACCATCCACCCAACCAAACAACCAACCAGCCAACCAACCAACTGACCGGCCAACCGACAGACCAACCAACCAACCAACCAACCAACTGACCAACCAACCGACCAACCAACCAACTAACCAACCAACCAACCAGCCAACTGACCAACCAACAAACCAGCCAACCAACCAGCTACATCTTCAGGTCCTATGTTAATCTGCTACTGCATATCTAACTGCTGCCTTCTTGAATAATTCAGTGTCACCACATCAGCACATTATTTCTAATTTTGTTTTTCTTTATATTGTTCTGTATCTATTTGTGTGACTGCACAATGACCCTTCTGCCGTGTGCTTCTGTCTGGTCTGAGTGACAATAAAGTTCACTTTGATCACTGTGGCTGTGCTGGTGCTGTTTTTGATGTGCTTTGGCCTCTGCCTGACTCAGTCTTGATTAATAATATACATTCCAAAGTTCCTCCTGATTCAACCTTAAGTGCAGAGCATTTAAGGATCCCTACATCACAGTTGCTGACATAGGAAAGGTACGTGTAGATGTTGTAAATTATTAGGACCAAAGATAGGTGGTCAAAAAGTGAAATCCATTCAATTACTATTGTGTTTGTGCCTCTGTAACTTTGATTCAGTATCTCCTCTACTCACTCTGACTCTCTGGTTGTAGAACTAATATTACCTTTCACATGAGACCAGTGTTATTACTGCAATCACAAGGGGGAACAGCAGCCTTTTTATTTAGGTACATTATTATTGAACTAGTGGGACTGGGTCTGATTTAAAGGCATTCAAAGGTGTTAGTTCATCAGCAAAACACACAAAAGCAGAGCAACAGGAAAAGCAGTAATGAGAGTGGGATGGTGGAAAGGAACGATACAGCTGAGGAGAAATAGATTTACTCTCACTTGAAAGCAACAGTGACAACACTAAGTGATCTGAGAGTTGATGTACAGTCTGAGTCTTTAAACTACTCAATGCTATGCCACACTTTTCCCTTCAAGTACAGAGGTCTGGGAATTTAAACAAAACCTCAAATAGATGTTGTAACGGGAACAGATGTCATACAAACATCACTTTACTCATCAAGATTAGAACAGTTGAACCTGTGGATATGATATAATGGTCCCCGTTGGGTTTACATCTGTAACTACAAAGTGGAGATGAAGTGAAGTTAAAGTGAAGGTAAGGGCGTTTACACATCAGGAGGAGTCTAACAATAACCCCTGCTGATGCATCATGGAAAATGTGTTTTGTCCAGTGTTCTGAGAGTTTAACCCAAACTAAGCACCGAAAGTACAAAAGTAAGGCCAGTGTATCACAGCTCCTTTTGTTGATACAGGCCCACAGTACACAGTTAGTTTCTAACTTTGGCTTTATTGAGGATCATTTCAGTTGTATTCATAGCCTCCTTTATTACATGCACAGTTTAACCAGAATTATAAAACCTCTAGCATGGTAATGAGATTTATAACTGTGGGGTTGTTATTTGCCTGCAGATAAACAGCACAAAGAAATAACCATGTTATTCTGACTTATCTTTTCTAGAGGTCTATATCTAGAATCACTCTCAGTCATAAAGAGGGCATTAATATCTAATCCTGCAAGAAATAGTTTCCATTTTCCTGTTGTGCATGTGGAAGGTAGACTGATGCTGCTCCATGGTCTGACCTCAGGGGGATGAGCACCATCCTGTGGACAACAGTGGAAATGCACAGGTGAGGATGTTATAAAAAATGCTGCTGATGATTCCTCTCAGCTGCTCTTTGTTGTTCTTCCGTCCACTTTAAAATAATCTGAGGTGTTCTGTTGGACTGAAGTCAGAGGTAACACCAGGCAGGTGCTGTGGGAGCACTGACCTCACAGTTCACACTGTCATCATGTGTGTTAACAAACTGGCATGCATCATGTCATTGTTCAGGACACAAAACAAACCCAGCATGGCGGCTTCCGGTTATGGCAGTTTAACCGGCAGAGATCCAAAGGAGAAGATCTTATGCCCCCAATCAGAAAGCTCCTAAAGGAAAGGGCCTCCGTTTCCAGACCCCGCCACCGGCTAAGCTTCGAGTGTTTTTTGACGGTGGCCCCGTCATTTATAACAGCGCAACGCAGGCCAGGGAAGATCTGAGAAAGAGGGGGCTCGCATCGGTCGATACTGTCAAGGAGGGACCATCTGTGGCGACACCGTTGGAGATGCTGAAGAAATGAAGCTGGGAGACGGTGAATGCCAAACGACGGAACCCGGACACACACGGAGAGAGGGCACGGAAAACCCTCGGCGGACACTACCTCCACGCCAGGGTAAACACCATTCTAACAGCTATCTGTCGTCCCTGCGGTAAGACCTGCTGCACAGTGATGTAAACCAGCGTAAGAGTTAAAACTCATGTCACTCAAAAGGAGGCGCTTTGTCTAGATTCCTTTTCATAACCCCGTCTCCTGTAACCTTTGCTAATGTTTATCTGGGAGGAATGCTTTAGTTTGCTGTTAATACATCAAAATATCAGACTGTCGGACTGGGAGCCTGTTGAAGTTTTTCGTGCGTGCACTGAACTGATACTCATTCCTGAGCTATCCCAGTTTGCACTGCAGAGGCCCTTCATATACTGGAGGTTTCCCTCTCCAGTCAAGACCCCTTCTTAAGAGGAAATTCTGTTATGGAAGCCATTTTTGCTTTCATTTCCTTTATCTGTGTGTTTTCAAGTTACAAGTTCTTTGGATGTACATAGTGGAGGGGACAGCTGTATACTATCTGATGATAAATGTCTCAGCAACAATATAGAATCATAACACTTAATGTTAATGGGCTACAGAATCCAATTAAAAGAGGAAAGCTTATAGCTAAGATGAAAAGGATCCACACATTAACACATAATCTTTTGGCAGGAAACTCACCTGGTAAATACGGAACATGAGTAATTAAAGAAAATGGGTTTTATAAATACATTTTTTTCTTCTCATGCAAGTGGACATGCGAGAGGAGTCCCAATACTTATTGCAAATAAAGTAGACTTTCAACTCTCCAAACAGATCGTGGACAAGGAAGGACGTTTTGTCTTGGTGAGAGGTACACTGGATTCAAAAGAAGTAATGCTACTAAATGTTTACAGACCACCAGGACAGGATAAGACATTAGTTAATAGAATATTTGATCTGATAGCTACAGAAGTTTGCAGTGTCCTGATCTGTGGGGGGACTGGAATGTACAGTTGCATCCCACCCTGGATTCTACAAACCCGACAAAGAGAACTAACTCTGAGTCTCTGCACATTAAGAAAATGATTAAAGGGATTGGTATAATTGATGTATGGGGGGAGTTTCACCCATCTGTTTACCTTTTACTCCCACCCCCATACAGTCTACTCTAGAATTGACTATTTTTTCATGTTTAGAACATACAGACACAGAGTTCTGAATTGTAACATCGGTGTTAGAGATGCATCAGATCACTTGAGAGTATATATGAAAATACATCTGGATGTCCCATACAAAAATACCTTTTGGAGACTTAATACCTCCTTGCTAAATGACAATCGATTTGATGACTTCATTAAAAAAGAAACTAGAGACTACATGGAACTTAACAATAACACAGAAGTGTCATCTGGTATCGTATGGGATGCTGCAGAAGCAGTACTGCGTGGGAAAATTATAATGTGGGCATCACAAAAGGAAAAAGAAAAACGTTAGCGACTCATTGACTTGACCAATAAACTAGACTCATTGGAGCAGAAGCATATAGAGACTAATGATCCTGCCCTACTGGAGCAAATATCCATTGTAAAATCTGAACTAAATAAGAAACTCAATGACTAGGTGGAACTCAAACTGAAGAATATCAAACAAACTTATGAAAATGGACCCCAAGCGAAAAAATGTTTTCGCTTGGAGACTAAGAAAACAGCAGTCTGAGAGATCCATTTATAAAGTAAAAGACCCTGTCACCAATCAGATGTGTTTAAAGCCAGAAGAAATACATAAGTCATTCAAAATATATTACAGGAATTTATACGCTCAACCCAAATTAGCAGAACCCACAACGGTTAAGCGTTTCTTAGACTCTCTAGACTTGCCATCTATTGGCATAGAACAAAACAAGTGGGTAACCGCAGATATTACAAAAGCAGAGGTTGAGCAGGCCATTTCTAAATTGAAAACAAACAAAGCAGCTGGGGGAGATGGACTACCCACAGAGTGGTATAAGACTTTTAGGGACTCCTTGACCCCACTGTTATTAAATTGTTTTAATTATGTACTCAAGGGGGGCGAGACTCCACCATCTTGGAAACAAGCCATAATATCCGTAATACCGAAACCGGGAAAAGATAAGACAGAGTGCAGCTCATATAGGCCTATTTCTGTTTTGAACACCGACTGTAAATCATTCATCTCAATTATAGTTAGTAGGCTAGAAAATATTATTCCTGACCTGATTGACTTGGCCATGACCATACGGGATTTATTAAAAACAGACGCACACAAGACAACGTCAGGTGAGCAATACACCTGATAGATACTATGAGCAGAAGTAACACGAAGTCCTTAGCAATTAGTTTTGATACAGAAAAAGTTTTCGACTCGGTGCAGTGGGAATTTTTATATCTGGTTCTACAACGCTTTGGCTTTAACGATACAGTTATAAGATGTCTTAAATCCATATATAATTCACCAGTGGCCAGGATTAAAATAAATGGTAGTCTTTCAGGCACAATCTCTTTGGGACGGGGATGCCGACAGGTCTGTCCACTGGGCCCCATCCTGTTTGCTCTGTCTATAGAGCCACTTGCTAAAAAAATCAGGGAAGACATGTTTATATGAGGATGATATCTTGGTGACATTGTCCGACCCTGATACCAGTCTCCCTAAACTTACGTCCTGCCTCAATCAATATGGTTTCTATTCGGGATACAAACTGAACATAGAGCATAAAGCTTTTAAATTTAAATGGAAAACTGCAATTATGAAATAGTTAGGAGTTAATATTCCTAAGTCTTTCAAAGGTATGTATAATGCAAACTATGGTATCATTACAAACAAAATTAAAAATGACTTGGATAGATGGACTCCTTTGACAGTTGATTTGTACAACCAAATAGAAACTATAAAGATGATTATTTTACCTCAACTGTTATTCCTTTTTCAATCATTGCCTGTGGAAGTACCAACTAAACAGTTCAACGAGTGGAATCGGACTATCTCTAGGTTTATATGGCAGAACAAGAAACCAAGGGTACGTTATAAAACAGTATACTTGCCAAAGGATAAAGGAGGGATGTCACTCCCCTGTTTGGAGGACTACTACAAGGCAGCACAACTGCAGTAGGTAGGGGTAAAGAGGACTACGATGCAAAATGAAAGGAACTAGAGTTGAACCAACTTGATATCCCTCTTCAGTCTCTGCTGGGTGATAAAACCCTCAAGACCATACACTCAAGTAAAAGTTAAATGACCTTACCGAACTTCCCCTTAATATCTGGTTCAAGGGGGTTTGTAACTCACACCTAGAGAGGAAAGCATGGTTATTAAGGTGGATTGAACATGATAGGGATTTCATACAAGCACAGCTTGATCTGAGATTTAAGGAACTGACCCAAAAAGGCATTACTTGTGTAATTTCATCCGATACTGGCCCGGACAGTTTCCAGCAATTACAGAAAAAACATGATCTTGACAAACAGGATTTCTACAGATATTTGCAGCTTAGGCATCACTTTGATAGAAATATTAAAATTCTAAAGGAAGGTGACATCAACCTCACTGACATTTTCATTGATGCATATAAAGGTAAAATCCATAAAAAAGTGGTCTCTAGTATATACTCATGCCTGCAACGTTACAAGAAAATTTCAACATCATATGTCAAATGTAACTGGGACAAGGAGGCACATATAACTGTAACAGAAGACGAGTGGGTAAATATATGTGAAATAAACTCCTCCTCCACCGGTTCAGGGCAATGGAGGGAATTCGCATGGAAGAATGTTATCAGGTTTTTTATTACCCCAAGAAGAAAATATCTACAGAGTGGCAGAGCAGAATCTGGGCTTTGCAGGAGACATTGTAATAATGTGATGGCTGACCACTGTCACATCTTTTGGTGTTGTCCAGTAACCCAGCCTTACTGGCTAGAGGTAGCTAAAGAAATAAATTCAATTCTTGGTTTTGACATTGAGTATAATTTTCAAACTGTATATCTGTGTAATCTATCTGCCAATCTCAATCCTCAGGATATGTACCTTCTTAAGACATTACTAGCAGCCAGCAAGAAATCGATAACCAGGAAATGGTTGAACAGGGAGCCGCCGACAGTAGGAGAGAGGTCAGCCACTGTAAAAGAAATATGTGAAATGGAAATGTTGACTTTCTCTCTAAGATTGAATCGGCATAAAGGCCAGAAGTATTGGTCGAAATGGCTTTTGTATGTAAATGAGGAAACAGAATAGAGCAGTTCCTTTCTTTCTTTTTTTACTTGGTTTTATTTGTCCTCGCAGCTGTGACTGATGATTTGATGGACTTGCCTTGGAGAGACTCCCTTCCCAGGCTTATACCAGCCCTCCCCTAACCTTTTCCCCCTTCACCTCTCATCTATGGATTTTTGTAACCCTACATTGCACAGAGCAACAATATTATTATATATTTTTTTTCCTTTCTGAAGCAACATAATTTATTTCCCCTGGTGACCTGAATGTTCCAAATTGTTTAGTTTATATGTTTTGTTTGTCTTTGTAAAACTTTAAAACTTTGCATTCAAAAATAAAGTATAAAAAAAAACAAACAAAAAAAAACAGTATGTTCTACAGGATTTGAATGCATCACTGGTATGTTGCAACACAGACTTTGACTCTGACTTTAATGAGCTTCTGATGAGAAACGTATTGTGCAGCAGCCTCCATCACCAGTGAGCAGCTCCACTGCTGAAAGACGCTGGTGACGATGATGGTGGTGTTTCATGTAGAGATTTGTTGACAGAGATTCATTTATCCATACCAAACACCTTTAGAATAAAGACTGATAAAAAAGAAATTAAATTAAAAAAAAACAAAAAAACATCTACTGTCCCCATGATGCATGCTCCATGACATGCTGTAATCCAAACCAGGATTTTCATTATTGTTGCTACAGGATGGATCAACATCCTGTTTATCTCTCTGTGATGGTGCAGGCCAACAGAGGGTTGATATAAATGTCAGCAGGTCTTGATGGATGAAGCTGTGAGGCAAATCAGCCTCTGCAGCACACCACCTCTGAACCACAAAGTGAATGTGGGGTTTTGTACTTTATTTGCTTGTTTGGTTCGATAGACCTGCTGGGCATTGGGCAAGACTGTGGAGGAACAGAGTACCAATAACATCTTATTCATCCCAGTGTGTGTGTGTGTGTGTGTGTGTGTGTGTGTGTGTTTGTTTGTGTGAGTGTGTGCAGTGTATTTGGGTTTGGTTGTGTTCCAGCATGTGGAGGAATAAATGTTGTTTCTCTTAATGGATGAAATGTGTTTAGCTCTGTTCTGCCCTTACATTTCCAGCTCCACTGAACACACCGAGTCAGTACACAGTCTTCGACCTGCAGATGTTCTTTGGTGGAGACAAGCGTCCAAAGCAGCCGTTCTTTTCCTCCCTCTCATCTGCTGCCAGTCCGTTTCTGAGCTTGTGCTGTTCTGCTCCTTCATCCTCTGTCATGCTGCTCTCATCCTCCTCCTCCTCATTGTCACTTCTCTCATCTCTGGTCAGCTGTGACAAAAGAGGTGGAAAGAAAGAAAGATATTAGGGTAGAGGTGAGAGAGAGAGTTGTGCAAATGCAACAATTGGCTGGTAAGGACAGCAGCTGTACATTTTCACTGAATTGCTTTTTGTGCTGTGTTGTTCTATAACAAACATACTCATTTGCACTAAGACAGAAATTCTAGCCTAACACATATATATATAAATATATAACCGCACATACTGTACAAGCTCAGAAAAGACAAAAGCATATAGATAGATAATGAAACTGACTGAGCAGACTTACAGTGCCAAATATGAATTTCCTGATCATGCGGAGAATGAGGTAAGCCCAGAATACGTGCAGACAGAGGAGGACCACCAGCATCACATTGAAGAAGTAGTAACCAAAAAAGGCGGGGTAGTGCTGGACGGGGTAAACCCAGGTACAGTGGATCAGCCTGCAACACAGGCAGAAAAACAAAACAAGTCAAACCAATTGACCAGTGCATCTAGACTAAATACTTTGTTGCTAATGAGGAAGAAGGCTGGAAATGTTTTTCAGTACAACGCAATAAAATTCACCACTGACACAAACTGCAGTCGGCTAAATGAGCATAAAGCTGATCCAACACCTCTCTCAAATGGTTTCAACACAAACTGAACATTATAACCGTAGTGAAGGCGGGCTCTGTTACAGGCCTGTTGTTGGATCCAACTGCATTTGTTTTGGCCATAGCCAGACCTAATAAACCCACAACTGTTTTTACTACATTGTATTTTAAAATGCCACCGGTGAGGTAGCAATAAAGCTCAGTAGCAGGGATCCTCATAAAAATCATGCTGTGATGAACAACGTCTGTGTAAGGCAGCACTGTGCTTCCAGCATTTCAAGACCCAGAATAAAGATTATTATCTCTGCCAGTGTTCCAGGAACAGTATCTGTACAGTATCTGTCCAAATAACCACATAAATTTTGTTTATTGTTATTGTACTAGAACTTCAACTTCATATTAATTTCACAGCTAAAAACCATGTGTGCAGATTCATGTAGTCAGACACACACACCTCATTCATCAGCTTACCAAAATGGAAAGATTACCAGTCGTGTCACCATAAACACTATGGCAAACAGAACAAACAGAGTTTGGCAGGTTTTCTCCCATTTGGCATAGTTGAACAGTTTGGCAGACTGAAAGAAAAAAGAGTTGAAACCGTCAACCAACCACATTCAAAAGCACTGCCATGATCACTTGTTCATATTGAATCACAACAATAATACACAACACTGGACACAGTTTGATTTTACAGCTTGTTTTTATCTGCTAGCTTAATATCTGATCCACACAGTAAAAGATGATATCAGTCTAATAACACTCTGTTTCCCCAAAAAAACAGTCCAATGATAATAAGAGTAACAGTGTTATTAAGCATGTAAATTCACTAATCACATAATCAGGGCATTGTAGGTTCACATAGTATTAACATGCTGTCTTAATAGCGCTGGACTGACCTCCAGTAGAACATCAGAGGCATCATGGATGAGCATAACCAGCGTCCCAACACGAATGTAGTTTACACACCAGGAAAATGACAGCAGGACTAATGTGGCCAAGTGATGGATGATCTGCTCCTTAAAGTCCTGAGGAAGGAAAAATACAATAATGTCACTCAGTTACACCTCTCAACTATCAAAATAAAATCAATCATCGGATCAGCTCCTCTTAGAGTTCCTTATATCCTATATTGTGCTTTCACTGTGGCTGCTCCCTATTCGAATGCTTTACCCCCTGATTTATGTGCTATAAATGACCTGGCACTTTACGGGTCCAAACTCAGCACCCATTTATTTAGAACGGCTGTTAACATCTAGTGATGCTGCGACATCTTCCCGTTTTATTTGTTTCCCAATATGTTTTTAATTTGTTAATGTTTGTTTTATTCACACTGTTATCTTAATTTCTTATTTTGTGTCTTATATTATCCATGTAAAGTGCTTTGATCATCATTCTACTCTCAAGTGCTATATAAATAGATTATTGATTGATTGATTGATTGATAAAATGTCATTTTAAAACAAGAACAATTTGTGACCAGATGGATGGATGGAGATCCACACTGAAAAAGAAGAGTTCTGCAATAAGGACACGTGGGGCGGGGCCTCATCAGCCATTGTGATAAAGAGCTGATTCTCAGACTGAGGAAGGTGGTGAGTATTGAGATGAGAAGGTGACAAAGTATCAGTCTTTCAGTCTGTGCCATTGGGACTCTGCTCCTTACATACCACTGTGACTGATCACCCTCTGAGGCAGAACCAGAACCAGACTGGTCCTGACTGTATCAAACAGTGTGTAAGATTGACAGAGGATTTGGAGGTGAGAAACAGCACCACTGGAAATCTCTCCCTGACTTTCCTCACATAGGTGACTTATTTTGGCCAATCAAATGTCACATTATATACCATAATCTTTACATGCCCACCTTATTTTAAATTGTGTAATAACATGTATATATATATATATGTGTGTGTGTGTGTGTGTGTGTGTGTGTGTGTGTGTGTGTGTGTGTGTGTATGTGTGTGTGAAGATTCTCTGTCAAAACCTGACTGCTACTATGAGAAAAACAATATGTACACACACACACACACACACATTATGTATATACACACATATGAGGAGTGCAGGGGATTTAAACAAGTTCTGGCCTCAGACAAGCTCTACTCACCTTTCTCTTGACATCAAAGGTGATGCTGAAGAGAAGAGAGCCATAGAAGCTCATCTCCAAGATGTAATACCAGTACTGAGACTCCAGCATGGACTGCAGACACAAAGAGACACAGGAGAGACAGTCAGGCAAAGACGGACAATGTGTAACATGAGGCTACAGTGAAGCTCGCTCACACAGACTGGGTTTGTCCCTGCAGGCTCTGCTATTTGTCCTGAGCCCTGTGCTGAGGGGAAGGAACTGTAGAAGAGTCTGTTGTTCACTCCCTCCAACTCTGCTCTGTTTTTCAAAAGCCTTGGGATCACACACTGTAATCGTCCATTTGTAATGGTTCCTTTTACATATGATTGCAAGCTGATGCAAACAACACAGCTGTGACTCTGAAGATGAAAGTGAGAGTCACAGAGCCTGACAGAAGGCAGAGGTTGTCTAATGACATTTACCAAGAAAACTACTGTTATACCAAAATAATATTGGCACTGATTGTATGACATCCTGATAGATGACATCGTAGGAGAATATGACCTGGTGCTGGTTTCACAAAAACAGATTCGAACTGTGGTCCAGACAGTCTACATCCATCCATTGCACTGAGCAGACCTTGACTAACTTAAGCAGAGATGGGGACTCGAGTCACTGTGACTTGGACTCGAGTCACTATTTTGATAACTTGTGACCTGGCTCGACAAAAAATTAAGGACTTGAGACTTGACTCGGACTTGGATGTTAAAGACTCAGGACTTGACTTCACTTGAGGCATGATGACTTGAATGACATGAGTGTTGTTCATGTCATGTTTTCAGACAGGGTTTTTCCAGCATAGAGAATTTGGCTGCCGCTAAAAATAAAAGAGTTGGGGCAGACGCACAGTAACAGTCACCTGTCACCATTACCATACTGACAAGCTGACGTGTCCATTTTAGTTTATAATCTCTTCTCCTGTTGTCAATGAACACACCTGTAGATGCTGCTGCAACCGAACTACACAGCTGTTGGATGATTGGCTGTTTGCCTGTCATTCATAGTGCAGGGATGTTTCAAAGTCCCACATCCTTTGATTTTGAATATAAAATATTAAATTAATAGCCTCTCTAAGACTATCCAGTATGGGCACAGCCTGTCATGATTGGATCACCCTGTCAGTCAGTCATCTACCCATGTTTGATTCCATGTAGGCTATTCTACTGAATATCAGTAATTACAATGCAAATCCAATTCATTGTCATACTTTTTAAACAACAACGATGTTAACTAACGGTTACTAATATATTGTCTTTTCACTTTATTAAGTTCAGATTCTGTGGGTAAAATTGCAATAATAAGGCTTGACTTGACCTATACAGGACTTGACCTGGACTTGACTTGACATAACCTGTGACTTGACTTGACTTGCCCAGAAGAAAATGACTCAGGACTTACTTGAGACTTGAAGGTTAAGACTTGAGACTTACTTGAGACTTGCACATGTGTGCACTAAAGGTAAATTCTGGTCTTTAAAAACTCTTTCCCATCTTGTAAGCAACAATGTAAGCAAACCACAAACTATCAGCCATATGTCTCCTCTGTTTTCTTTTGAACAACATTGATGTCCTGGACCCGAGTTCACTTGGGGCTAAGATATCTACAGTAATGTTTTTGGCTTGAAATGAGTCACTCTGTGTTTCTATGAATCTGTCTGACCATAGACTGATCTAAGAGCCAAACTAAGAACAACAACCACAGAGCAGTCTGATATATCTCGGTGAAATACTTAATAAAGTTTGGTTT
This sequence comes from Caranx ignobilis, assembly GCA_021432705.1. Taxonomy (NCBI): domain Eukaryota; kingdom Metazoa; phylum Chordata; class Actinopteri; order Carangiformes; family Carangidae; genus Caranx; species Caranx ignobilis. The sequence goes on from MU270012.1 coordinate 25,715,387, forward strand.
ATTGATCTATTGGTGATATCACTTGATGCATTAAGTTATTAAAGAAATCAAAGGAATACTGAAACATGTAAAGCAAAAAATTTGAGATGCAATACAAAAAACACAGAGGCTGAAACTGAAGCAAATGTTGCCTTTCACATCGCAGCTCTTTGCCATGTTCTAGATGTTTGGGTTGTAACTGTTGTGTGGTTTGTTTGTGCAGCAAAGGGTCAGATGTTAGACCTGATCCATGGCCACAGGACAGCCAGGACCAGGGCTAAATGTTACACAGTCCACCAGGTGAACCATTAGACTGTTTCTACTTATGGACAAAATTAATCTGGGAGAAATGTGAAGGGTTTGTGCCCATAGATTACTATCTGCCCCTTCTTATATGGTGACCTGTCACAACATGACTGATGTGATGTCACATGATACCTGAACCGACTCTATTCGCTCAGTGAAGACTGAGAGATGTGGCTGAAGCTCTGAAAAAGACAAGTACTATAAGGTTTACACCTCTTTCAGCCTGTGTGGCATTTACAGTTTATACGTGTGATAAAAATCTGTCTCTAATTCTGCTCTGGCTCAGGCCAGTGGCAACACACCTGCAGTCAGATTCTGGTTTGCGCTGACTGTAGTTTGGCTCCCCAAAAAATCTCACCAACTGTGTTGTACATTCACTTGTTCAGTCCACCACTTGTGGAAAAGAACACATTAGATTTTATGAATTGTACTAATGTGTTTATGCATGTCTTTTTCTGCTTCTGTCCTCTGAGTATGTCATGCAGCAAACCAAACTGGGCATTTATAGATAATTGGTCAACACTGAGAATATATATGTACGTAAATAAAAGACAGTGTTGAAGTGTATCTGATTCAGCATGAAGAATTTCCTCCACCCTGTTTATATGATTTTCTAAAGCTCCTGTCCCAGAGCACAGCCAACAGAGCTGCTGTGTCCCTCTCTCCACACAGCAGGGACTAAATTAGATTTGATCCATCACATCACACCAAGTCTTTGATTTCTCTGGGAATGAGCAAATCTCAGATGTACAAGAAGAATTTCCATGACATACTGCAAACAGTAGAAGTTAGGCGGCACACACAAATGAGATTTTACGCCAGGACACCAAAGGTCAAAGGTCAAAGGGACTGAGTGCATTTCTGATGTTAACACCACAACCACTTTGTGTAATTAAAGAACACAGACCTGCTTTGGAAAACCTGTCCATACTTCCCGAGTGTCATAGAACCAGTCTTTCTGCAGAGACACAGAGGAACAGTGTGATTTATGTTGTTTATATGTTTATTTATTTGAAGAATTCAGCAACAGCTGTCTCCATGTCTCTTCTGTGTGAGATACTCACATCATACAGTGCTGCTATTCCTCCAATAAACGCTGCCAGGTAGAAGACAAACCTCCAGCTGTAGGAAGCAGAGATGTATAAGCAGATGCAATGTTATTCTAACACACAAATGTAATATATGTACTTGGACTGAATTTCTATGTATGACATAATATGTAAAAATAAATAAATACAATAAAAAAATACATTTATGTGTAAATTATGTAGACAATATTAACACAAGTGACATACATGGCAGCAACACTTGATATAGGGGCATATATGTGAAATATTACATTTCTGTACCGTATTATCACAATAAAAGACCATGCACAGACACACACACAGAGCACTAACCTGGCCTCCCTGAACTTCTTCAGGACTCCCGGACGGTCCTGATTGCGTCTTCTTCTGAACCAGCGCTCAACTTGTCTCACTGACAAACTGCTTTTCTTCGACAGCCCATCAATGTCAGCCTGGACGTGAGCACATGCACACTTCTATGTTTAGTTTAAAACACGCATACAGAGTAATATGTGAATATTATCTCCACACTTTTGGGAAAAGCTATGGTAAGAGGCAGGTTATAATACAACTGGTGTTTTCCTTATCAGTCAGACAAACTAAGGGTGTCAGCGTCTACTGTAGAACTGGGACATAAACTTGCAGTTTTGTGCTTGCACTGACATTTAAACTGTCACCTTTGTCACTGAATGGATATGTGAGGGGGGTGTAGCCACTGACTCTTTACCTGAGCAGGATTTCTGCACTGAGAGGTGTAGTAGAGCTCCAGGACAGGGTTGTCCTCTGTCTTCCAACAGACCTTCTGCCTGATCCCAGCAGAGACTGCAAGTGGGGTCGCGATCCACCTGGAACACAGTAAATACACACAGGGTTCAATGATAACACTGTCATTACTCGTAGAGATACACACAGCCATATACATGATGACTGAGATACAGTTTAATATCTATTAACCTAAAGCATGCACAATAAATAAAAGCTGAACTGCTGCCTATTGTAGCTGAAGGACATATGTTGTTTTTGCTGAGTATAATGTGACACAAATTGACTTTGACTTATAGATAATTGAGTGAAACTGTGCCATAATAGTGTATGAATTTGTCAGTAATGGCAAAAGATGTGTTTTTGTGGGTGAGAGTGACACTAACTTTTGACCACTAAACGCAAAGTATTTCATCTTTGAGTCTAAATGAATGTTCATGCCACATTTGAAGAACTCTCACTGCTTTACTGAGATGTCACAGAGAATGGGATACATGTACATCTGCATGTATGTATAGACAAACTACTCACACAAATGTGTCTCTCTGGGTCTAGGCTGTTGCTGGCATAGAGGCATAAAAGTATATCTATATTATTTACTATCATAATTATTACCATATCATTAGTAGTAAGAGTTATATTAAGCATACATTCCTGCAATTCCAAACATCCATAGCTTTATCATGAGTGTCAATTTTTAAATCATTATGCCCTGAGGATGAATTATTTGGTTGAAATAATGTCACTAATAATTGATTAAGAATGGATTACTTAAGAAAGACTGATCAATTATTATAGAAGCTCTGAGTCTCTCCTCTGATTGGCTGACTGATTTCTGATTGTTCCAATTCAATAGAAATAGAGATAGATTTCACTCATCCTCTCATCTTGCAAGTGATGAGTGGTGGGTCTGTCCCAAAGTGACTCTGGAGATTTACTATTATTTGCATGTGTTTATAATTGTAGTCCTCTTGTTTTGGATGCATGCTGTGTTTTTTTCCCCTCTCTGGAGTTTCACCAAGGACCTCCCTGAATGAGCAGGCACACCTGTAGCTGATTGACACCGGAGATTTAACCTAATGCAGGCGAGTAAGAACAACAAGAGACTGTCATGTAACTGTGTGGATGTCTGCTTGTTCTCTCCTGAAGATTCCGACGCAGCAGAGAGCTGCACGCTGTGGAGGCTTGAGCGGAGCGGAGTAAGCGCCATGGACGCAACCGCATGACCATGCAACATCCTAAGACGTCGGGAAGGGTGACCCCCCCGCCCCTCTTTCATCTTTTTGGAAAGTCCTGAAACTGCTTTTAAGAGGCTTGGACAATAAACACTTTTTACTGTTGAATTATTCCTGTCTGTGTGTTTTGGCTGCCAGAGTTTTAAGTAAACCCATGACAGGTCCAGGTGGGCAGGGCTTTGTGAGTGCTTTCTTGTGACATCACAAAGTCAGAAGAGAGCCTGTGTGCATCTCTGTGTTGACTGAGGCTTTGATATTTTCACAGGATCAATATAGTATCTGCTTCAGCAAGACCTTTGTCTGCTTTAGCCCTCAGCCTCCTGCCTCCAGTACAACACACTATGTTTACACACTGATATGCTTTCCCAAATTCGTTATGGAAGAAAATATACGTATATTTTAACAGTTCAGAAATGTAACATCCACATACACAGTGGATGAGTTTAACTCTTTAAAGAAGTAAAACAGCCTTACTACTGCTGGGTTAGTTGGTCTGGTGTGACTACCAGCTCATAGTGATGTAATGATTCTTTCGATATTTAAATATTTGTCTCATTTGTAAAGACTTTTTTCTTAAGTTATGTATATATATTTTTTACTCAGATTGTTTCTTTTTTTTATTTTTGTCCTCTTATTTTTTGCATTCTGCTTTTGTGACACAATAATTTCCCATCCTGGGATAAATAAAGTATATTTTAATTTTAATTTTAATTTTAATTTTAATCTTAATCTTAATCTTTAAGATCTTCTAAACTGTATAACTGACATTACCCAGACTGTTACACCAAGTTCATAATATTCTTGTAATTGTCACTTGTGGTCAGAGTGGCTAATGTTTATCACTGGTCACACAGAGGAACTCTCTCTCTCTCTCTGTAGTTTGGTTAAATATTTGAAAACAGTAAACATATTCCTTTTCCTGTTTGAAGTCAGTGTTGACTTTTGAAATATTTAACAAAGACAAATATCAAGTCTCCCTGAGATGAAGCCATGCAATTCTCTGAGGTATCCCTGAACCATGCCTTGCCTGCTCTGGTCTAAACTTTAGACCAGAGCAGCCAAAGCATTTAACTTGTTTGTACCATCTTTTTGTTTAGACTCTGAACAAAAAGAGGTCCAAACAAGTGAAATTATTGTCTAAAGTGAACGTTTTGTAGATTCCATTATATATGCACGTTTGGTGATGTTATGTTTCTTATTTGCAAATACACATTTATACACCTGGATGGGTGTCTGTGAAAATAATTTGCCATCATTATTGTGAACTGTATCGAGGGATAATGCTCCAGTATTCACCATTAAGATAACACTAAAACCAAAAATGTCGGTCTCTCATTAGCTTCTGATTAGCATCTTCAAAATTCCTCATGAATACAGCTTATTATATGTCAGTTTTGTATTCAGTGTCAAACGGCAAGATAAATATATCATAACAAGTTTACAACAGTAATGTATTACCACATGAGGGAGCAGGTGCACAGAGTGTGAACCTCACCTCTCAAACATGTATCTGATTAGTAAGAAGGCAAAGGCGTAGGGGACGGTGATGTAGAGATGTGAGGCCTTGGCGTAGACCCGCCCCTCCCTGTCCTCCAGGTCAGCCCATGTCAAGTTCACTGGCAGCCAGATCCTGTCCCACCAGAACCACTCATACAGCGTGTCAAACATCACGGGGCCAGCAGGTCCTATACAAACACAGGGGCGGCAGTCATCTCACAGTAACTACCAACAGACATGAAACATGGAGTCTGGAAGAACTGATATACATGTTATCAACATATACATATCTTCTTATATCCAGAAAATGTACATCAGTGAAAGTAATATAATTGCCATATATGGTAACGCCACTCCTGATGTGATAGTTGTATAGGAGGCTCCCATGTTGGTTATCTACATCATGGGGTTGATGCCTTACATGTTTCACAATATTTTCATACTCTGTGCCAGAAAGTGCAGGTTCACCACACACTCTGAAATACCTTTTAGCTAATTATTAGTGTATTTCATCAGAAAGTGAAGACAAAAGGGCAGAAGTTGTAACCACTTGTTAGACTTCCTGACAGAGGTGGGGGTGTGGTGATGTCCCAGAGAGAGGCTATGACGAACCAACTGTCAGAGACGCTACAGTTACTTTACTCCACATGAAGCTCTGTTTCCTAAACAAATATTGACCCAGTGATCCCTCCCTGTTCTCAAGATCAGCTTGCACGCCTCTTTTAATAGCCCTCTCTCTCTCTCTCTCTCTCTCTCTCTCTCTCTCTCTCTCTCTCTCTCTCTCTCTCTCTCTCTCTCTCTCTCTCTCTCTCTCTCTCTCTCTCTCTCTCTCTCTCTCTCTCTCTCTCTCTCTCTCTCTCTCTTCTCTCTCTCTCTCTCTCTCTCTCTCTCTCTCTCTCTCTCTCTCTCGTGTGTGTGTGTGTGTGTAGCTTTGGCAGTCATTTCAGTGGGTTATCAGCCTGCAGCTGAGGCCAAGGTGAAAAACAAAAAAAAAGACTCACCTTCATTAACTTGACACATGTGAACATCTTATATGAGATTATGTTCCCATACTTTACTGCAATTTATTAGGATTTTGTGATTTGTGGAGTTATAAATACTCTTTAAATATCTGACACTTGTAGATTCCATGTACAGAGGTGGGATTTGGGCTGTGGCTGAAAAGTCACAATAATCTCCTTTCCAAACCTAAAATTTATTGCACAATGGGAGGGGATTTAGTGAAACAACATGAATGTCCACTTTAGTATTGAGTTATGATGTTTTTCAGTGATATATCTGGTGTCAACCATACTGGTGGATTTAAGCTTCACTTTCCATCAGTTCTGGATCAGGTCAGAGACATCAAACAGCTGCTCTGTTGTTTCGACATTTAACAAAACTACAACACTCACCTGGCGCCCTGGGACCCTCACAGTCACCACTGTTACTGACAGAGCTGAGCTGGAGTTATTTTGTCCTGTGTCAAAGCTGTTGCACTGGTCTATTCCTGCAATAGAGGAGTCATTGGAGATGAGTGAATCCTATACAATACGCAGACTGATGCAATCAGAAATTATAAGTGTAACATAGATCATTTGTTTTGTTTCATTTGTAGCACAAGTGTCTTTCCTCAGAAAACAATGTTCAAGTCTTGGCCAACATCAGTCAGCATCAACTTGGTATTTAACTGTAATCTGTGGTCCTGGCTTGTTTCACTGCAGAGACAGGCTTAACTGACACCACTGACAAATCAACAGGGGAGAGAGTGTGTGGCAGTTGTTCTCAGCTCATCCTGATGGAGGTCTCCTTGTTGCCACAATACTGTATAAGCACTTCCACCTCATCCGTTCAATGAAGAGCCTGACAAGAGCCTGCATGTTGCACACAACTCTGTGTCTGACTCAAAACATCAACTAAGCTGGTTTGGCCTCTGTAAAACACACCTATAAAATACAAAGTAAGCATCCAAGGACACATTTAAACAACGTACTAGAAGCTCAAATCTGTTTGTCAAGACATCAGGATTTCACAAGATTTAAACAGCTATTCCTGATTTGTCCGCTAGCTGTTGTTTGTTTCGTGCTTTGACAGGAGATTTGCCTCCAGTCAAGGTACTTGTCATTCCACTTTTCCATAGCTGCCGGCCCTACAAAGGTCTCCCCAGCAATACAGCTCCTTACAACTGTGAAATGGAGGCACAAAACAGCCCTTAAACACCTTAAACCCTCTCAACTCATCAGAGCCCAAAATCCCTTTGATTTCAAGTGGGCAGACCAGTACACACAAATTCTTTGTGTTGATCTTTTTGAGAACAGGGACTTCTTTATGTCCAACTCAGCTGTGAAAAAGCTCCTACAGCTTGAGTGCAAACGTTGCTATCTATTAGATCTCCTTGGAGCTCTCTAGTGCCTCTAACTTCAGTGCTGGAGATCACTTCACACAAGAATGGAAAACTTAGAGCTGTCACTCGCATACAAGGTAAAACACTAGTTCTCATTCATCACAGCCCAAGGTCACAGGAAAACACCAGTTTACCTTTCCACTGTCAGTGTCACCAGATGAAGGCAGTCGTTTCCACGCCAGCTGACTTCTGTGTTTGCTGTGGCAAAGTGAACACGGATGGTAAAAAAAATCCTCTATTCCCCCGTGTGACAAGCAAGCCAGCCACTCTCTCTGTCTGACATTCTTTAGGGTCACACCCAGTCCAGCCACAATTACCTGGGAAAGGTTTTTTTTCTGCCCTCCAGGAAGTAGAGGTAGGCTAACGGATTGTCACAACACACAAGGTTTTTTTTCTCTTTTTTTTCTGCCTGCCCTCAGGGGATCAAATAACCTTGTTTGTACTGTGCTCTTGATAAAGTACAAAAGCAGCTCTACCAGAAAACAAACCTTCCAGGAACACAATAGGTGATGGAGCAATACTGTTGACTTGTTTTCAGTAGGTAATAAGAATAAATATATTTACATGAACTGCTGATATATGTTAAGAACACACAACATACATAATGTATACATTATATATATATACATACAGTACTCACAAAAAGTTAGGGTTGTTTGACTTTTGGGAAAAATTTATGGAAAATGTAAAAAGTTCATGCTACAGTGATATTATATCATGAAAGTATAAGGCATTTAGTGTAATTTCAACTCAAGTTCACCTGTAAAGGTTATAGTGTGTTTTAGGTGCATTCTGAAAATTCACCCGAAAGCCCAATATCCCTAACTTTTTGTGAGTAGTGTATATATATATATATATATATATATATATATATGCCAAATTCATATCAACCCCCCCCCCCCCCCCCCCCGATTGTGTAGGTCATTTTAAAGGTCTCTCATAAGAGTTTCCTGAAATATTGCACACCCGGTGGCATGTAATTGACCGGTATTGTCATGGTTACCATAATAAATGCACCACTACTATTCCAGCATACTGATTGTTACCACAGTTGCCATAATAATGGTCATAGCAACATGGCACCAAAAGTACTTTGTTAGGTTTACACATTAGAGGTACTTATAGGTTTAGGCACTGGAAGTACATTGTTATGTTTAGAAACTAGGTCTAGAAATGAGAAATACTTGAGGATAGGTTTAGGAATTAAAGGTACTTCCTATGATTAGGCCTACTAAAAGTGCTTGGACAGGTTTGGGCACTAAAAAATTTTTTATTAGGTTAGTATGTAGTATTGGATATGATGGAGTTCATGATAGTGCAGCTACTGAACCAGACTAAGAGAGCATTTAAAGGCTCAGGAAACCTTTGCAGGTGTTTGGAGGTAATCAGCTGATTAGAGTGTGACATCATTAGGTTAAAATAGTGAACTTTCTCACTATATTCTAATCATTTGGAGATACTACATTTCAGGTTTTCATTAAATGTGAGACATTATCATTACAATAAAAAAAAAATAAAGACAGTAAATATTTCAGTCTGTGTGTAATGAACCTATATAATGTATGAGTCTCACTGTTTGAACTAAATAAATGAACTTTGATATGATATTAGATGTACCTGTATAAATACTTATACTTATGAATTAAAAGTGTAAAAATGGGTCATATATTAGCTGATGGTACAATCCACCTATGCCATGCCAGCACTTCATTTTATCAGTCACTTTGTCTGTCACTCCTCAGGTACAACTTTCCTCCACTTAATAAATTCAGCTTTCAAGGTAGTAAGAAAGAACCTGTCTCTGCAGAGGAATGAAATCTGGTTGCAAATCCACAGCAATGGAAGAGTTCCTGAGCAGGTCTGGTTGAATAAGGGTGTCACAGCATGCACTGCAGCACCATTAGTTTTATAATTTGCACCCTTGGTTGAAATTTGAATAACAAATATAAGGTGCAAGGTGTGAGGTGTGAGGTGCACTGGACATCTCCATGTGGTTAGATCTTCACCTGGTCTCATTTTATTTTCAGTCAATTTAATGACTGCTAACAGTGTTTTTTATTTAAAAATATAAAGTGTAAATTAAATGTAGATGAATGGACAACAGTCACTCTAAACATGTAGGCATATGCTGTACTTTAAGTGGGTTTACAGTCAACTCCATCCCTTTGTGGTTTACGGTGGGTGTGTGCACTGACAGAACAAACAGTGTACTCATACTCGCTGTCAAGCTAAATCAACAAAGCCCTGTGATGACACTGCTCACTAATGATTAACATGACAACCACATGGAAAGGCACCTGGAAAGTTCCTATTAAACTGGATGGTATTATACTGTATTGTACTGTACTGTACTGTACTGTACTGTACTGTATGCCTGAGCTCTTCAAATGGTTTCTATCCTCTCTGATAGTTTAGGTGGAAAACTATATTCTTTCTAGTCTTAAATCCATAATGATGCAATGCTCTCCAGATGGCTAATGACCATTACGGCATTTTTATTAAATATTAATGGTTTTATATTTGCTGCTAATGTGATCTCTAACATTATGCTGACAATTATGCATTACAGTAGAGCATTATGTTGAATGCTGACCTGAAGAATAATTCAATCTGCCAAACACTCCTTCATTTAGGGAAAACTGAGGCGGTTTTCTGTTTTGAACCTCAGTCAAGCTGCGATAAGTCATGAATTTTTAGTTTACGCAGCTCGAACAATAACAGCAGCAAAAGCTGTTATTTTTTAGTTTTTATGGTTGTGTTTTCCATAATAAGGTCTCAGGGGAGGCCATGGCACCAAAAATATTTTGCAAAGTCAGTCAGAAAAAAGACAACAGCTGTAAAGTGCAATCTAAAAGTCATTATGACTCTGCTGCCACCTGCTGGCTCTCATCAACTTGTGTTACCTCCAAACAAACTCTATATACATCAAGGAACCTAGACTTTCTTCCCTTTCTCATATTAAGAAAAACTATATTTTGTCCACTTAATGTGCTCTATTGATGTTAAACATGCACCACAACTTAGGGTTAGCTGTGTGCCTGTTGTCCTGAGGGGGACTAACAATCACCCTATCACAAACAGAAACACTTATGTCCTCATAAAAAGCATGAACCTTGATTCTGACAAACCAACCATATTTGATGTTTTTACAGCCTCATTCATCCTCTCTCCTCATTACTAACAGACAATTCCTCCTCAATCTAACTGGCAACTCTGTTGAATTAACAAACACTGATCACTTGCCAACTATTTAAGGCAATCAAATATAAATGAGCAAGATCGGTCAAAAAACATGGTGACATTAACTGATATATATTCCCAAAAGGCTTGGTGTATATCAGCTCGACTCATCAGGCAGATCTATAGCTTGTTGCAGGGAGTATGACAACCGAGTAACTGACAAAACTTTGTCTGCTTCTCTCTGTTGCACATAAAAGGATCAGAACCAGTAGTATTTACTCTTAAAAATATTTATTGAACTGTGACAGATGTGATTGCTGGGAGCTCAACTTGTGCCAAGAGCTTTAAGAGTGAAGACGGGTTGTATGGGAATAGTTTCTTCCTCTGCAGTCGTGTCACCACCTCTCTGAGCTCTGACAGACAAAGGACCGCTCTGAGGAACGTCTTACATGTCACCTGTCCTGGTGCAGGTGCCATGCTAGTGTGTGATGTTTCCTTATTCTGTAACACTGCTCCTGGTCCTCCCTCCAGCACAGACTGAGGTTCACTCAGTAATCCTGCTGAGTCAGATGACTCACATTGTTTCCGCCTGGTAAAAACTGATGCTCCACCTGCCCCTGGTTCATCCTCACAAATCTCCATGCTCTCTGACTCAGACTCGTCAGAACTGTCGTACTCTACAAGTCGAAGCCCAGAGACTGAACTGGTCCTGTCCACTGGTGGAATAACAGCTGTAGGCTGGACACTGGAGCTGGACCTGACTCTATCTGGCTCAGCTTTATATGTCAGTGCAGATGTATCACCAGCACGTGAGCAACTAAGTGTCCCCAACTGTGACACAGGACAGTGTGACATGCTGATTCTCTCACATGCTGCAGTGAAGCTCTGCCAGTCAGTTCTGAGGTACTTGAGGTAGCGCACAAAGTACTCCAGGAAGCAGGTCTCTGTGGAGATGAGAAAGTCAAGGAGGATGCTGTGGTTGAACGAGATGCTCTGAAGCAGAAACAGGAAGTGACAGTGAGGGTTGCAGCCAGAGGCACAGGCTTCCCCAGACACAGTGACATCATCATGCATCCCAGAGGAGAGTCTGCAGGGAGAGACGAACACTCCCATCAGCTCATTATGAAAACATGACACTTCAAGAAACTTTTCTAGGTGCACCCAGCATTCATTCCCTGCAGTTGTCACAGGCATTTCTCAGCTGACACTGATGGGTTGTGATATGACTCAATACATGGGTGATTAGGTAAGGTTTACTTATCTTTATCTTACTTATTTATGAGGACTGTGCTGACTCTGCACACTAGCATTAAGGCAGTTGTCCAATATACAACTTAAACAAGAATGATGTGGGTACTTAGAATACACATAGACTGAGAATTAACTTTTCTTGCTCTGTGCTAAAACTCCAGAAATAAATATTTCCGTATTCATTCATCTCAGTGACAAGAATGAAATGAGCAGATGTAACTTTAGGAATTTATGATGACTATGTCTGACTATTTTTGTGGAAAATGCCTCATCAGACATATATGAATATCCAGAGCACAGGATTTTATGTTGTGAGAAATAACATGTCTTTTCTGATTATGTTTGTGCATCATGTATAAAAATCAACATAAACATACATGATAAAAATAAATTATATCTGTTGTACCTGTGATGGAGGAATATGGAGAGCAGGGCTTTGGCTGCCTCCATCATGTCATCGTCCTGTTCTCCAAACAGCAGGCTGACCCAGGAGCAGAGGTGAGTGACCTCCTTCAGCTGGACATGGCATCGCCTCAGGAAGCTCCATAGACTCTCTAGAATCCCACTGACTTTTATGGCACGGTCCACCTCTGCTGGAACACGACACAGACTCAGAATGATGTTGGTGCTGTGGAGCCAATACCAGTTGACATAAGGCGAGGGTGGGGTAAACCCTGGCCGAGTCTAACCAGTCTATGACTGGTAGACATATACTGTAGAGACAAACAACATCACATACTCACACTATGACAATGAATACACTGAAAATCTGATGATACGATATGGTCAGCCTCATACACAAATGCAATGCAACAAAAGTCACTTTCACTGGGTTCTTAATCAAATTTAGAGAATATATAATGAACTTTTCAAAGAGAAATAATCTGAAAATTTGATTATTATTATTATTAGAAATAGAAATAGAAAATACTTTATTGATCCCAAAGGGAAATTCATTTGTCTAATAGCTCATCTTGCATTTGCATAATAATTATTGTTATTATTCTCTTAATTTTTTTGTCTCACAGTGTGACAGTGTAAATTCTTATTTCATTTCTTATATCTTTTCTCCTGACTCTTTTGAGCACATGTTTGTTCTCTATATAATTGTTTTCCAATAAAGATTGGAGGAAAAAAACTTTCCCCTGGTAAGAGCCTATACAGTATTTATGCACAGTAAAAAGTCAAACACAAACTCTTCTCAACTGACATTAACTCGCATACAGTACACACACAGTCTACTCACTTATTTCAGCTGTTTGGATGTGGAGCTCCATGGACTTGAGGAGAAGCAGGCTGACAGCTCTCAAAATCACACAGTCTGGTTTCTGACCATCAACACCTTGGATGCATCTGGTCCCCCCAAAGAAAGAAGATGACTCCACCTGAACAGTTTCCAACCAATTAGCAGCCACTGCCGTTAACACCGTCTGAGCGAGCAGGTTCACATCAGAGCTGAAGTGCTCATGTTTCAGCCTGGTGCAAGGCATGTCTCCTAACACCCAGTCCTCTCCAGCCTTCTGAAGCACGGCTCTCTTCAGAAGCAGCAGCACTCGCTTTTTCACAAAATACTCTGAGGAGCATTGACTGACTGTAGTCAGGAGTGCAGATGAGTGAATGTGTGTTAATCTCTGGCTCGTCAGACCTGCGTCACAAATCAAACTAGAAGCAGTCAGAGCCTCCAGCAGGTCCAGCAGAAGGCAGCATGTGGTTCCCCAGTGTCTGCTGCTTTTAAGATCCACCAGACATGGTGCTGCCTCCCCGCTATCATCAGGGAGATACTTTGAACACAGAGCACACAGGCTCGAGTCAAAAGCTGCTAGGAGTTTCCTGAGGATCTCTGATGGAACAGACAAATGTATTCAAAATGAGACATGAGACACAACAAGCAGCAACCTAGGGTTTCTTTATTCTAGACCACCAAGACAACAAGATGTGGCTCGTGTTGTTTTGAGTAAATCAGAAAATTTAGTGAATATATTAATAGTCCATGGTAATAATAATTAGCTGCAGCCTTTCAGCAAGAGCTCTTGCCGTTACAAAGTAAACTTCATGACTTCCAGCCCTAAACCAGAGCCTTCACATTATGAAGCACAACTCTGCTCTGCTACGTCCCAGAAGATGGACATCTGAGAAAACGAACAGCTCAGAACATTTTCTATGAGAAGAATGGGAAAATATTCAAGGTGGAGACTCTGGTTTTGACATGCATGTCAATCAATACAATGGAACTGCAGAACAGAAATGAACAATATGTTTGACACAACTGACATCCTGGTTCTGTCAGCAGAGACTGCAGTGTAAAGTTCTGAATCAGGAAAAAAGAAGAACAGAATATCTGAGTTTCTACTGGCTGACGAACATGAGCAACAAACATGTTATGGACACTGCACACTGAAATAACCTGTCTTACCTGGATTAGGTCTTTTGAGGAGTCTTTTTAAGACCTCAGTCAGTGACCACAGACAGGCGTCCAGGCCATGACCAGGGGGTGAGCTGTCGAATGACTGAGCACACTTCTGCTGCCAGACTGGACTGACTGTTCCCTGAGAGGTCAAAATATATATCACAGAAATATCATGTTAGAACATTTGTACAACATGTCTGCACTGGTCATATAAAACCCCAGACAGGTAACCAGATGTACATCTGTAAACCCAACCAGGCAGCTCCCCCTGCTTTACACCTTTCTATAGCAAAACCAAAGATGCTGTTTGAAAATGTTTGTTATATGGTATAATACTCCCTGTTGAATCGTTTATAGACACTGTTGTTTGCAGTTCACCGACAATATATTTACATCACGCATTCTCACATGAGAATGAACGCTGAGTAGGCTGACTGAAATATTATGGGTTGTACAGAACTCATACCCTCTTCTGAAGGAGCTGTAACAGTAAATTCACAAGGAAACACCTGAGAAAGGGCTATGACCGTACATGACCACAGAACTTTAGGCTGGATACCTGTGTCTCTGAGACAGTAACGAGCAGCTCAGGAGTTCCACAGGGGGCTGTTCTGGCTCTGTCCCTGGTCACACTTTAAATAGTCTTCCCACATCCACAGATATTCAGATGAGGAGGCTCTTGTGGTGTGTGTCAGGAATGATCAAGAAGTGGAGTACCTGGATCTGACGGTGGTCTTCAGTGGATGGAGAAACAAGAACTACCTCCTTATGACCAAAGAGATGGTCACTGACCTTCAGAGGTCTAGGCCCATCATTCAACCACTAACCTTACAAGGGAAGGAACGGAGGTGGTGCACACTTATGAACACCTAGGTGTGCACCTGGGCAAAGTATCTATCTATCTCTGAATAAAGTTGACAGTTGATCAAGTACAATTCCAGTTAATTGATTTCAGCTAGCATAGTATCCTGATAGATTGTCTAAGCTGTTTTCTCAAATGTAGTTTGGCTTTGCTTGGCTACACAAAGGAAAAGATGATGTAAAAAGTAAGTAACACCAAAACTGTGAATGAATGTACTGAAGAAGAGGAGGATTGGCATCAAGAGCTGAAGCAGCTCTGTATTTTGAGGTTATTGCTGACTAAAATTTTCTATCAGGGCTCTGGACATATGGTGGTCGTGGTGAATAAAAACATGTAGCTCATTCTGATATGACTGAGCATGTTGTTTGTCTGTTCCCATGACTCAGATGAAGATCGGACCTTTTATGGCCAAGTAAAACCCTTTATTTGTCACTTTATGTCTGTTTGTTCAATATTTTCTGGAGGTACAGGATGGATGTGCAGTGTAACATATTCTAACCCATGGCTGCAACTTTCCAAAAGAATATTCTTTTGGAAAATGTCTTGCATGTATCACTCAAGGTTCTCCTGCTTCCTCTGACAGTCCAAAGACAAGCACATTAGGTTGGGGACATTAAATTGCCTGTAGGTGTCAATATGAGCTACATATATGACTACCTGGATACCCAGGTTGCCCCTGGGTATCCATGGAAGGGTGGGTGTCTTGCACATTATGCAGCACTGTCACCTCATTGTTGGCTTTAAATTGCTCATAGGTGTGAATATAATTGTGTGAGGTTGTTTGTTGTTTGTATGTCAGCCCTGTGGCAGCCTGCCCAGTGGGAACGCTGCCTAGGCCCTATGTAAGTTGGAATTGGCTCCAGCAACCCTGCATTGACAAACTGTATAACCAGTGGGTAGATGTCTTGTATGTCATTTCCATTTAATTCTGACTACTACATACTGTATTTATACATACATACTGTATTTAGAGTCTTGAGATTAATTTAGAAACTTCTATTAAAACGTGTTGAAGTCAGTTGATTTCAACAAACACAACACTACCCTACACAAGTAAAGCTACTCACAGACTTGTGGAGATGATACACAACATATGCTGACACACTCTTTGCTGCCAGATGAGAGATAATCTGCTCCTGGTTCTGGAAGTGATGGACCTGTGGAACAGTTCAAGTTGACATATCAGACATTAAAAGATTTATCTAATACACAGCCTGAGGAGAGTGTGAGACTCACAAGCTGTGACATGAGATCCATGTGTTCGAACAACAGCCCCATGATTTCACCACAGTAAACAGTGATTTGTGAAGTGTGGCTCCGGGACACCAGGCAGCACATGTTGTCCACCACAGTCATACTGATGCAGGTCACCTCCACCGCGTTCTCATGGCAACGCTCTGCAGGAGCACGCTCTCTGTCCTCACCGGTCACCGGTCCGCACACACCTCTAAATATCAAATCCGCCACATCCGTAGCAGTCTGGTGCGGAAGTGACCCCGCGAGAAAACATCTGTGCACATCAGTCAGGCGGTGAAAGCGCTCGGTATAGGGGGGTCGAGGTCTGCAGCTCCCCGTGTACTCCTCCATGATGTCGCCTTCCGTGTGGACCTGCCACATGATACACACGGAAGTACCGCTACAACAAATGGGTCAAGAAGCGAAGTCAAGTCACCCAGAGCTAACAGCGAAGACCGGATGTTGGCCACTCAAGCCTTCAACATAAAACATTCCAGTTTCTTCCATATTGTTCTGAGGCGCGTGTAAAGCAGGATTTGCCAAAAGATCAGTATTTCAAGGAAGAGACGAGTTTAAATAATCCCAATATCACATATTTTAGGATATAACAAACCAGGAATGGAAACTACCTTTGAGACGCATCAGCCACCACTGGTAATCTGCTACCATGAAGGAGGTTTAACACAAAAGCAGTAATATTGTGCATTACCTTTATCTGTGATAAATCATATTGTATGTGCACATAACAGACAAAAACAGTTGAACATCATAGAATCGTTAAAAGTGCTTATACGACTCCCTGTTAAGATAAAGACTCGTTTTGTGCGTGTGTTGCTTTTATTCTGAAAGGTCATTGCCGGAAGCCTTATTGTTTTTGCCGCTGGGGTCACACCGATGAGCTCAGTTAGAGACTTTGTTGTTGTAGCTGATTGTTGCACAGCGAAATGATGCTCAACATTGTCGAAATGGTCACAAAGGAAACTTTCAAAGGACAATATTATTAATTTGTGTTAGATTGTAGTTGAAAGTGACGGAAATATGCAGCTTTAATTCTTCCCACCTGGAAACTGATTGGCTAAGTTGAACGTCGGCTCAGCGTCTGTCAAGTAAATCTTTCTTTTAATAGTTGTTTAAAGTTGTTGCGTTTGCCAGTAAATATGTGGAGACAACTGTGATATCCTCTCATTTGTGGTAGTGTGGTTAATGTGTACCTAACTGTGCTCGTACAAAAAGTCAACAGACGCTAGCGAGCTAGTGCTAGTGTATTTGTTAGCTTACTGACGTTAGCTAGCAGCCAGGGATAAATATAGCCTGAAAACGAGGGGTTTTTATACGAATCTCGACATTCATTCAGTTAAGTGTAACGAACAACACGAGTTTTCTTTACTTGGGCGTTTGGCGACCCCGACTTTTGGTAGTTATCGACATTGTTTACTTGTGTGTGCTGTACATTGTTGAATATGTTAGCAAATAAAGCCATTCTATTGTCCACTGTTTTCTCCAAACGCTTATGAGCTACCCAACTAAGCAATTAGTGTTGGAGGTGATGACTGGACCTGAGTTTTCTAACCTGTTAGTTAAGTTTTCCCTCGTTTCAAAGCAGAACATTATTTAAGTATATATATATATATATATATATATATAAAGTTATGTATTTCCATCATACCCCTAATTTGACATAACCGTCATTTCACATTATCACAGTTATCTTCGTTATTTTTGTGGTTGTTGTTATGAGTGGTAGTGGTGGTAATAATCATAGTGATAAAATATCCACAACAAGTCTGCATTTTTTGCAGGTGTTAATGAAGTAGTGATGGTGGTTACCATTTTTGTGTGTGTTGCAGGACTAACTGCTGAAGACCAGGGTGTCGTCTTTCTCTTCTCGGCCTCCTTTGATGGGGCAGCTGTATAATTACAGGTGCAGCCCCGATATGACTAAGAGAAGCCCATCTTTTCAGCTGGTCAAAAGGTACATTTGCTTTTATCATACTGTCCTTTTATCGGAGTGTGGTCCACAAGAGAAGTTTAAATAATGGAACAAAATGCTGCCTTGTCCTCAGCTTCGTTCAATTTAGAGTTAAATATGTGACTATGGAGCAAAATCATGTGTCCTCACAACCTTTGAGTTAAATTGCACATATTGTTCAGGGGCTGGGTAAAGTCCACAATCTACCAGGACAGCTGATGTGGATTTTGTTTTAACTGCTTTGGGTGTCTGCATCTTACAATGTATTAGATATGCGTTTATGAATATGTCATTCTTACTGCCAAATTTATCTGGAAGTAAGAAGCACACAAGTTAAATTTTGGCACCCTGTGGATAAAAGAGTGATGGTGACACTTGCATATACCCCCACATCTGTGCAAATATTGAATACATAATTTGGGCCCAAGAGTAAATTCAGATATAGTGTTCTGTATGAGTCCTATATTAGTTATTGGAGCACGGTTTGCCTTATCCATGCTCAACATGTCTTTTGTTGAACTTAGTTGAAAGGGGAAATGTGTAAGTTATAGCAATTGTTTTGGTTGCCCTGGAGGTTTTAGTTAGTCCACTGAATGTTTCAGAGGAGTTCCAGTCCTCTGGTGAACCAAGCTTTTAATATAATGTCACCATACACCCAGTTTAGCTGCTGTTAATCTGCCATTCAGCTGATCCTGTGCCTCAAGTTTTTGCTGAACATGGCAGTGTTTGTCGACTCACTAAGTGATGTGGAAACAAATCCTATGATTTGAAAACCATTTCTAATGTTTATTGCTAATTGATATTGTCTATTTTCATTGCACATTTTCGTTTTATGTATTTTTTGTGTCTTATTCATAGTGTAAAATTAATTAGCCTGGTCATTGGCCAACATTAGCTTACTACAAATATAGTAGCACTGTTGTCAGTCCACTTTTATAGAGTGGGGCGTCTTTTCTCACTAATCATCTTTGGTCAAGCACAGACGCTGGCTCACAGAGAGCACTTAAACCAGACAACAGCCAAGTTAATTTTAGTCTGTTATCAAGTTATTCTCAGAATTATCATTAATTAGCAACAGCTTAAATTACCTGCTGCTGCTGCCAAAGTTTGTTGTTTTAACAGGTGAAAACAACTGCACCTGTTAAAACGAGCAGCTTACTTATGATAAGTAGCATCAGAACCAAGGTATGTTGCCAGCTGCTGTTGTCTGCTCTCAGAGTCACTGAAATACATTTATTTCACAGGGAGGGAGAGTGCTGCAACACCAGCAGGTTGAAGTGATAAGAACACAGCAAATTTAGATCAGGTTTCTGTCAACCATAAAACTGTGCCCAAACTGGTGATGATGCCAGTCATTAAGATCATCTCGGGTCATTTGATGTCACTTTTATTGTTTATTAAAACTGATTATTTTTTAAACTCTCAACATGGCTATCAATGCTACAGTACTGGTATGGCATCATGATTCATTCTTAATTGTTTGTTGCAGCCCATAGCTTCATGATAGATATATAAATAGATAAATAGAAGTATCCTTAGTGCCAGGCAAAGATGTGAATTGCAACATTTGCCAGTTAAGGTCATGCTAACTGAAGGAGTTCATTGTGTATGCTTCTAAGCACCTGTCTCTCAGGTGTGCGTTAGACAGTGTTCAGTGTTCTTGGCAGGTGAGTCAGAAACTTCGGACACCCTGCACATACCAAACACATACAGAATGTATTGACGGATTTTTCCTAACAGCGGTTAGGTACAGATGAACATTCCCATTCCGAAATGTGACAGGATGCTGAACCATCACTGCAGAAGGAACCCTGAGCTTCATGAGGAGCTGCAGATCCAGGCTGCAGTGGCAGCTGGTGATGTCTGCACCGTCAGGAGGATGCTGGAGCAAGGATACTCGCCCAAGATCCGCGACGCCAACGGCTGGACTCTGCTCCACTTCTCTGCTGCCAAAGGAAAAGAGAGATGTGTTCGAGTCTTTCTGGAGCATGGAGGTGAGAAGCTTGTTTCTTGTCTTGTTTGGTGTGTATGTGCTGACTGGATTTTCTCTTTAAACTCTAGAGGGCAATATTTTACAGGACAAGTCGGCTTTTCATTTACTGCTGTGATTGTTGAAAGACATTTCATTTAAAAAAAAAGAATCTACAATGTGTCACACATGGATTGGTTTTTTTTTTGGGGGGGGGGGGGGGGGGGGTTAGAGAGATAGGAAATGAGGAGACAGAGACAGGGGAATGACATGCAGCAAAAGCTGCCAGGGGAATTGAACCGAGGGCCGCTGTGGCAACTATAGCCTTTGTATATTGAGCGCCTGCTCAACCCAGTGAGCTATGGGATGCCCCACACATGGATTATTTATTCAAGGAAATATGTCCATTATATTTAATCATATCCTTTAAAACTTTCACAACTGCTTTACACCCTACAAGAAATTTAATTACAAATTGAATATTTGGAGTAATCTATTTCTCCAACCTGAGAACATCTAACTCAAGATGGTCGTCCTGTTCATTGACAATTAACACTAAGGCCTTTGAATGTGGAGTTTTTTTGAACAGCAGACTGTGGCTGACAGGAGGCTTATGTGTTTGTTGGTCTGCTGTATTGATCCATAATTGTATCCATTACAGCTTTACAGTTTTCAGAAAAAATCCAGGTTTCCCATTCCTAAATGGATGGAGCCATGACTCAAAAAACTGTAATTTTCATAAGGTCACCTTTTTCTCATGTAAATCACTAGTTTTACTGTTCCAGGTCTCCTGTAACTTTCTATCTCAGTTTCTGCACACATACCTTAAAAGACCATTCCATGTGGCTTTGCACAATCACTTCAGTAAATTTCATGTGCATCTATTTTACATTCAGTAGTTTAAATCTCTTTTCCCCATCCTTAAGCAGCTCACAGGTTCATTTCAGTGCATCAGAATCAACCCAGTGACACTGACTTGCTCAACATAACCATTTCTTAAAGGTCAGGAGTTGGTGTGTCAGAAAATGTAAACATGCTGCGTAAACTATAACAAATTCAGCTCTTGGTTAAAGGGAGTAGAGAGTGTTACTGTATTTGAAAATCCTCCCAAGTCACTGAGTACAAGGTTGTTGATTACCCATTGAATCTGGTTATGTTTTTTCAGGTGGAAATTCCAAAATATAGCCCAGGGCTTCATTAAACCTTGATACTAAATAATTTGGTTTCTTTTTTTGGCCAGCTGGGGGCGGTATGAAACCTCAATACAGACATATTATCACCTAATAAAATTATTATGGTGAGGAAATTTGGAGCCACTTTTCTGGAACACTTGCTGTTTTTCTTTTTGAAGTAGACCAAAAGAAAAATGATGGAAAACATCCAGGAAAATGTCTCTCTTCTGTTGTTCTCAAAGATGCCATGTGTGGTGATTTGAACTGATGTGAACAAAGAGTCAGTGTGATGCCTGTTCATCTTTTCTAGAACAGCATATATCAACATAGTTGAACATGATGATAGGCATTAATACAAGAAATAAACAAGAATCATTTTGTTTTAGTTACATTTTTTTTCCACCAAAATCGTTCTGTTGTGCAAATGACTTGTCAGCCCGCTTGCAGTACCTTCATAATTCATCAGTGGTCCCCATTGGACAGGCATAGAACCACTGGTCTGTATTGTTTCTGATGTTCTATGCACTGTATTAGCCCTGAATCCTGTTAGTGTGATAGCGAAACTGGTGTTTAATGGCTAAAGGTTCCCTTTGTTTGGACAGTTTGAAGTGGTGAAGATGTTCTCTGTGACTGATAGAAGTTTAAATGGACTACAGAGTCTGTGCCAATCACATCATGTAACACAGGCTCAAGGCACAGCTCCTGCTGTATTTGACATGTCTCTGATTGCCTGTCTCCTCTACGCAGCTGACCCCACAGTAAAGGACTTTATCGGTGGCTTCACAGCTCTTCACTATGCTGCCATGCATGGGAGGGCACGTATCGCCAGACTAATGCTTGAATCCGAGTTTCGCAGTGACATTATAAATGCAAAAAGCAACGACGGTTGGACGCCGCTGCATGTCGCGGCTCACTATGGACGAGATTCATTTGTGCGCCTCCTCCTCGAGTTCAGGGCCGAGGTGGACCCACTGAGTGACAAAGGTACCACGCCGCTACAGCTGGCCATCATACGGGAGCGCTCCAGCTGCGTACGGATCCTCCTGGACCACAGTGCCAACATTGACATTCAGAATGGCTTCCTGCTGCGATACGCCGTCATCAAAGGCAACCACTCGTACTGCCGCATGTTCCTGCAGCGGGGCGCAGACACCAATCTAGGACGTCTTGAAGACGGACAGACCCCCCTGCACCTGTCAGCCCTCAGAGATGATGTGTTGTGCGCCCAGATGCTCTACACTTATGGAGCTAACACCAACACCAGGAACTATGAGGGCCAGACGCCGGTAGCTGTGTCAGTCAGCATGTCTGGGATCAGTAGGCCCTGTCTGGACTTCCTACAGGAGGTCACGAGTAAGTCAACACACTCCCTGTCACACAAATGAAAATAATAGTAACAGTTTGTTTGTTTGTTATTGATCATCGAAATTCTAAGTTTTAAGAAGAGTTACCTGATAGTTAGAAAACAAGTTGAGGCTTTATTTACTGTATATGAGTCCTGGTTCACTGTGATTTTTTTTTCTCTGCTAAATATAAAATGTAAACATTAGTGACACCTTATGGTATTGAGTATGTATTTCTGTACAGCAGACAATTCTGTGTCATTCTACTCCACTACATGGACATATTATCATATTCATATCTGATTTTTCACAGTAATCCATTCTGCTAATTACTTCCTTATTTCTTGTCTGGTATTGCTGGAGGGAGCTCCTTCATTATTTCTCCTTCAGTCTGGATGCCTTTGCTCTTTGTGTCTGTCATGTAATGTTTCAAAACTGTAGGCGTTTCCTTTCCATCAGGCAAACTGCACGCAAAAGCTCACTGAGGTATCTGTGTCACCATGTTTTAATTTTCTGACTCAAATAACAGCCCTTGGATCTGGATCAGGATACATTTTAGTGATGCTGTTGATTTATCTGTAAATGTTGGAAGAATCCCTTTTTTTCAAAATGTAAGGGTTTCTGTGACAGAGATATTTGCCTGGAAGGCTGCAGTGAACAGTAGCTCAGGCCGGTCTGTAAACGCAGCAGAGCACAGTGAAAAGTTAACGTCCTTATCTTTGTAAAGAAACCTGCAGAGGTGGGTGGGGTGGCAGAAACAGAGCCCATGTTTAGTACAAAAAGTGATGGACCTTTTTAATGTAAGTTGAGAAGAGGCAAAAGTTGAGAAATGTATAGAGTGACAGAGGGCTGCTTGCCAACACAAGGTTATAATGACCAGTGTTCAGTCACAGAACAATCCCAGGTCAGAGGAACAGGAGCGTACATTACCTGAAGCATTATGATTTAGACGGAACAATGGCTGCATTCCTCCACTGCCCCCTGAACTTTGATATCAAAGGTATCAAAGAGCTGAGCACTGATTCAGGCAAGCCCTTTCAGAGGCTCTAAACCATCAGCCAGATCACATATCTGCTGGGTTATTGATTACACCTCTGCCTCCTGGATTAACTCATATGCCATGAAAGGTTCGTCCCACACAGAGTGACAGGCACCCTCACCTCTTTTCAGCTGCTGTGCACGTCACTGGTGCCCCTGTCTCCTGTCACACACCTTAACATGCCCTACTGTCCTCATACAAAGGTTCCAACTTCAAGCAAAAGCAAAGTCTTAAACATGCTCCACCCCCAGGTGTCACCTGTGACATCTTCTCTTTCAGGGATGGGCATTTCAAGCAAAAGCACTATTCGACACACATTCACATACACAGTGGCACCGGAGAATATTGTAACGATAGCGCTTGTCATCACGGCGGTACCGTTCAATGAAGTCCTCCGCGCTGAATGAGAGCAAAGTCTCCTCTCGCTGCGTAAAACTACATCAATATTCTCCAGTACAACTTCTCATCAGACTCAACACTGTGCAGAGTTTGCACTAGTTTCACTTGTTTTTTATTTGACAGAGTTTCACACAGAACTTTCTGATTGTTGTAGGAGTCTTGATGATGATTCTCCTTCTGCAATAGTAAAAAGGAAACATTTGACATAAATCGACATGTGTGCACCTCAAAATCCATGAGGGGATGACATACAGCAAAGGAAGTGCAAAGGGGTTAATGCAGTTGGTGGGTTTGGCTTTTATTTTACAATCTGAGGAAATGGCAAAGACATAACTGTGTTAGTAGAATTAGCTGGAGTCTGGACAGTCCTGGTACAAGGCCCGTAAAACAGATTTTATCCCTGCAGGATATTCTGCTCATGTGGCACAGTGATGATGCAATGACGCCCTGGCGATTCTCGACCAGTCAGTCGTCTGCAGTGTTTTCACATCACCTTTCAGTACCTCTTCACCTGTTCTGGGACCTCAGTCGAGGTGGTACCAGAAAAGTAGGACCAGGTACCAGATTCTAGGCACTTTGACCTAATGGAAACGCAAAAAGGGGGAGTAGAGTCGTGTCGAGCCTGAACCACGTGGTAGTAGTGGAAACGTGGCATTAGTAACCTGACCTCCAGATATCACAGCCTGAAAATGGAGTGTGTTCACCCACCCTTCTTTACAGATGACTTCTAGTTGACCAGCATGTTGAAGAGATGTCTGTGTGTGTGTCGCACATTTGCATCTAAACTTTGCAGATATTTAGTGGAGTCAGCTCTTCCCTGTCTGCTTCCTGTACCACTCACTGCCACTTAGCCTGGTGTTTCTCAACTTCTACAATACCTGCATATGAGATTCTAACTAAGTGTTTCTCATCACAGAACAGTGATCAGTGAGCTCCTTCTGTAACAAAGGTCTAACTTGACCCGGGGTTTTCTTAAACACTTTTTGAGAAAACAACCCTTAATTTTATTTAATTTCTTTGGGTGCTTGAAATAGTTTTACCAAAGTGTGTATTGTGTCAAGATGATAACACACACATCACTTCCTGGAATCAAGGGATTGTTCCTGACTGTTTTGCATACAGTTGAAGAGTGCAGACTGGGTGATGTGGGAACTGATTAACACCTGTGGAAGAGTGGAGCCACAGGGACAGAGGAGGAAGATGAAGCTTTGTGATGTTCACCTTGTGTTGGGATTGCTGACGTCAGATTGAATTGAGATATTAACACAACACATTTACTTTCATTTTGACTTGCTAGTGTACTCTACTGATTCTACTTACCTTCTTATTTACCTACTCTATTTACTTTATTTATCCCGTACGCCTAAGTGGGGAATCAACAGCCCAATAATAACTCTTTTTGGGCCATACATCAGTAACTTCTGACCAAGGACCTGAACCACATTTCTCCCTTGTTGGGACAGGAAAAATGGGGTTAAACAAAACCAAATCTCCTGTAGCTTGAATTTAGCCTTTCCACACCAGCCAACCCCGGTTCACATCTGAACTCATGGAGCCTCTTCTGGCCCAGGAGGAGGGCTGCAGTGGCCAGCAACAGACTGGTCAATCAGGGGAGCAATGGGGTGTGGTTTACAATCAATCAGATCATGTATTCACACACTAATCAGCTACAAAGATTTATACTGTGATGTACTGTGATGTTTACTCTGCCGATGGTCAGCTCAGCTCTTCATCAGCCTTATTTCTTCTGACCAGTTGACCAACGCAGACACCGACTCCTGTGTGCGACACACATGGTGCTCTGTTTAATAACGGTTTCTCTTCCTCTTCCAGGACAACCGCGCACTCTACAAGACTTGTGTCGAATAAAAATCCGTCACTGCATTGGCCTTCAGAGCTTGAAGTTCTTGGAAGATCTACCAATTGCAAAGGTTATGAAAGACTATTTAAAACACAAGTTTGACAACGTGTGAAGGCAACAGGAGCAGAAGAGGAGAGGGTGACTCGCAACTCTCTGCCGTCATTTATGAAGACTATGCAATCACCAAGTCCATAGGTCTGTTCCCTCCATGCAGAGGGAGAGTTAGTCCAGTTTGTCTGTCAGTTAACCACAGTAAACATAGTTTCCCGCTTCAGTTTTCCTTTCAGCCTCTTTGCAATTACATCAGTTGCTGAAGGAGGAAAAGGAGCCACCTCGTGTGAGTAAAAAGAAACCTCATTTGACTGCAGCTAGCTTCTACTCACGTTTCTGAGGCAGCATATTTTCATTGCTGCTTCTGATTATCAAGTGCATACCTGCCAGTGAGTATATGTTGATTTCTTTCTTCCCATCTAGTTTTAACTTTGCTAGAGAAAGTTAAACTTATTCTAAAGGTTTGTTTCAATCAGAAAGTGCTGAGCTGCATTGATTCTGAGAGATTTGTCAAAATAGGAAGGTTCCCTCCCTTCTGTTGTTGTTTTTTTGTTTTGTTTTTTTCTCCATCTGGTTCCAAACCTCAGAATGCACCACCCACCCACATCTTAAATCTTAATTGCACTCATGTTGTGCCCACTGACAGCTGATTAGTTCAGTTTAAAGGTTTGGAGATAGGGGGCCATTTGTCAGTTTTCCTACTGCTGCATGGCTTAAGTTATCATTTACAAATGTTTACTGACCATCCAAGGAGAAACGTTGTGAGTTCAGCACAAATTTCATTCCTTTGTTCACCAACATCTGTCTCCAGAGGTGGAAAACAATGCCAGTGTTGACCTCGTCCTGTCACTTTCCGATAGTGTTGCACTGCAGCCTCATTCTGCCCTGAAGGGCTCAGCTCAGCTCAGAGGACGTATTGTAACCTCGTGTTATAAAGAGGACGATGGCCCGACTCCAGTCAGAAACTATGTTCAACACCTACAAATAAATCCTTTTAAATTTGGGTTTAATCTTTGCAGCAGTTGGCAGTAGAAAGTCTTAGGCAGTAGAAATAAGTTAAAACTGGATCTACAGAATGTCTTCTATGTTCACCGCCGATGCTTTGGAGGTGAATTTGAAATGTTGGGGTGTCGCTAGCACAAAACGAGGCACGTTAACACAGATATTACACAGGATTAGATTCATGCTGACACTGCCTGACACAAATATATATATATCAGATATAACAGCTGAAATTAATTTTCTGAAATAAGTTGCTTCATCCATTTCTAAATACTACTATATGTAGTACCTTTAAGTTTGGAGAAAGTGCACTGTGATGGAAACTAGTTCTGAAAACACCACACTGACTCACTAAAGGTGTGGTTTCAACAAGAGTAATGGAGTCTGTTCTGGATAACACTGACACAATCGCTAGAAGCTACAGTCAATGTAAATATGTTACATGTACAACAGATATTTTTGTAGAATTTATTTAAGCAATGATTTCTGGTATTGTTAATGTATTTAAAGTTTGGATATAATATTATGATCTGTTTGGTGTGACTCAAATATTTCTTTTTTGTGCGTGTCTGAGTTCAAATACTCTGTTGTACAGGAATCATTTGGAATCAAGTGTTTTATTTCTATGGCAGAAATGTTGGGTGCTTTCTAAAGATTCATCATCTGCATCTTGCAGATAACTCTGTTGTGGAGATTATACTGTGAATTTTAATTTTGACAATTGGAAATAAAATATAGGGGTCTAAATAATACCCACGCAACAAGATTTTTTTTCTTTGTCTCTGCATGTGTTTAAATTTAAATAGTGAACTTCTGTGGCAAGCCTGTTCAGGCAAGTTGGTTTCCCTAAAATGAAAATTTCACGAATCCATTTCTTTTGCAGTCATCTTCAGTCATTCATCTCAAAGTTTGTGTGCAGGTTTCTATCAGGACATTTTGTTTTTTAATGCTGTTTGATGGGATCAATCTCTGCCTTTCAAGACTAAACAGAGTAAAAGAGTTTGAAAGGATCTGGGTCATTAAAGATGTCAGTGTGTTACCATCCAGTCTCAGTCATATTGTGAGTGCATTTATTGAGGTTGCATTATTGTCATTGTGCTGGGAACAAAACCAATGAAGTGTGGTCAGCAGAGGTGTATCAATAATATTATTTATATATAAGTGCAGGTTAAGTATTATGATGGTGAGCCCGGAGAAGTACATCAGGACTTATAGCACCTTTTGCTATAGCTACCTGTCAGTGGAATACTGCCAAACAGCTGACTGGGGAGTTTAGTGTCTGTGTGCATCTTCAAAGCAGACCCCTGCTCAGTCAAAAAAAAAAAAGTTTCATTGCACAAAAACTCTGTAGGACCTTTAATCCAACATTTTTCTCCCATGGTGACCTACAGTTGTGCTCCTGAGTTTACATACCCTGGCCGCTTTTGTAAAAAGTGTACCATTCTTCAAGGGAAACTATGAGACATAACGCAATTCTGATCTAATTTCATTTGATCATCAGATACTCTGTGACCTGACTGTGGCTTGGTATCAACAGAACCGCTCAATTTTCACTTGTTTATGAGAGTTTGAACACATACCAGAGATTAGGAGAAGGATACATCAACAACCATAGAGAACATTCAACACTGTGACATGTACCGTACAAGTGTCTCCTGAAATAGCTCCCCCAGTGTTCCTTTGCTGCCATGCACACCAGACCTCGGTATCAAACAGGCGACTGTATTGTATCCATCATTGCTGTGGTTACAGTAACAATGGTCTGTCTTAGTTAGGTTTGGGAAAAGTTGGTAATTAGTGTTAGTACTTCCTCAACATAAGTCAGTCTTTGTTGTCATGGTTATGGTAACAACACTAACGGATCCATCCTTCCACCACAGCCTACCCCTGACATGGACTTTGTATTCATGTTAAATACAACATCACTGCACTTTTCCTGTCATAATGACAACAAAACATCGCCATGAATCATAAAAACATACTGCACAAAAGGATAAATCTATCATAGGTGCTAGTTTTTTCTCAAGAAGCTCATTTACTGCATTTTGAAAGTATGAATTTTATTATTTCTAATTAATTATATCAGACACTTAATTGTTATATTCTCAGTTTCTTACTGATTAGAACTAAGTTGGTCTTAGTTTTCAGCAGTTTGGATGTGATATTAAATTGTCACTACAGAGAAGATCAAAAGGAACCACAGACAGAAGTGTAGCAAACTTTGACTTGTATAGGCATGTTTCTTTTGATGTTGGCCCAGACATAGTTTTACTAACACCTTTAATCCACCTGATTAGAATATTCCATCTGATTGTTTTGATGATACATGAATCCTAATGCAGCCTCCCTGATCATTCAGAGGAATATTCCCAGATGTGAGTGGAAATAAACACTGGAGGCTGTTCAGTGTTTGCCAGAATTTTCTCCACCACATTTCAGCTCTGTTTCATGTCTTCACTGTCCATCTCTAGTTTTGATAAGATGCCATGGTGCAGCAGCGGTGTTTTGTATTCACTATATGTGAATAAGTCTGTTGCACATCGACTGCCTTCTCCAAATGGTTCCTCAGCAGACTTTGGTTGTCACAGTCAGGGAAACACCTCACCCATTGTCTTCTATGAAAAGTCTTCCACACTATTTACTACTGAATGTACAGAATACGCAGATTTTAACATGTAACAAAAGAAAGAAACAAAAGATGTGTGAATAAACTAAAGTTAATGTTTCTGGGCTGTCAGCTGTTTTGTCTCTGGTTAGTTGGTCAGACTCACACTCTGTAAACGCAGCATCTGTGTGCACTAGTACAAGTTGACAGTCTGAGGTGTCAGTTGAAATCATCCTGGTTTGATTCCTCTTACATGAGCACAGGGAGTCTCTGGAGAAGGACAATGATTTGGAGCTTTTAAAAACTGTTGCCCTGCGGCGCCATATAGCTCACTGGGTTGAGCAAGCTCCCCATATGCAGAGGCTACAGTCCTCTCTGCAGTCGGCCCCGGTTTGAATCCCAAATTCGTGACCCTTTGCTGCATGTCCTTCCACCTCTCTCTGCCTGCCCATTTCCTGTTTCTCTCAACTGTACTATCAATTAAAGGCAAAGGCCCAAAAATATACATTAAAAAAAAAAAAAAACTGTTGTCCTGCACCAGACACACTCCACATATCAAACCTCATGACATCACATTTGGGGGGACCACCTTGGATTGGACTGGAGAATCCACAAGTGCATTAGCTCCACTGCTTCACCTTGTAGAGACACAAGGAGATATGGGTAATTTAGAGTTACTAATTAACCTAATGTTCATGTCTGGACATGTGGGAAGATGCTGGAGAACCCACAAACTGAACTGAGAGAACATCACCTGACACCTTGCTGCGTTTAAGGAAAAAAAAGAAAATGCAAATTTTAGATTTTCATCAACAATGTGAGAAATGATTTCAATTTTATTAGGTATGAAATATAGAGATGTTTTGGGAATATTTGGGTGGGATGTGGAAAATGTGAAAAATCTGAGGATACTTTCCTCCTCCCGTATTGAGAGTAAGTAATCATCTGATAATAATCAC
The DNA here is from genome assembly GCA_021432705.1 of Caranx ignobilis. Classification (NCBI taxonomy): domain Eukaryota; kingdom Metazoa; phylum Chordata; class Actinopteri; order Carangiformes; family Carangidae; genus Caranx; species Caranx ignobilis. The sequence goes on from MU270012.1 coordinate 25,745,921, forward strand.
CACCAAGCCTGTTCAGGTCATTCTGCTCACACTGGCACGCTACCAGGGTGTTACCTTTCAGAGGATAGCTTTGCATGAGTGTGCCTGCTTAACTGCACCTCCTGTCTCCCAGCTTCCACCAATCCATTACCCATTTACATATCCACTGCCATGTGCAAAGAAAACAAAAGTATAAAAAGTGTAAAAGGATCAGAAAATTCAGAAAATGGCACTATATCTGCTCTAAGGTGTTATACAGTGTTTTTCTCCTCTTTTCTTATTTGTCCTTCTTTCTCTTCCTGCCGTGGAATGTCGTCTTTAAAAGAGCCGGTTTCTGCTTTCACATCCATTTGTTCTCCTCAGGACTCAGTCAGACCCTGAGCCGAGCCAAGGTGACCTAATAGAGGCTGTGATATATTTCTGTCTTACTTTACCAAACATGGGGTGCTATCATTGACGAGATCACTGGTAGCATTACATGATAAAACAATGGCATCCCTCTGTGGGCCAGCGGGCCTTCAGACAGTAGGAACAATAGCAGCTTTGTCTGTACAGCTGTGCACTGTCTAAAAATATCTACATGGCTCTTCCTCTCATATCTGATACAGCACCTCCATACTGTCCCACCTCCATCAGATATGTGCACACATTACTTATGATGGGTTTGTACAAAGGCCTCTCATGCAGCTCCATTGGGCTCACGTTTTGTTTTTTTTAATCCTGTAAGTTTCTTAGTAATGTAATGTGAGACAGGGAGCTCTGTTCTCCAGGCCACATCAGAATAATACCTTCTGCCAAATTCTTTCTATTGTGTTGGAAGAGTACAGAGTTGTTGGTATAATTGTCAAGGTGTAAAACTCACAGTGAAACACATTATACACAAATCACATGTATGTAAATGTTCTGTACTGAATTTCCATCTATGTCTATATCTAAAACCTAAAGATTGGAACAATTTTATACATTAACATGTCAAGTTGACACATCATATAATATTGTAGGCATCCAGTATGTCACATACCAGTAAACATATTTCCATCACAGTCCCTGTTAATATGGACTCACCAGTAGAGTCCAAAGTCATAACCTTTGAAGACCTCTACATTGCGAGAATTAACAAAATCTACTGTAATTTAATCATCTTTTGTACTTTATGTCATTGTTACTACAACAACAGCAACAAAAATGAGAAAAAAACTTCCTGTTTAAATCCAAATACTGAGACAGACACCTTTTGGGTTTAGCAGATACAGACACAGACACAGATTCAGATTCAAATACAGACTCAGACACAGATTCAGATTCAGATACAGATACAGACACAGATACAGACTCAGACTCAGACACAGATACAGACACAGACAACAGATACAGACTCAGATTCAAAAACAGACTCAGACACAGACACAGATACAGATACAGACAGACACAGACACAGACACAGACGCAGACACAGATACAGACACAGACACAGATTCAGACACAGATACAGACTCAGACACATATTCAGATACAGACACAGATACAGACACAGACACATATTCAGATACAGACACAGATACAGACACAGACATGGATTCAGATTCAAATACAGACTCAGACACAGATACAGATACAGACTCAGACACAGATTCAGGCACAAACACAGATACAGACTCAGACTCAGACACAGATTCAGGCACAAACACAGATACAGACTCAGACTCAGACACAGATTCAGTTACAGACACAGTCACAGACTCAGACACAGATTCAGATACAGATACTACTTGTTCACATTGACGTTCAGGTCTGATATAAGTCTCCTTTAATTTTGTGGAAAAACAGAAACATAAGCACATCAGTATAACCATGTAATAGTGTCTAATGCCGGTCACCTGGGTCAAGCACACCCTCATTTTTGAAGCTGCTGTTTCTGCTGCAGCTCCGAAATCACACTCACACTGAGGATACTCTACTAACTCACACATCTTAAACTCCTGTAGGCTATGGTGACTGCTCGTTAGCTCAGACAATCACTTTCACACACGAGATGTCCTTTGATTTAACTTGCAAAACTCTGATATAAATCTCACATTTGCATCAGAGATAGTCAGTCACTCTTACACACTGCTGTGAAGCACCGCATTGCCACCCAAATAATATACCAGGTGAACATAAATCATATCATGAATAAAGGATAAACTATGGAAAATAATATTTCAATGCAAATTTAACTGACAAATTGCATTTTGTTTCATTGAAGCCACATTCTTTATATTAGTTAAAATAGTTTGCAACTTGATCTACGAGAGTTTTCATTTTTCTGAGTTGAGTGTAATTCCACTTCACTTTGAATCTAATCAATCAATTGAATCTAATCAGAATTCTAATTAGACACTTTCTGCTCTGATCCTGTCAGAGAATAACAAACCACCCTTTAAAACCCAGAAACTCACAAAGTTCTCAAGAGCCATTCACTCAAATTAAAATTTACTGTCACTGTACATGATTGTTGCAAGATGAATGAAACATATTTGTCCTCCAGGAAATGAGAAGACATTCCAGGAGCTAACGTTGGCTCCTTTCCATTGGGTTTTGTCAAGGAACTCTTTATCATATTGCTCGGTCCAGAAGACAAGCAGCGATCAGGGGTCAGCTTTGTGACACTCAGCCACCTTGTGCCGAATGCTGGGAAAACAAAGGGGCTCTTTCTGATGGTCTTCGTCCGCCCTGTTGCCACAACCAGCTGTTAGCTGCACCATTTTATCAAGACTTCATTTGGTGGTGAAAGCACTTCACCTTCTTGCCAGAAGCAGCCATCCTGAACCCATGTGTCCTGCTGCTCCCTGTTATTGACAAGTTATTACACAATTTTCTTACATTGACGCACACAGGCTCACTATTTGGCAAGATCAAGTCAATACTTACTACTCATCATGACTTAGATTTCTAACTGGCAGAAGGAGCACACACACACACACACACATTTCCCCTACTATTTCAATAGTCAAGGTTCTAAGAGATTTCTGTCTCCATGAAAAGGAGGATAGAAGGAAGAACTGTTCAGTGCTATGGCAAGGCAAGGCAGTTTTATTTGTATAGCCCGTTTTTACAAACAGTTTGTCTCAAAGGGCTTTACACAGCATTATGACAACATCCTCTGCCCTTAGACCCTCACACTGACTGAGGAAAAACTCCCAAGAAAAAAAACAGGAGAAATCTCAGGGTGAGCAACAGAGGAGGGATCCCTCACCCAGGACAGGCAGACGTGCAACAGATGTTGTATACAGACAAGACGACAATTTACAACATGGAATATGGAAAACATGGAACATGGAATCAGTCAGTTAATGAAAAATGATGAAGGAAGCTCCTGGTGGGCAGGGAGGGAAGGCCATCTTAATGGGACTACTGGACGGCAGACAGGGTCGTGAGCAGGGAGTGCAGACCGGTTTAACAGCAGGAGAAAGGAGGTGATGGAGGCGGCGGTTGGTTGGTTGGTTGGTGCAGGGGGATGGAGCTCTGAAGAGATCTTTGGAAATACAGAGAGAGTGTCTGTCATAGAGGAAGGTCTTAAGCCTGGACTTAAATGTAGAAAGAGTGTCTGCCTCTCTGACCCATGGAGAGAGCTGGTTCCACAATAGAGGAGCCCGGTAACTGAAGGCTCTACCTCCCAGTCTGTTTTTAGAGATACTGGGGGTCACTAACAGACCTGCATTCTGGGAGCAAAGTGCTCTGGTAGGACAGTATGAAATAATGAGGTCTTTCAGATAAGATGCAGCTTTGTCATTAAGAGCCTTGTAAGTAAGTAGAAGGATCTTGAAGTCTATTCTATATCCTACAGGAAGCCAATGGAGAGAAGCTAGAATGGGAGAGATGTGCTCTCTTACTAACTCTTGTCAGTACCCTCGCTGCAGCATTCTGGATCAGCTGGAGCTCTTTAGAGAGTTTTTTGGACGTCCTGACAAGAGAGAGTTACAGTAGTCCAGCCTAGAAGTAATAAATGTGTGGACCAGTTTCTCAGCATCACTCTGAGAGAGGATATTCCTGATCTTAGCTATACTGTGCAAGTGAAAGAAGGCAGTCCTAGTCACATGCTTTATGTGAGAGCTGAAGGAAAGATCCTGGTCAAAAATGACTCCAAGGTTCCTCGCCGCTGGACCGGAGTTCAGGGTGATGCCATCCAGAGTAGCAATCTGATTGGAGAATGTGTCCCTGAGATGCTTAGGTCCAAACACAATAACCTCTGTTTTGTCAGAGTTCAGTAGAAAGAAGTTAGAAAACATCCAGGATTTGATGTCTTTCAAGCAATCTTGCAGATTGATGAGGCGGCTTCTATCATCTGGCTCTATTGATAGGTAGAGCTGAGTATCATCAGCGTAACAGTGGAAATTGATGGAGTGCTTACGGATTATATCCCCTAATGGAAGCATGTAAAGAGTGAAGAGAACTGGCCCTAAAACTGAACCCTGTGGCACACCATATGTAACTCTGCTGTACTTGGAATGGTCATTATTAACATTAACAAACTGAAATGTGTCAGATAGGTATGAGTCAAATCATTTTAGAGCAGATCCTTTAATCCCAATTTCATGTTCTAGTCTCTGCAGCAAGATGCTGTGATCGATGGTATCAAATGCAGCACTGAGGTCCAGAAGTACAAGTACAGAGACAAGACCTCTGTCGGAAGCTATAAGAAGATTGTTGGAGACTTTGACCAGTGCTGTTTCAGTGCTGTGGTGTTCTCTAAATCCAGATTGGAAAGCTTCAAAAAGATCGTTACTGTGCAGATGTTCATGTAGCTGCACTAGGACAACCTTCTCAAGGATCTTAGAGACATAGGGAAGGTTGGATATAGGCCTATAATTGGCTAGTACATCTGGATCAAGAGAGGGTTTTTTAAGTAGAGGATTGATGACAGCCACCTTAAAGGCCTGTAGCACACAGCCTGTGACTAAGGAAAGGTTGATCTGGTTCAGTATAGCAACGTTAACTACGGGGAAGACATGCTGATGAAGACGTTTTTGAAATAATGTCTAACTTTAACGATGAAGTTTAATGCTCCAAAGCAGGGACACTAAAAAAGTTCAACTCTTTAAACATTGTTATACAGGTTTTGACGAGCTTTCTGATATTGAGTTTGTGTTCGACTGATGGATGTCCAACACTGTGTCTGTTGAGCATAATAGGCTCTAGGTCAGGCATGGGCAACTCATTCCACAAAGGGCCATGTAGCTGCAAGTTTTTGTTCCAACCAACCAAGAGCACACAGTTTGACCAATCAAATGTCTGAAGACTGAGATCAGTTGATTGAATGAGTCAGGTCTGGTGTGCTGCTGCTTGGCTGGAACAAAAACCTGCAGCTACACCGACCCTTTGTGAAATGAGTTGCTCATGCCTGATGCAGGTGGTGTTCGTGGTGTCAGCCCAGGTGAATTTCCTCTGAAACTTAAATGATATAGAGTCATTGCCTTGTGTTGTTTTTTGCTGATTCTACTGTATCTCAAGTGCAATCTATAACAACAATAAAGTACACTATACACATTCACTGGAAGAGGACCAATGTATTCTTGTTCCATTAGTGGTTCCAAAGTAGCCCACAGGAACTTTCTGAGCAGGGACCACATCAGCCTGAATGACTCAAACGCATGAAAGAGGACAGCCTTCAATACAGTGTGGAAGAAGTTGCTGAACATTTCTGTTCCAGTTGAACCCATCTAAACTTTGCCTTTGTTCGGCCACATACAGTAAAAGCATAGAGCAAACACAAGCTTCCTGATTCAAATTGCCTTTACTCAGCAGCTATTTAGAGTTCTTTTGAAGGACCTCTTCTTTTCTCCTTCATTTTGATCTTTGTTCATGCTGAGAGCTCTTCATGCTGTCTTTCCTCCCCCTTTTAGCAAATACTAATTGCTCTCATTGAAATTGTGATTAGTTCTTTTCAGCAGCTTTCGTGCGCACTGGCATGTAGGGGCACAACAGCCTCAGAGAACTGACAAGCAGAGTATATATATGTGTGTGTGTGTGTGTGTGTGTGCATATACATAAAAAACTGGCATGCATGAATTAATGTAATGTAATGTGTCTGGCCTGGCTGTACAATGCGATCAGGAAAATAATTTAAGATTCCCTGATTTACAGTTAAGCATTGTCCCCACGCTCAGTAAACACCTCTCCATGACTCAAAAGTGCCCAAGGTAAGATTTTGAAGGAACTTATTTATTAGCTTATTTTTTTTAGTGCTGATATACTGTCACAATGGCTCCAGCACGGACTTCACAGCATTACTGATTCCTCTCCAAACACACAGAGGGACAGGACGAGAGAGACATTACTGTATGCAGACAGAAGACACTGTGTGCTCTGATCCAGAATCCCCTCATGCTTCCCTGAACAGCAGAGCCGAGCCGAGCAGCTATCCTAGATGCTGTGGGAGTCTCTCACAGAACAACAATAGAGCGTATTGATTCGACATGTATCCAGAACATTTCCACTGGAGCTGTGTGTACTTCAGGTAACCTCTGAGAATTTCTGTGCAACAGGAGAACAGGTGATATGTCCTCTGTGGCACTGCCATTAAAGCATTGCATTTCTCGGCAGAGGAACACAGCACCAGGTGTGGCCATCTGTGTGTGTGTGTGTGTGTGTGGTTTGTGCAGCATTAAAGTGCTGTCGAAACAGAGAATTATCCTAAACATTGAGGAGACGCTGTGGTACAAGATGGAGGTGGAGCCAAAACATTTACACTGACCTTCAGACCAAATCCAAATTCAGTTTGTGTCAAGATCCAGTCTGAATTAAAATGGAACTGAAATCAGCATATCATGTGTCATGTGGTGTAAGACATCTCCTAGTTATCTTGAGAAACTGCAGATTCTACAGAAAAATGTCACATGATCCCACTGAGCCTCTTATCCACTGAATCTAATATCTTTCACACTATAATGTATATAGAATAATACTGAGTGAAGACCAACTCTGTGACCCTTTTCCAAATGACCGCCCCTAACACATGCCAAGCCTGGAAAAAAACTTTTAGTCACAAAAGTAAAGTGATTGTAGACCAGCTCCAGGTTTTATATTAATACTGTGAAAGTACCAAAACCTCAGTCCACAGAAAAATGGACACAACCTCTATTCAGAAACAGAGCCTTAAAACCAGCCGTCAGGTCTTCCTGTCACTCTGTGATGTCACTGATCTCCATAGCCATAGTCCCACCCAGCAGCTCTGTAATCATCAGGCTCTGCTAACTGAAGACTCCTCTGAGCAGAACTGAGAGCACTGGAGAGTTCTTTATGATGGGAGACCTGATTGATTTCCAGAACAATCTCCTCACATCTTTCAGGAACTTTTACTGTTCTTATATTTTCCTACACCAAAATATGTGCATATACTGAATCTCTCTATACATATGGCATATATGTACAAATAAAGTAAAAACATGTAGAAAAATGATGTATGAAACGTCTTGGTAATTGGAACAGATATGTTGACATATATGTCTTTGTATGTATGTTTATGTATTTGTACATATATTTTAGACAAAGATTATACAGATATACATCCATCCAAAACCCTGTCAATATTCATAGACAATATGGACAGGAAGTTTCAAATCTCTGAGACCATGCTCCCAAAGTGTGTAGATTGACATATATTAACAAATATTAGCAAATATCATTTTCATGCTGTTTTAAATACTTGCATATATTAGTTAAATATCTTTAATACCATGGTTGCATCTCATATCAAATAATACAACCCCCCCCCCAAAACATCATATACATATCTTTATATCTTTTAAATATAGACATATACAAATTTTACTATGGGTATTTCATATATGTTTTAAACATGTATCTTAATATACCCATATATGTGATAGTAATATATAACAACATCACTCTTGATATAGCAACATGTATGTGATATTACATTTTGCTATGAGTTGAGAGAGATGCTGAGACTTCCTGGTACCTTACTGTTGCTGTGTCATGTTTTTCTACAAAAATAAATGCGATATCACTCCACAGAAGTCCTGTCAGTGAATTTCCTCTGTGGTTTCTTAGAGTTATGGTGGAAGAGACCTTTTACTTTAACCACTTGTTTCCTAGAGAATCAGCTCAGACTCTCTTCTCCAACCGTGCTGTGAAATAACTGAGATGCCATCAGGTGGGAAAGTTCATCTACTGGCCATTATGAAAGTGATGAGAGATTCTATATCTAAGCTCCTTTTGTTTAATGCTGCTCATGAATGAACGTGCAAATTGGTCTGATCTGAAAACACAAAGCACTCTCTCACTGCTTCGAACAGAGCGGGTAAGTGGCTGCCGTGATGTGAATTGGTGAGAAACAGCCAGGAGTAAGAATCTCTTAGTGACATCAAAAGGCTGCCATCTCCCCTCTGTCAACTCGGGCAGCGAGGGATGACAGAGGGCCACCAGGCAGACACATATCCCTCTGCAAGCTGAGCCCACAGAGCGCTCTGTGCTGACTGGATGATGATGGCAAGGCCTGCGCCAGTGATGACACCCTGGGTAAGTACAGAGCTAAAGAAAAGCAGAGGAAATGTTGACAGTTTGAGACCTGGCCCCCAAAACTACCAGCTTATTATAACCAAAAAAGATCCACCTGATATATATATTTATTTATATTATCACACTGTGTGCATATATGATTGAACTTCTGTGTATCAGGCTAAGGCAGGTCTGATGACCCTCACATTTCAGTCTTATGGAAACTCAATTTTAGACATCTTAAAAAACAAATCTGGTTGTGAATCAGAATCAAGTTTATTGTCAAATTGGCTTTCACGTGAGGAATTTGGTGCATAATAATAATTCACATGGTAAGGATAAAAAACATAAAGCCTATGCCCTGTTGTGCCGATAAAAGATCTGATAGGCTGCTGCATTCTGGACGGCTCTTCTGAAAGGGATTCACTGTGTGTGGAGGACGGAAAGTCAGCAAAGTGACACAACTGAGACAAGGAGAGCTGGTCATTATGTTTCAATATAAAATGTTATGTTATCTGAAGTTGGCGAAGTAGTTCTTGTTGGTGTTGTTGTTGTTAACCTGAGTTGATTATTTCATTTAGTCTTTTGTGGTGGAGGTTTAGTTTGTCTTTTATCTTTTTCAGTGGACCACAACAGTTGACAGGCTCAGCCTTATAACGTCACTGTCTGACTGACTGACTGACTGACTGATGATATTTCCACTGTTCGACCAAAGGGAGGAAATATTATGGATGTCAAGATGCTGTAAAGACTGTGGCACTTTAATTCACAGAAACACATACCTGCACTGCACTGGGTAAGTTACTTTGATTTTGATTTTGAAAATTTGCCAGGGAGACATTATTTAACGGTGTGTATAATTGCTAATATGTCTGTGAAATTTGTGTAAATCTGTGTATTCTGTTTCGAAAACACTTCATTTTCTATTATTGCCTATGGTTACTGTGAAGAGTACAGTTATACTTTGCTATGAGTGACAGTTGATTGTGCTGTAGAGCAGTTTGGTCTGTGGAGATGACAGGTTGGTCAGGAGGTTTCACCGTCCTGCAGATGCTACACACAATCAAAACAGTCAGTGAACATTTTACTTCAAAGTTTGGTTTCAACAAGCTGCCTCACAACGTGTTCACTGTGTCCTTGTAGGAGATAAGGTTGACTGTTGTGTAGCTGTGCTGCAGGAGTCTGACCTCTCTGAGCCCCCCCCCCCCCCCCCCCCCCCCCCCCGGATGATTCGACCTATCATCTGGCAAACTTTAATCTGATCCTTCAAACAAATTACATTGCTGCAAGTGCAAATCCTGAAAAAAGCACAATTCACCTATTGTCACAGTTCACAGTCGTGACCACAGCACTCTCCTCTCCCAGCTGAGGCTCACGTTGAGTGGCAGCAGTGAGGCCACCCCACCCCCGGTCTATATTTTGGTACTGTAACAGAATGTGTGTGTGAGTGTGCTCTTTTTTTCTCTTGTATATTTTGCAACAAGTGGAGGAGCTGTGCATTCTCATCATGCTCTGAAAAGAGCCTTTGTTTGGCTCTGAACACCTGGACAGAGTTATCTCTGCGGTCCAGATTCTCCCTCCCTCTCCCTCCCTCTCCCTCCCTCTCCCTCTCTCTCTCTCTCTCTCTCTCTATCTGTCATTCTTTTTCAATTTGAATTGTTCTCACCCCTCACATCAACCCACGCCCCCCATTTCTGTTTTATACTGTAATTCAATGACACACAGCCATGGGAAAGTGCTTTAAGTTTAGAGGGACAGCAGCACAAGGTGAGATGGATTTCCACAGTCTGATCCTGGGTCAGGTCCATGAGTCATCAGAGCAGTCATGATCAAATACCTCACAGTTTAAGTGGAAGTTTTTAGATGCTGATTTAAATGTAATCATTTGTGCCCTGAATCAGAGTAGCTCAATTCATTCCTCCATTTCTTATTTTCTGATATCAGATTATCTGGGTCTACTCTGCCTCAGCTGCTGGTAACACAGTTTTGTCTAAATCTTTTTAATATACCACTACATGCATCTGTATTGAGCCTGTGTATGCTGTATTTGTACATTGTATTAAACAAAGTGAACTGTATTGAATCCATGCATGCTTCTCTTTAGAAAATAGAGATGGTTGTTTTCAGGTTATGGTGATGTCGTGTAAATGCATGCAGCTCCACTCACACTGACACTAGATACAGTTCACAATGATTCTTTATGTCTTGTCATGATTGCAGATGTAGAACTCATCACTGTGAACTGTTTCCTCACACACACACTGTCTCCTCTTTCTCCCTCACTTCTCTCTTAATACTGAAACCCACTTTTTATCAGACACACCTACAGGATTTTTTTTTTTATCAAGCAGATTAGATAAACACCAAATAAGTGGAGCAAATGACATGTCATCATGTTGAAACAGGTTTGTGTCAGTGAGTCACATGGTTGTTGTGCGGATAAAGTTATTTATTAGTTTGATTTGAACATTTCTATATTGTACTGTTTTATTGTTTGTTGTTCTAGTCTATAGTTCTTGGCAGAATTTGTTATTTATTGTACTATTATTATTATTATTATTATTATTATTATTGTTAGCCTGAATGAATTTAAGAGTTGGACTTCTGATGCAGTGGTCAAACGAAATGTTTTAGCCTTTATTTTATTGTGTGTCATTATGTTTTATACAAATAGTTTCAAGTTTGAATTTTATGTATGTCCAACTTGTATTATATTATTTTACTTTTATGCTGTGAAATGTTCATTTTCTTCTTCTTTGTTTTGACCTTGTAGCACACATGGTCACATTAGGACAACATAGTCTATGTGAAAAGTACACACATTTCCACTCAGTATATTGCTGATACAGTTCAGTTCTTCTCTCTGCTGTATATGTGCTGTAGTTTTCTCACTTAGCTTTTCTTTTACCACCTATGTTACCACCTCCTAAACTGAGCTGGTGTCTTCACTGTGAAGTGCTACTTAATCAATAAATTCTCAATGTGACATAAACGCTGCAATTAGCTTTCTGGGTAGTGATTGTAATTGGCCTTGAAGCCTGCTGATGGGAGAACACTTGACCACCATTAGGAGGTGTGCAGTGCCAATTAGCCTGATCAGCCAAGCCTGGAAGAAGAGGTCACCTGACTCCACTTTCCCACGATAGGATGCTCTCCCAACTCTCCCCCAGCCAGAGGAGGGAATACCCTATATATACAGTGGAGATCCACGATCAGTTGTCACACACTGACTTCCTGTTTGCAGAGTGTGCAGAGGCCTGCTCCACAAATTAGACCAGATTTATTCCATGGATCCAATTTTTATTGTTTCATCTACCAAAAAAAAAAGAAAAAATCTTTTAGTTCTTGTAGATTTAAGAAAAGCTTTGGCAGCTGTGACAAAATATTATAAGAGGCAAATGTCTGACAAAGCATATCACTCAGACAACTTGTTGTAAATACTACTAATCAAGAATCCTGTTCATTTGATTATATTTATTAATAAGTAAATATATAATAATAAACAGACTGACCTACTGTATATACTGTGTGTATATATATATATATATATATATATAAGATCCTTTGTACCTTCAGCCATCAGGCTTCTTCATTCTTCTGCAAATGGTTGATGAGCTGACAGACAAATGAATTTCCCTTTGGGGATTAATAAAGTCATTCGTATTCGTATACAGTAATTATCTATGACTGAATCCCACTAACAGAGCCACTGTGTTACACTCGATTACCTTCCTTCATATGAACTCACTCACTGACACACACACACACACACCTTCCTGCCATCCAAAATTAAATATACACTGCAGCACTGTGTGTTCAGACAGTGAACTACTTCCTCTTGTTTGAGCAACACTGGATAATAAATACTCTGATTGTTTTAGGAAATACCTGAGTGTATTTTTAATGAAAGACTAAATTGGATAAAAGCAGATGGATCAGGACTGAGTCACAGAGAGGTCACAACGTTTCTGAGAAATGGACTGAAGGTTGGTTTGGGTCTTTTATTTTATTTTACTTAGGTTCGATCAATACACATATTTCACTCTGTAGAACCATACTTTTTTTCTGTAGCTTAAGCTACTTAAAAGTTATACATAAACATATAAAGTAGCAGGTAACACAACTTTACATAGATTACATTTGATGCAAACAGACATACCACCAGAATCACATTCATATCTCAGGCCATGTCACAATCATCTATGCTATATAGAACTTAGTGAGGAACATTGAAGCTCAGTCTACAGCATCCAAAACTTGCTGCCATACATTCTATGTTATGGTTTGGGTCTTTTTGTTGTATTTCCTGACAGTGACAAACTGATCCTTTATCTAGAAACACACAGATACCTCTGCTGTCAGACACATGAAGACATACATGCACAGACACTCACATGTGGTTGTTCTGCAGAATATGTACAGCCCTGTCGGCTTCTCAGGTGCAGTTAGCCCTCACCTCATGTGTTGGAGAAAGCACCGCATCCCCTCCAGAGCAGGTTCCTGATTATTTGCATGGGTCTGGGCCCATGTTTTGCATTTCATATTGCTATCCCCACCACCAACACCACACACACACAAACACACACACGTACATCTTATCCTCTCTTCCTCTCTCCCTCAATCTCTGTGTCTCTCCCTCCTTTCACCCCTTTGAGTCTCTCTCTCTCATTATAAAGTGTTAGGAACTTGCTGAAGTGAGAAATGAGCCTGTGAAAGCTCGTTGTCCTAATTAAACTTTGACATAAAGAGTGACAAGAAGCGATGAAGGGGAAACAATAGCAGACTGTGTATGAGTGCAAGTCTGGAGCAAGCAAGCAGCTTTGTCCACAAGAACAAAAGCATTTGTTTGCATGTTTTCAGCTCCATTCAACTTCACCAGGCCCAGGTGCAAAAACTAAGTTTGCGAGGAACATCACAACTGATAACACCTTAGCAGGGCTGATGAACAGGTCGCAGTCAGTCTGAGTAGACCGATGGCAGCAGATCAAAGCTGCTGTGTTGCGATGTAAATATTGTGCAGCAGAATGAATTCAGTCTAATTGCTTTCATTGCCTGGACTAATGGACACAACCAAATAACTCAGCTGTGAAATTTTTACTCTTGACTCTCTCTTTGCTATTTTAGAGGCCTCCTGTGTGTGTGCACGCACACACACACACACACACACACACACACACACACACACACACACACATGAAATTGCTATGCAGTTGCAGGACTGGCTGAAATGCTAAGTCTGAGGGGGGATAAAAGTGTAATAGTGTAAGTGTAAAGTAAAAATAAAAAAAAATAAAAGTGTTAAGATGTGGTGGAACCAGTCTGAGAACCACCATGGCTGCATGGGATTTGAAGGATGAGCTGCTCTCAGATACCAGGGCAGCTTCAGAGGTGTGTGTGGGACCAGCAGTGGACAGGAGGTTGGCTGAAGGAACTGAAGGCAGACTGAAGGTCAAGGACGAAGGTAAGGTGAAGTAATGCCTTAGTACTACACATGAAAGATGTGTCAGGATGTTTCCAAGGTGATCCGACAACAAGATTCCCCTCAGATAAGGGCCCTTGATATTCGATAGGGGCAGAGTTGGGCTGTCCTCAACTGCTGTGTGAGGAGGGAGGAGTCCCACGATCTTACAAAAACATAAAAGCCAGTGGAGCAGTGGACACTATACACGGTACACGGAGCAGTCAGAGCGCTGACTCAGAATGGCCCAGAACGGAATAACAGAGAACGGAGTGAGTGAAGGAGTCCCGGCTCTGCCTCAGCCCGCCCAGGTCCAGGAGATCACACACACCAAGGTAGGACAGAGGCGACGCTCACAGCGATGTGACAGATCACGCGTCAGGTGGCAAACACACACTCACACTCTCTTCTCACACACGCACACACGCACTGTCCGCTCTCCGCAGATCTTCATCGGCAATGAGTGGCACGCAGCCTGCACGGGGAGGACGTTCCCCACCTTCAACCCGGCCACAGGTGTCAAGATCTGTGACGTGGAGGAAGCAGACAAAGTGAGGAGGCATCAGTTATCGGTTTATTTCTCAGTATAAATGTGACTAATATAACTGCACTCAGCGGATCCATTAGGATCTATGTACATTATGTTGCGTTGCTGCTTTGGCTCCAACTCATCTTCTGTCAGACTTCATTTAAATGTGTTAAATGCTAGAGCAACCTGTTTCTTTTTCAACCGGTTTTTACTGTGCGATGCTTTAGACAAAGAGAGGTAATAATATTTCAAAATAAGTTATCACTACTACTCCAAGGGCCTCATTAAGAGCTGAGAAGTGGCCGTAACTGGTGACACGTGCTGCTGTCTGTTGGTAAAGTGTAGAGCCATGTGCGTCCTGTCCCGTTTCACTCATCTACATGTGTCTGTGTAGGAAGATGTGGATAAGGCGGTGAAGGCAGCCAGGGCGGCCGTGCAGAGGGGCTCAGTGTGGCGGAGAATGGACGCCTCCAGCCGGGGGAGGTTGTTGCACAAACTGGCCGACCTGATGGAGAGGGACCGACTCCTGCTGGCGGTGGGTTTGACTTCTGCTGAATGATGAGTTAACAGGTCTCAGCCAGTTTCACTAAAGTGACTTTTCCTCATGATGGACATTTATGTCCTTGTACATATCTTGAAAACAGAGGCCTGTCAGTACACCCATTTAGAGCTAATCATCAATTACCAATAATAAAACAATGAATCAATATGGCATGATTCATGGCAAAATGTGTAGAAGTGGTCGAAGTGACAGTTCATAGGCTGTTTTTGAGAGTTGTTCCGGTGTGACAGTCTTTAAGCACTTCAGTCAAAGCCCACTTTGATTTTACCAAAATAAAAGCACAGGGACACATACAGTATTCAGGCTGCTGACAGATGTGATTATCTGTTGGAAATAGCGTTTAAATATTGTATGGACTGCAATGAGAGATATTTGTGTTTGCTGCCCATTGAAGAATTGCTTGCACAGATGGTACAGACGCATGAATTGTTTTTCTTTGTAGGATTTAAGGCCCTTTTGTTTTGTATATGCAGCCACTGGGCCCCTGCTCACCAGGGTGGCCAGTTTCCACTCTTTGCTCTCATGTTTGTAGTTGCACTTTATTCTGATTTGAAAATGAATATGAGGCGATAGAGCCATCAGATAAACCCAGGTGAATAAAACTCAAATTTGACTGAAATATGCAGATGTGGAATTAAAACGGTATCCAGGTATTTTCAGGTCTTAAGTGAATGTAGTGGTGAGAGGTTTCTTTCCAACACTGCTCATTTCTTTCTAGAAAAAATAAACTCATTGTGAACTCAGGACAAACTCTGTGCAGTCAGATAATGAGCAGTCCCCACTGTGTGTACATCTCCCTCCTGGCTCTATATGTTTCTACTGAATCTGCAGTTTCCTTCGCACGTGTTTGAGTCTGTGGCTCAGATATTTTTCACAGTGACAGATTCCAATGATGGAAACGAGCGCTGTTTCATAAGTAACAAATCTGTGGGATTTTCCTGCAGCTGTCCATGTGCTGTCATGACACTGACTTACTCATATCAAGGACTGGGCTATATTATTGCATGACATCATAACACTGTGGCCCCACCCCAGTTCCCCCCCGTCTCTCATTCTCCATAATGACTGCTGGATATTACTCTGCCTTTCTTTCAGATATTGTTTGGACTGAAATCCCCATTGCTGTTCACTCTGTATAGCTGCCAGCTTGCAGTAAGACTAAGATCTGTAAATGAACCCTTGCAGATGTGAGTGAAGTAATAACACCAGATTGCATGTGACTGCTAATTGCAAACATGCTCTGGTGTGGTAGTATGCACAGGGTATGGCTAATTACACTAAACTCCCAGCCTTGTTTGAGGAAATAAGGTCCAGATTCGGGCCATTTAAAGGTACAGTGAAGCATTGCAGTGGTTTCAGTCTCTACTTTTTTTCCTGTCACTATAAAACTAACCCCAGTAAACATGGTGTATATGTAAGTGAGGCACAGGTTTCACAACACAGCAAAACTCACATATGACACATTCGAACATTATTATTGTACATCATCAATTATGAAGTCAGTTTTACTTGGCTCAGCTCACGGCCTTGTACTTACCAAGACACTGTACACTGCAGTGGACCACTGCGGCCGTCATCCCACTGCACCGCCCTTGGCTGTGCAGAGAAATGACCTCGCCAGCTATTTCAGGCTCATACAGCTCACTGCCTTTGTTAGGCTAAATTAATTCACCATTATTATAGTAATTATTATTATTATATCTGGAAGCAACAAGCATAACATCATATTAAATTCCTGGTAATAAAACTGTTTGCTGATGGCCAGCAGTAATTTTATAGGGGACATGCACTGTGCAAGAAGAGGCTAGGGAGGAACCTAAGGTCATACGTAGACATTTATTGCAGGATTTCTCTTGTTTGCTGTCGCTTTTGTCATTGTGTCCAAATATTTCACCGAAGTCCCTGAGGCTGAGATCTGTAACACCTCACTGCAGTGGAGTCCGAGCGGTCAGATGGTCAGAGAGATTGGAAACAAAGCCACAGTTTATCCTGATGATCTAAACCACTTCATTTGAAAGTCACAGCATTGAAACTGATGCTTATCAGTGTGTTTAAAGCACAGTGAGCACAGAGTGTCAAAGTAGGAAGTTTTACTAACCTGGGACTTTGTTTCCAACATTTGTTTCCACCCTCCTGGTTTATTTACTTTGGGGTTTTTCTCTCATATTAACTTCTTGTAAAATTATGTTGCATATTTTTGACACCCTGAAAATGATTGACAAAGCCAATCAGCATTAAGGTGGTACATCTATGTAGATCAACTGAATAAAAAAATCTCACACACAAACTATGTGATCGGGGGAAATGCTATTACTGAGAGGGATGATGGGTTTTTTTTAACTTGAATTATTCTGAAGAGTTCTTATTTACACTGCATCATTTGTGGTTATGACTTGAACTGTCACACTTGTTTCCATGATTCCAGACCCTGGAGACGCTGGACACAGGGAAGCCCTTCCTCCAGGCCTTTTTCATTGATCTGGATGGCAGCATTAAAACGCTCCGTTACTATGCGGGCTGGGCCGACAAGATCCACGGCAAGACTCTGCCTGTGGGTGAGTGTGAGCCTCGTCCTCACCCGCAGACACTGAGAGCTCAGTTTACCATCACCGTCACTGCACATGTTCATCTGAACGAACACTTGAACTGACATGAAACCTGGAGCCTCAGCTTTCACAGTTAGAATGTGAGAAATCTGAGCCTTCATCTGTTTCAGATCTACATGAAAGTGAAAAACCACACAAATGCCTTTTGATAGTTTGCAGTGCACAGCATGGTTTGAAATGCAACTTCCACATTGTGTCACAATATTTAGTTGTAGTGAAATATACAAACATTGCAATTACAGATTTTTTTTAATTGTTATTGGTTTTATTTATTTTTTCTATTGAGGGAATCAACTTGTGCAAATAAATTAGTACTAATTAGTAACTAGTAATAGTAATTAGTAACTAATTGCTGACATCACAAATTAATAGATTTGTGTAGTTAAATTACTGTTGTGTTAATGTCACGTAGGGAAGAGTAGACAGTTTTTTGCTGTTAATTACTCCATTGATTTGCTCAGTTATTTATTAGGTCATAAATGAATCATTTATGCTTTTTCAATGAGCTTTAGACAGAGACATGTAACATGTTTAGACATGATTAAATAAGGTTACAATACAATTAGCAGTGCACAGGATGAGTTCAACAAAAACATCAGGGTGGTTTTTACAAATGCCAGAGAATCCATGACCAGTCACCGATGGGAAACAGGTTAATTGCTATAGAGCGAGTGACTTGGCCCGGCTCAGGATTGTCTTCAGCCCTGGGTGGTATCTCAATCAGCCTCTTAATACTTCCCCCTCCTGTCAGAGCCTACTTTGCGTCTCCTCTGCCTCTGCAGGACAGCAGATAGACAAAACATGCTTGCCTTTTTCTCCTGATTAGATCCCAATAGAGTGGTGAGAGACAAACGGCGTGGCGGGACAAAGGGAAGAGGAAGAGGCCGAGATAGTGATCAGTGAGGTGCAACAGTCTGTGAGGATTAGCAATCAGTGTTGGCTCAACGCCTCGCCAAAGCGGCAGCCCCTCAGCCCGTAACCTCCACTTATAAATCACAGCAGTCATCAAAACAAAACACAGAGTTGTTGGATATGAAAAGTGGATAATTGTAGATCAATGGTTTCAGTTTCTTTTCATGCATGTGAAGCCAAAATAACAATTTTACTGGAAAAAGGAAGAATTGATGCAGTGGAAATGTCAATAACAATCAAAACCTTCTCCCTCATTCTAAATTTACTCACCAATCTTTTTGTTAGTTTGTTTGTATAAAAAAGTAACAAAACAATTGTTCCTGGCATGTGCTTCACCACCTCAATCTCTACGGCAGGGTTTATAAAGATATAAAGATAAACAAGGCATGCCCATCCAGGGCAGGTTTCCTCTTCTAATTTCAAAATAAGAGCACACAGATGCAGTCAGATGTAAAGACTGCATTTCCAGTCAGCACTGTTATAAGTGGTGACTCAGCCAGCTGAAGAAAACCCACTTGAGATAAGTAAAAAATACTTTCACTTTTCATTCCCTCTTACAAGAAGAATTTGTCATGCAGACGTGATAAGCAGCTCCTCGGCTGCTTTTGTTTTCTATTTGATAAAAACTGGAATTTCCACATGAGCTTGATAAGCCCAGCTCGTGTTTAAAGAACAGCAGAGTTTACTTTATAGTAGATGAGTTGAAACACCATATACATCATTTATAGTAAGTGTAATCACATAATATACATGGTTGCCAATAAAGTTGGAATAAAATATATATTTTTTTACCTTTTCTCATGAAATGATTTTGAATGTGATTTATTCTCAATAGATAAAGTGTATAACTCTATTGATCAATCTCTTTCAAACATATCACTGTGAAAATTAAACCACATAACCTTTATAATAGGAATAAAAAGAGGAATGTGTCTGAAAACAAAATTATTCCAACTTTATGAGCAACAATGTATCATAATCAAATAACCAAATTAATCAAATTATCTATCTGTCCCTTCCTCTGATTTGATTTGACTTGATTTTTTGTGTATTATTATATAGTGAAACAAAACCAATCTCTTCGTGTGTCAATAAAAAATGGGCCAATAAAAAAAATAAAAGACCACAAACCTTAACCTGTTGAAACCTGAGGGTTAAATATATAGTCAGTCATTTCACTGCAGAAACACAAACAAATTGTCAGCAAGCATCGTCTGTCTGTCTGAGTGGATGTCACCCTCACTGAGTTGCGGCTCAACATGGACTCACCCAGTGACTCAAAGATAAAGGCGGCTGGAGAGGAGTTGTATTGTGGGGGAGTTACCCAGTCTGTGAACAGTCACACGGGAAACTAGAGAAGGTCAGGGCGCTGAGCCTCTGACACATCGGTGTGCAGCATCAGGCTTGTCGGGACGGTCTAAAAAGATGGAAGTAAAAACAATTCAACAATAAAGGAGAAACAAACACTGTACTACACAGGTTTTTTGTAAGCATTCCCTGCTTTTGTTTCTTTAACTCTACTCTAATCTGCTTCTATGTTTTATTTGGAAGTGTTGATCCATGATGTGTTTGTGGTTTTAAGGACAAAAGAAAGTGTATTTTGAAATCTGCATCTTCTCTCTCATGCAGAAGAACCCCTTCTGATTGGTTGGCTTGATTTCTAAGGCTGGATTGCACCAACAAGGTTTTACTTTAAAACCAGATGAAGTCATGGTTTAAGTTTAAATTCTATTGCACCAAACTTTAAGCCTAGTTTTAAATTAAGACAGATAAAATGTAAACCTCTCTTTAAATCCCAGCTTAATTTTTACTCTAAACCAAGTTTAAATTTAATTCTGTTGCACCAGACCTTTAAACTCCAGTTTAAACTGTAATCTAGGATTAATTTTAAACTGACAGTTTAGTCGGTTTAACTTGAAAGCCTCTGGAAACATGGCTTTAATTAGCAAAAATGTTTATATTATATCAAAGTCGAGTGTCTCATTAAGCATCCACAAAAGTCTGAGTGAAAATAACTATTCATAACTACTAGAAAACCTGGTTTAAAAACAGCTCATTTTGCTATTCAGACCACTTGTCAGGACTAAGTGGGGGTGGCAGATAACGCTCTGATTGACAGCTATCTCGTTTTGATTTGATTGACATTTCTGCCTCTGTTGGGAAAAAAAATAAAAAATGACACACCGGAGTACACGCATCCAGTGACGGCACAAACTGGCATGATCGATCAATAGATAGAAAGGTAGATGGATAGCGAGATAGATAGCTTTATAGGAAGCTAGCTTGCCAAGCAATACATCACACCAGGCCATGGTATGCGCTCATTATACCACGGAACCACTGCCTGAAGTGGTGTATTGCTTTTATAAAATGGCTGCCAATAATGGAAATATGAAATAAAGAATACACACTCTCAAGTTGTGTATATCTGAGTGGAGACAAAATAACTGCACCATGGGGACAACATGAAAAACAGAGGGACAACTCTGTTGTTGCGATTTACGTTTCTGGGATGGAGTCGCTGTTTTCTCTCCAGCCAGTGGCAGACCGCAGGTGAAGTTGGGTGTGGAGCACGAGCAGGCCCCTCCAGCCCTGCTAGCCGCCACCACACCAGCACCCGCTAGCGATGGCGACTAGCATCCGCCGCTGCCACTGCTAGCTTGTCATTAGCACCCACTACTGGTGGCAGCTAGCATCCGCTGCTAGTAGCTGCTTCAGGCAGCATAGCCCCCGAGTTCTGTTGCTGTTGCTGTCCGGGGTCCTGACAGCACGCTTCTGATTTATATATTTAATTAGTAATTTTAATTTCTATATGCACTCTTGTCCCTGTTGATTTAGATCAGTTTAAGATCACTTTAAATTCAGTTTAAATATATAGTTTGAGTTTTACTAGATTAATTTTAAATGGTGCAACAGAACTCTGCTTAATTTTAAACCTGGATTAACTCATTTTAAACCTAGTTTTACTAATCTCTGATTAGAGCTAATCTTAGATTTAATTAAACCTTGTTGGTGCAATCCAGCCGAAAAGACCTAATATGAATACGAATACGAATTACTTTATTGATCCCCAAAGGGAAATTCATTTGTCTGTCAGCTCATCTACCATTTGCAGAAGAATTAAAAGCCTGATGGCTGAAGGTACAAAGGATCTTCTATATTTCTCCGTCCTGCAGTGAAGAGAGAGGAGCCGTCCACCACCACTCTTCTCTTGGTCCATCAAGGTGTTATGAAGAGGATGGTCTGAGTTGTTCAGAATGGCCTCCACCAGAGTGTATCTCTGATCTCTCTGAAGTCAAGTGCCTCAGGATGTTTAGTCTGTATCCTAGCAACGACTTCATGGAGACCTTCACATGGAACTTCAGCAGTAGCCAAGTACATCTCCACCTCCAAGCCTTCAACCTCTGCGCCACCAGCACAGCAACCACGAAAGCAGCTCCTCATCCAGCTGGAACAGGGTGGCATCCTCCAGACTTGCTCCATTTTCAAAGACAGAAGCTCCTCTCTGAATAATCTCCTCTCCCCACAGAAGTGTCCATCAGTAGTTGACAAAATACAACAAAAACATACAAAAACACAACAAAAATGAAGCAAAGGTTGAGTAAAAACTCAGAGCTACCAGACTTTGCTGCTCCCAGTTGAAGCGCATGTTCTGGAAATAATTTGTAGCAGAGTTCAGGTGAACACTCTGCACTTGCTGTGACATCACAAAGTTTCAGAAAACCTAACCCCTTAAATGAAAAATGGAAGTCAAAATGGGTTAGGATCAGCTTATACACACACACACCCAAATGAAATGCTTATGCGTGTGCGTTGTGTCGCATCCACTGGGATGTGATCCAGTGGAATCCCGGGGGGTTGTACACCCAACTGACTGTGCTGTCTTTTTTTTATTTCAGATGAAAGCTTCATGTGTTTAACTAAACACGAGCCTGTTGGTGTTTGTGGAGCCATCATCCCTGTAAGTCAGTGATAATGCATTACATGAATTCTCATTTCAGTTCATCACTTTACTGTGCTGAAAATGATTTAGGTGACATATTCCTGTTCATGTGTGTGTGGGTGCGGGTGTGTCTTGGCTTACATGCATTGTGGGGACATGATATATTTGATTACACAAAGGGACCTGACCTGTTTGTGGGACAGAACTCAAGTCTTCATAATGTAAATCATTAAATTCTGGTTTAAAGTTAGCATAAGTTCAGGTTTAGGTTGAAGTAATGTGATTAAGAAAAAGTGTATGTTTTATATTGAATATTTTCAGCCCCCTTTTCATGCCAACCAAAAGGCCTTTACTGTGGCACTTTTTTCTACCCATATTCCTAACCCCAATCACAAAAATGGTACACACTGTATTTTGCTGCAGATGAGCTGGGTCTGACAGAGCTAAACATGACCAATCAATAGAGAAGATGCCATATCACACGCAGCACCTGTGGTATGAAGGTTTGGTTTATGCGTCCTGTCTCCTAGGGGGTGTGATTGTTAATGCTCATACAGGTCAAAACATAACAACACACACAATAATGCTGTAAATACAGGATTTTACAGCTCGTTCTTATCCACTAGCTTAATATCTAATCAACACAATACCAAATCATACATAAAAAACACATAAGTCTCTCCAAATGTCTTTACTTGGAAAGCAGTGAAACCAAACATGATACACCTATGTGACAGGATGTAATCAGAATTGAACAGTCTCCCTTCTCTACTGTCTGTGGTGTAAATGCACTTTTGTAGAGTAATATTGTACAGAAACTGTAAATCCACAGTAAAAGACTGTTTGCCATCAAGATAAAATGGTTAAAATATTTAAGTGTAGACTTGTCTCAATAATGAACACACTATAACCCAAACTATCACATTCAGAGTAGGCTGAGGGCTGGGGTGGTGTTTATGCTTAGATCAATGTGTAACTTTATAGGAAATGAATATATGTCAGTGAAATGTCCTCTGAAAACACAACTGTGTGTGTCCATGTGTGGTATTATTCAGTGATGGAGATCCAGTGAGAAATACCTCAGGTTGTCTGATTCTATTGAAATACAATCTGTTCCCAATAAACCTTTTTAGAAATCCACTTTATAGCCCAAGGATATAGAATCCAATACACTGCTGTGATGCCAGCTTCTCTCTGTGCACTCAACTCTAAATCCACATGTGGATAATAATCATCATACATGTGTTTAAAGTATGTCATCACAGTGTTCGAGGGAAGCTCTTGAAATTCTGGGAAAGAAAAAAAAAAACATTATTCCTATTTGCTGTCAGAGAATATGGATATCCGTTTCATCCTTGTAGATCAGTACAGAGATAGGGCCAAGCCCTGGGAGCTGAGCTGGGCTGTGTGGCAGTGTTGGCACAGCCTCAGAAACATGACACTCTGAGACCCTGGAAAACTTTTTCACTCTATGTATCCATCCAAGAGAAAATTTTCCGATGGTGATTTGTGATACATGGTCAAAATTACTTGTGAAAACGTGAAAATTTGAAACATTAACCTTAAACAATATGAGAGGCTTTTCTGGCACATGCAGCTCTCATTGACTGGACTGTCATGTTTGAATCCATAACACATTGCTGAATACATCCCTGGTCTGGTCCTGGAGAGCTTAGCACAAAGACTTTAAGCAGGGGAAATTGCTGACATAGAGCTAATGTAATGAGAGTCTTAATGCCTCATACTGTTTGGTCTCTTTAACACATGTAAAACATTGTGGTGCCAATGGCTGGTATCAGTGACTCAAGGCAGGTTTGTGCTTTGTCCTAACCTGAACATGGGAGGATTGGAGATGCCTGAAGGTGTGTTTGCTATGTTCATCAAACTCTTGTTTCTTACTAATAGTCAACATTGTTTGGATTTGAACCATACCTTGGATCATTTCTCAAACCAAAGTGTAACCATAGAAATGGTAGATAATAACATATTTATCTTGGAAGACAGTGACAGTATCCTCTGTCCTCACTGTTTCCTATTGTTGCCATTATTTTTGATTTAGCTAGGCAACACACATATGTATTAATACGCATATGCATATATGACATACGTGGACATAAAACCAACGCATATATGTAAAAAATTATGTAACAAACATTGGAGAAACTGCTATAGGTAATATATATGTGTAACCCACACAAATATAGATGTCTGCTAATATTGGAGACAGCCAACCTTATACACACACATTCATAGGCAGCTTAGTGACACCAGTTAACCTGGTACCTGTTTAGAATGTGGTCCAAAAGAGCCCACTTTCCCAGATTGAGCAGACATGTTTAAACATAAATAAATAAAATAAAAAAGTAAAAATAAAAAGGACACATATACATTTTAAAATGTATTTTAAAAGGTATTTTTGGGTGTCTTTTTGGCTGTTCTTTTATTTGATAGGACAGTGTAGAGAGACAAGAAAGCAGGGAGAGAGACTGGGGGAATGGCTAAAGATCGTCTTGATTGGGATTTGAACCGGTGATCAGTGCTTCAGGCATATGATCCTACAGACATTTTTGATATATAATTTTCAACATACATTTTACTATGGACAGGTGCATGATCATGTCAATATCCAAACAGCAGACTTATGTATTTGCCCATGTCAACCCAATACATGAAGTTACATGGGCAAGATGGCGTGGCGAGTGTTTGCTAATGGGCACATCTGCACTCATTAGTGGAAACTTGACAAATAATGTTTGGACAATGAAAAATCTCATTTTGATTTGCAGAAGATTTTTGTGTTGCTGCTCCATGGTTGACTAATTTGCTTCAAGGCTGATTAGCTGCATCAGTTCTATTGATAGATTCATGTAGAGGACACAATCTTCTCTGTATTTCCCAGTCTGGTCCTGTGACACAGCAGGGCCTTTATGCCAGCAGGTTATGGTTTTATGTGGATGCTCTATTATATACACTGCTAACATCTCTTGCTTTCCTGGAACTATATTTAGTCTTGATTGGAGCTGTTGCAGACTGACTTTACCTTTCCAAAGAAGATCATAAATGTGCAGTGCTGATAGGGTAACAGCACTTACTGCACAGCACTGTCTGGACATGAGGATGAATTGAAACTGGGTGTACCAGAAACCTTATCTTAATCTTTGCTCTCCCCTAAACAAGACCTCCTCTCTGCTAATTGCCAGAGGGCTGTTCTTACAGGAACACACAGCCTCGGTCCTCTGCTGCTTGGATTTACTTTCACACATTGGAATATATGTTTTTTTTCTTCTTTTGATAATAACTTCATCAGATTTAGGGTGAGGCCGCGTTTGGTGTTTCATCGTGTCGTGTTTCACTTTGTCGCCGATCCAGACAGACACACGAGTATAATTTCGACATCATGACAGAATGCAGCCATTCACTTTTTATCTTTGAACATAAGCCTGTAACCTCTAATGTTGCTTTGGCAACAAAGGAACAAAACGGCTGTTGTTTGACATGGGAGATTATATCATAAAAGTGAAATTTATACTGAAGAACGTTGTGTAATTACTGAAAGTACTGTTGGCACACATGCCGCATGAGTCATTGTCAGAGGAAAACAGGAAACCTTTCTCCCGACTTGTGATCCCAAGATCCCTTAATGGCATTGAGTGTTTCCAAAGTGTTGTAAAAGTTAACAATGCCTAAACAATAAACATGCAGCGCCCACATAGATTGCTGTCTAATTTGGGTTTGAGTGCACAATAATTTGTCCATTGGTTTCCAACATGGAAACGAGCAACTGGAAAATAAAGGACCTCTTTTTCAGAATTTGCTTACTTTGAATCATCTCCAGTCCTGAGGCTTTTATTGACTTTTATATTCTCTCCACCAGCATCCAAGTGATAAAGTGGATTTAACTGGGAAAAACCAAAGTACTGATGATGTGTGTGTTTCTTGGATTATTTATTATCGTTATTATTTCCAGTGGACTCCACTGCAGTGATGGATTATAACAGAGTCAAAGAAGTAAGCTTCTGTTTACATCAAAACTTTAATAGGTGCATCAGGTCATTAAAAAAACTCTACCCTTTTCTGTGTGCACTAAATACACAGTATTAGTTGGGTGTTTTAAAACTAAAGGAGTGAATAGAAATGACACCTGCATGTTGCTTTGTTTTCTATGTATTGTAATGGCAAATTTCCAAACAAACAATCGGAATAAAATACTTTTTTGATCCTCAGGCGAAATGAGGTTGAGTTACAGTCAGTCCCACAGCAACAGGATGGCAAAGAAGCAAGCAATAGCCCAGCTCTTCCAGGGCACCTGTGGCTCAGGAGGTTGAGCGGGTCATCAACTATCAATCATCAATCAGCTTGGCTCCTCCCATTGAACCTGTATCTGTAACTGTATGACTACTGACTCATGCTGTGACCATGTGTGTGAATGTGTGGGTGACTGTGACATGTAGTGTAAGTCCATCCATCCCACTTCCTCTTCCTATCCATCACCCAGGTAGCTGCTGCCATAATGAAGGCAGGGTAACCATGATGTTCCTCCCAAGGTGTTCTCAGATCAGGTCTCCTGAAACCTTTAAAGAAAGTTCAAGAGGTGTCCTTACCAGATGACTACCCTTTAGATGGCTACTGGTTTAAACCGTGCATGTATCTACTGAAAGTGTGTAGTGTGTAGGTCTCAATTTAGGTCGGGCTGTGTTCCAAGTCATGTTGCCAAGAATCGTACAAGAAATCCCTGAACTCCATAACAGTCCCTCTACTTGTGAACATCAACACCATCTTAATATTCATGCATATTTGTGCCCTGACTCCTTCTCATTATTAGGTTGTACTGTGTTCTATTGATTGATTATATCGAACTGATATCCATTGTTAAATTTTAATATAATGACAATGTAAAGTAATTATCATCACAAACTGAATGAAAGAGTGACACAACATGATAACTACTTGGCCTCCTGTACCACATCATGACACTGGATCCTAACATTTATTCTTTCATCTGCTCTAGTGGAATTTTCCTCTGCTGATGTTCACATGGAAGATAGCACCGGCCCTGAGCTGTGGAAACACAGTGGTCATCAAGCCAGCAGAGCAGACCCCCCTCACGGCCCTCCACGTTGGATCGCTCATCAAAGAGGTCTGACACTAGACACAATATATACAGTGGGATTGATCCAAGCTATGGGCTAAGACACATTTTGTCTTTAAACCTCACATAGTCTCCAGATTCTTAGCCTGTGTTCTGATTGGCCTGCTCAGGTTGTGTTGGATGCACTGATAGTGACTGCACTCACTGGAGAAGACAGTCCAGTCCTGAACAATTCAGCTGTGACTTCGAAAATGAAGCTGAGAAGCTCCAAAGGTCTTTGACCTTCAGCAGGCATGACAGTTTTAGAAAGGAAAGATTTGGCTGTTTCAGTCAGTTTCCCATCTGCACATAAAATTTTCAGACTTAGTCTTTAGCCACATGCAAATGTAATATATGTACATATTAAATAAATATATATTTAAAAATTAGATATGGAACCTATTAAGATTTAAACCAATCTCATATATTGACACATGTCTCTCTCTCTCTCTCTCTCTCTCTCTCTCTATATATATATATATATATATATGTGTGTGTGTGTGATGTTATGATGAAGCTGACCTCTGACTTCCAGGTTATAAAATGTTGACACCTTCCAGCACTATCTCAATAGACATTTGAAATAAGTGGAATGAGTGCCTGAGTTTTTTAAATGTGTAATTCCTAATATATTGCACTCACAAGAACGTTAGGTCACTGTGACCTTTGACCACCATAATCTCAGTCTGGTGTTGGTTCATCTTTGAGTCCAAGTGCAGTGTTTGCAAATCTAAAACAAATTTCGAAATGGGGATATATAGACAGACAAGGGGAGAACAACTATGCCTCAGTTTCTGGTGTGTAAGTGATTTATAATATAAGGGTGTAGGATTCCTACAGAGATAAATCTGAAATAGAGATCAAGTGAACAGGTGTTTCTGCCTGAGATATTAAATCAGTGGTGATTCCTGCCACTGACTTGCTCTCTGTGTCTCCACATCAGGCAGGTTTCCCTCCTGGAGTAGTGAACATTGTTCCCGGATTTGGTCCCACAGCAGGAGCAGCCATCACCAACCACATGGACATTAACAAAGTGGCGTTTACTGGCTCTACAGAGGTCTGTGATATTGATATGATAATCATCTTCTTGACAGATAAATGAGAGATAAATTGTTTGGCTTTTAACAAGATCTGGCAGTATTTCTTCTGCATCAAAGCTAGTTTAAGTAGTGTCTTTGT
This sequence comes from Caranx ignobilis, assembly GCA_021432705.1. NCBI lineage: Eukaryota > Metazoa > Chordata > Actinopteri > Carangiformes > Carangidae > Caranx > Caranx ignobilis. The sequence continues at coordinate 25,774,716 of MU270012.1, forward strand.
GATGAAACTGCTCAGAGTTGGCTGTGATGGTGAGTTATAACTATAAACAGATTGGAAACCAACTACAGATACTTATTTTTGATGCTTAACATTAACATTGACATCCCTCTCCACTGATGTCATTACATTTTTATATTCATTTATTCACACACAATATATGTAGTTATTTTAAGGATGTGTAGGTGAGGCAAGAAACCTATTAATGGCTCACTGACCTCAAAGTAAAATCAAATGGACATCACACAAAGAAAGAAAGAAAGAAAGAAAGAAAGGAAGAAAGTTCAATTACCACTCACCTTGACTGAGCTGAAACCTTTATCATAGCAGATATATGTCATTTGCAAAGATGTAGACAAAGGATATTTTATGCAGAAGCACCCTTAACTTAAGAAATGACCATTGAAACATACTATTTTTTTTTTATCTTTACTTTATTTACCTTTTATTTTAATTCTCCATGAGTTATTAGATATATACAGTGATTTCAAAAAATATTGTCCCAAATGCTCACATTTAAAGACAATCTTGTTCTGTTACGTAGTCACTTTGTCAGTATTTTCTATCATGCATTTATATGACTCCTGCCTGCAGGTGGGCCAGCTGATTAAAGAAGGGGCAGCCAAAAGTAACCTGAAGAGAGTAACTCTGGAGCTGGGAGGAAAGAACCCCTGCATTGTGTTTGCCGACTGTGACTGTGAGTGAATCTGCTCTCTGTTCAGATCAGTCATGAAACACTTTGTAAAACAGCTTTTACTATTTCAACATGATCTGAATTATAATTACATCACAGAGTAGTCACAGATGTTAGTCTGAATTCACCTTTGAATGAAACAATGAAAGTGCTACATTAGCACCTGTTCACATGTAAAATGACAAGTCAAATTCTGTTAAGGTCAAAGCTGTAGACATCATTAATGACACAGTCATCACTGAAGTGAATAAGAGAGGAGTTAGGGCTACAAACCTCTGATGTAGTGAGGTCTGGTGCAAGAGCCGAACAAAACAAAAAGGAGAATTAAGCAGTCAAGTTGCAGGAAACACAGAAAGAACCTCCTCCTCTGTTCTGAAATCACACTCTGACTGTTTGCCTGTATAATGTCATCACTTCATAAATTTGTCCTTCCAGACTTTTGTGTTGAATTGTGTCATAATCACCAAATGATTTCTTGAGCTATGGCCAAGAATGTGTTTGGTGCAGTCATAGTGACTTTGACCTTTGACCTCTGACCACCAAAATCAAATTAGTTCTTGTCTGATTCCAAGTTCCTGTAGAGATCTGTGCCTGAGGTGATCTGACCACGGTGCTCAGCTCTACGTTTGGGGTTGAATGCACTCAAGACATATTAAGGACTATATGCTAATGTGTGACTATAAAAAATGTATTAATAATGTATTAGTAACGCCACCTCAAACCATAGCCTGCTGTGATTGATGCACAGTAATTAATCATTTAAATGACCAACTACTCCACTAACGCCATCTGCCACAGTCTCATGATTAATAACAAATATTTTACTGTATAGTGCTTGCTCAGTTTCTAACTCTCTCCACACACACACACACACACACACACACACACATTGACAACAGAATCATCTGTCAATTGGCTAAAAACAACAACACACACCTGTTTAGTTGTATATAAAGTAGGAAGTGAGATCAGATTGTAAGTGATCGATAGAAACTCGTCTTGAAGCAGGTGTGAACAGTCACACTCAGAGCTGATCACTGTGATTGATCACCGGAGATGCAGGTTAATTCCAGGTGTGAACAGTGCCCAAGTGAACATTTCTGCCCAACTGGAAGAAGTTTCATTATGGGGCCCCTGATATCCCAAGAAGAACAAAAAAATGTAATGGCTGGAACATCTGCTGTCACCAGCACAGAGACATAGTGAGCCAGCCAGAGTCTTTAAAATGAGATTTAAAAAAGTGACATCACCCTTTTCAGCAACAAAATCCAGCCTGTCCAAACCTTGGCTGCTGGGCTGGCTGAGTTAAGTGACATGATTTAGTGCAAAACATCTTGTGATGGGATCACAGCATCCACAACGCCTGTCAGCAGTCATTATTACATGGATTACATGAGCACTCATGGGTCACACCACACCCACCCTTGGACTCTGCCTACAAAGAAGACAAAACCCTCCACAAAAAACAGCTAGTGTAGATCCTACCACAGCAACGCCATTACAACACACACAGACTGACAAGGTGAAAATAATACCAGCTATTTACCAACTACAGGTGGTGACCAAAAATTGGCTTTTCTGTGTGTGTGTTTGTGTGTACAGTGCAGCTGGCTGTGGAGGAAACCCAAAAAGGAGCTTTTTATAACCAGGGTCAGTGCTGCACTGCTGCATCACGTGTGTTTGTGGAGGACAGTATTTATGAAGAGTTTGTGTGCTGCAGTGTGGAAAAGGCAAAGAAGATCATCATAGGAGACCCACTGGACCCACAGACATCACAAGGGCCACAGGTAGGGGTGCACACAACCAGCTTCAGGGAATACTCTGTAGAAAACCTCCTTGGGACATTTGAGGGCAGTGAAACAAGTTGTGAAAAACACAGTAATACTGTATTCTATTGCTCTCTGTGTTTTGATTTATGGAAATATTTGTTTAACAATATTAAATGGAAAATGCCTGATCTGTCTTGGTCATCTGATGGTCAACTTTGGCTGAGTTGGCTTTTTAATGTGCAGACCTTTGTTTTGGAAAGATTCATAGGAGAGCTGGAGAGGAGCTGAATCCAACAGGAATTTGAACCTTATATTAGTTTTGGATGTGTTTATGAGGATTTGTAATATTGTTGTTAATGTTGTTCAAGTTTACAGCACCAGATGCTGTAGAACACTCTAAGAAACAATAATCATTCATTCATACAACCTTTCAGCAGAGTGAGTTACATTCAAACTTTATAATGGTCACAGAATATGATGAGGCATTGATTATTAATGAATCACATCACCATGTCACTACATGCAACACCTCTCACATTCTGTCATTTGATGTTTTTACAATTTTACAAAAACATTAACTCAAGTCCAATAGTCAAATACTTTTAGCGCTACGGGCCCACTTCACACACTTGACACACTTTGCACAGCTGAGTTAGATACACACCCTGGTCCTTCCTCTGAGCTGGACCATGACTAGACTTTGTTTGAGGCCAGGAAACCATCTCCTCCTCATGTCTCTTGTGGCTGCAGATTGACCGACAGCAGTTTGACAAGATCATGGATCTGATAGAGAGTGGGAAGAAGGAGGGAGCCAAGCTGGAGTATGGAGGAGCAGCTGTGGGTGAGAAGAGCCTCTTCATTCAGCCCACCATCTTCTCCGGGGTCAAAGACCATATGCGCATCGCCAAAGAAGAGGTTACCTATCAATTCAGTACATTCCAAATGAACTTGACACAGACGGGGTGGAAGAGCCAGTGTCTGAAGGTTAAGGCTGACACCCTGTGGATCCATCCTGTCATTACACCACAGACAGTGCAGACAGGCAGGATGTATATATTATTAACTAATCTTTTAGATTTATTTATTTGAGTCCTGATTCTCTGTTAAAAATGCATCATATAGGATTTAGAATAAAGAATTAAATGATAGAACTCATATCAATTTAAACGAGCATATACCTTAGAAATAAAATGTAAAATAACTACTGCTAAGCACCAGAAAGATGTTGGACTCATTCATCTCATGTTGGACAAACAGATATTGGAGATATTGGGTGTTTCTACTTTTAAAATCTACAAGATCCGGAAGATGGCTTTGACATGAGAGTTCAACAGACTTTTACATTGCCGTCAGCAAGCCTTGACAATGTTTTGTTGCCTAATGTCACAAATAAATCAGCGTCAAAGGCCTTTATCCTCAACACTATGGCCTTTAAAACTGATACTGACAAGTTAGTCACAGTTATAGCCCTGAGATAATGAATGAACATATCATCTTCATGTCAACAGTGAGATGGAAATTTTGGTTGTCCATTGTCCCAATCTGTTTGACTCTTATAAAACATGATGCATAAAATAATTCCCTTACACCTTTTTCAGTCAACTTCATTCCAAGTCACTACTGAAAGTTGTCAAACTTTCTTTTGGAATTTTTGTCAACAGACTGCATTTACATGAATATATACCTTGTTTTGAGTTAAAACTGAAACAAAATTTTGAATTATTTTGACTACTCTATGTTACTGATGATAAATAAAGAAGAAGATAAAAGAAAAACATAAAGGCATATATGATATTGTGGAAAAGCACATCTGTCCTCCAGTTGTAGTTTTGTTTTGTATGGAACTGTCCACTTATGTCTCAGTTTATTTTTAACCAGTCAAGTTTCTGTTCTCAGTTGTTTTTTAGGTTTTTTTTTTTTTTAGTGTGACTCATTGCTCTGTCTGTATCTCTCTGCTCCCAGATCTTTGGTCCGGTGCAGTGTATATTCAGCTTTAAGAGCCAACAGGAGGCCATAGAGAGAGCAAACAGCTCACAGTATGGCCTGGTGTCAGCCATTTTCACAACCAGCATGGACAGAGCTCTGACTGTGTCTGCAGCCCTGGAGACTGGCACTGTCTGGTAAGTCCCTGTTCACAGTCACTTCCCTTCACTGGATCTCTGTTATGTGTAAAATGCTCTCAAATTGTTCACTTGTATGTATGAAGCACTGGGCCTGCAAAGCCCTGCATATTAACTGGTCTACTTCCCCAGACACAAAGGTAATACACAGTATGTACATGTATTGCATTTCCATATACATGTACATATAAAAAAAAAGCATATATGAAAAATTATATATGAAACCTGTTAGAATTTGGAACATAATAAAACACAATATCTAACCTATACAAATATGTATGTTTATGTCACTCATCTTACAGATATTTTTACTAAAGGTTTGTTAGAAACCATTAGTGCATAAGCAGTACACAGACAGTGTCTTATGTCCCTGTAGGAATATACATTATATTAGTAGTAACTGGCAGTAAGTCAATTCTTCTGTCTGTCCTGGTGACCATACCTGCTGTGTGACCATTTGGAAAACTCACAAACATTTTAAGTGTTGTTAGTCCTGCCAAACATTGCAAAGTCGCATAAACCGTCACCATGTACATTAGAAATTCAGCAATCCACTGACCTAATCAAAGTCCTGACACTGTGCAAAAAGGAAAAAAAAAAAAAAAAAGAAAAAAGCCATAAGAGCCTGTAATAGTCTGGTAAGATATGACTCATTTACATGTCAATTAGCTAAGGACAAACAACAAAATCAATGACATATGAAAACAATGAGAATTAAATAAAATTAATCTAATCATGTATCGAACTTACTGAATGGTACAGCTAAAACGGAGGTGCCAGAGCCTGATGTGCAGCAGTCTAGCCTTTTGGGAACATTTCACAGAGTGATTCGTATCACAAATTAAACATTCAAGACACAATCTGTTATTTAGTCACCTGCTGATGTCTCAGTATACTTTGGTGCATGTCTTCATTAATAATCGTTTTCCTTCTCTCTTGTGCTCAAGGATAAACTGCTATAATGCCCTTCATGCCCAGACACCCTTTGGAGGTTATAAGATGTCAGGCAATGGACGAGAGCTGTAAGCAACATCTACTGTTTGTTCATATTTCATTACTTCCAGTTACACCTGTTTACTGTACAAGTCTGTAACCTGCCTCCTGTGTTGTGCCTGTCCTTTCAGTGGGGAGTATGCCCTGGCTGAGTACTCAGAGGTGAAAGCAGTGACCATCAAGCTGAGTGAAACCATGTGAGAAGAACCGGGAAAATCCAGAGCTCTTTACTTCCCCTCACATCAGGCCACAGCACAAATCTGTACAACACCCACACTCCTGTTTTTGTTGTTTTTCACTTATACTGTAGGTGAGGGCATGGTTATACTCAACAGCTTCACTAATGTCAATACGTAAAACTGGTTTTGTGCCATTTTAAGGTTTCCCAGAAATCAGTATGATCTGGTAATGGTAAATATCTAGAAAATAGAGATGTTGTTTAGCTAGTACATTTTCAGCTAATACTTAATTCCAAGAAAATGCTGGTTTACCCCACACGCAGCAGGTCAGCTGGACATGCACCATGTGAAATTTATTTACAGCCAAGTAAGCATTTATATACAGATTATTAATGATTGAATGTTTACTTGGCTTCAAATGGGACAGTTCTTTCAATGAAATTCCAGAGTTCCTTTCAGGACTTCAGATCTTTTTATGACACCTTGATCTTTTCTCTGGTAATCTAATGGTACAGCATCCACTGAGGGGTTTTTGATCTGGTGCTCACAGAAAGTTAATATTGTCTTTGTCTGCTGATCATTCACTCTATTGTCCAAGTTCCTTTGCTATGTTCCTGATGGGTCAGCGGCAACATCTTCTCCCTGTAGCCACTTTTTCATGCCCTCACTTTTCCTGGAAAGCATTTTACTTCTTCCAAGTCTTAAGTGACTTAGATTCATAATCTTTGAAGACAGACAGGAGTGACAAGTACCTATTATCAAGTGACCAAAATTCTATATAGTGATGAGACTTTGACTGAAATCGGATTTGTTAATAAACTGTTTTTTTTTTTCTCCTTTGAACCACTTAATAATGAACTTTCACATTTGTTTTGTTGTGGTCCTTTCATAAGTGAGCAGACCCATGACTCCCATTTGAAATTAAATCAGAGTTTCTTTCAATAGGAAAGGTGTAAGTGTGCAAGGTAACTCCATTCATCATGGACCGCTGAGCAGAAGTCAATGAGTGAGGGGATATGATCAGGTCTCTGATGTTGTTTTCTGTCGTCTCAGCTGTCAGCTTGGACACAACACAAGAGGGTTAAAATGTACTTAAGTTCTTATAATAATGCCTCAGAATAATAATAATAATACCCCAGCTGTTAAAGCAGATTGCACAAAACACATACATTTTCCAAACATAGTGATTTGGATTTGGAGCTGTATTTGTTCATCGCACTCTGAGGTGATGTGATGTGAAAAGGTTAGAGAAAAAAAAAGTCTTTTGTGTAACTGTTGAGTAGCTGATGCTCATGAGAAGTCTTTTTGTATGTAATTGCAAGTGCTGACTCTAACCTGGTGCTGTGATCCAATATGAATGTTCTCTGCTGAGGAGAATGTGCCTTCTCTTTCAAATGTTGGAAGGAACTCTGATTCCTGTCCCAGATAAGGTAATATTTACCTTTCCACAATGTAGTAGTGTAACAGCAACAGTTTTATCAATGCATGTGTGTGTGTGCACGCTTGCGCGCGCGTGTGTGTACATATGAGTCTGTCCCTGCCTTTTCTCACATTAGTTTTGTATTTAAATAGAAATTCTGAATAAATAAAACAAATATACACTGTCTTATGTTATTCACAAAAATGTACAGTATAGCACATAGTAGCGCAAAAAAGCATGACATTAGCATCTCATTGCCTATTAGCACAAGAGATACAATGAATAATGGTTTGTCCTTATCAAGTGTAAAGGACAGTGTTTTTAAGCATTTATGAGAGACAGTTTTTTTTTTTAAATTAAATAATCATTTATATAGCACCTGTTTTATTTATTTATTTATTTGCTGAGTAATTTTAGTACATGCCATTAGGGTTAAGGTTAGTGGTAAATGGGGATATGGATGATACACTACATAACAAGATATGTTATTATCAAATATATATGGGATACATACCCATAGTAAAATCTGTATACATACAACAAAAATATATACAATCATTTCATATGGCATAACATAATGCAAGTACATATCAGAAATATTTAATTCATGTGTAGGTTTGTTAAAGCAACAAACATTCACAAATTCCCCAGGCCCATGTCTATCTTCCCAATGTGGTATTATAAGACTTTTATTTATAGTGCATTTTTTAAGCCAAAGCACAAAGTGCTGAAAACAGTTTCATGACATAGCCTACATAAAGAAAAACAAGCAAATATCATCATCATATCAAAATCATACAAACATACATACATACATCAAGTCATCACCCATTCAAAGAATGACATTAATGTCCATCTGATGTTTCATTGGTTTTGTATTATTACTAGCTTTTCTTAGTTTGAACCTTTAGGTTGTCATTGGTTTTAATTTTAACTAGTCTATCTGACCAGATTTCAAATCAATATTTTTATTTTGTATGGACACATATTTCATATGGGGAAATTCCTGCTCATACATTAGCTGCATTTGGATGAATCCTGCCACGAAGCATCGACAGTGTCTTCGGCATTCATCGGCGTTCGACGTGAACGGGAAGTTTAGAGGGAAGCGAGTTGGTGGACCGCCACGGACAAGAGCCGAGAGCCGAGCAGTACCAGCACAGGCGGAGTCGAGTCGAGTCGAGTCGAGCCCCTGCACGAGGAGGTACGGTAAGCGCCATGAACAAACATGTGTCAAGCATTCCTCACCCACCTGCACTCTGTAAGCGAGCTAACGTGTCACGCAGGGCTAAAGTGAGATTATAACACGGTTTAGCGGTGTGATTCTTTAACTTATAAGACTAGCATGCGATTTTGTCCCAGTATAAATCGCCACTAAGAAATAGAGGCTGAAGTCTTCAGTTAGTGTTGGACTACCGCCGTGGATACGTCTATTTCCTGGTGGAAGCTCGAATCGTATCAAAGTTTCAAACCGACCAGTAGGAAAGAGCCGTTCGTTTCGGTTGTTTCAGCGCCGACTTGAGACAGCGTGCGCATGGATTGGAAAGTTTGCATCGTGGAATCAGGAAGTCCAGTAAAATGTCAGTGTCACACAGTAACACAGTAATCAGTGTCTGCCACTAAAGACTCGCGGCTTTGAAAACCTCTCGTGATGCTCCGTGGACGTTTCCAGTGCGCGGTGAGTGAGCTAAATACAAGCGTTGTGTCATAATGTTTGCTCTAGTGATTTAGCTGCAGCTCTGAGCACAACTAGTTACTCGTTTTAGTCGTTTGAGATTTAGTATGTGACGTTGTCATTAAAGGGAAAACAAACAAATCCTTTCACGTTTTCTCAGTGTGTGCAGAGCTGACACTGTGACATAGAGTAGAACTCGGTTTATTTGCCACAGTTTGTTTTATCCAGCATCATTAAAGTTCAGGTACAACCACAACAACATCTGGGATTTTAAAATAAGTCCCAGCCTCTTTTATGGCGCTGCAGCCCGCTCACTGTCATGTTGTCTGGTGAAGTGACACACAGCTACATGGGAATGAAATTCACATGAGCTATTCAAAGTGAAACTGATCAGTTAAGGGACTTTTGCATTAGCTAATAGAGGGTCTTGAACACATCACGACAGGTCCACATTCATACTGCGGCTTTGTTCCTGCCTATATTGTACATGCTATTACTGGAGATATTGAATTATTGTCTTTATATTGTGTAGTTAATTAAACTTTTCGTGTTTATAGTTATTTCATTATAGTTGCCTCATACATTTTACACTGAGATTTATTTTATTTTATTTGTCAAATAGATAGATATATAGATAGAAAGATAGGACAAAAACATTAAAAGAATCAAATACCTAACTAAGCTTTAACAAAAAACTCTCTATGTGTACAATTACAAATTAGTTTGTGTGTGTTTGCACACAGGACTTAAATGAGTGTTGCATGATGGGTATGTCCAGTCCAGCCTGTAACTGGGTAACTGTAACTACATTGCTCTTGAGCTTTAGTTCAGTTTAGTGTGCACCGGTCCTCCTTGTTTCTGTTTCTGTCCTCCCTTTTCCTTAAGTCACTCTACTTCCGAAATGAATGAAGAAATGTGAAGCACTACCTTCCTCTGTAGCCTTCCCTTGGTCTTCTCTTACAGATGCTGAACAGTATCTAGAACTTTCTGGCTTCTTAACTGTCCAGGAATTGAAATAGGAGCCTCGGTTTCTCAGTGGCACCATGGATGGGATGTCTTTTTAACGTTCCTCAGATGCTTCACACCATCAACAACAGTGTAGACAGCCTTCAGAGTTCCGGGATGTGTTATGTGTCTTTCTCAGATCCCTTAAAGCATTGGATGTTTACTGTACATCTAATGATCAGGTGGTTTACAGTATTTACTTGGAATCAGTGGGCAGCTTGTAGAAACAGTTGTTTATGGCTTTCAGTTCTCTCTCCCTGGCAGTCATCAAGGGCTGTCCAAAGGTTCTATATAAAACCATGAAAAGCAGTGGTAAGAGGCTGAGTGATGTGAAGAGTTTAATCTGTATATTGATCTCATCTGCTCCTTTTAACCACAGATTTCACCTTCACACAACCAGCAACATTTTTGTGACAGTCAGCTGGTTGTGAAACTGTTGCAGGGTAAATTCAATTCGATATTAATTCAGTGTTAACTTGACTTGCACTTAACTCTCAAACAACAACATCAAATTATGTGTGCGGGGATGGAGATACAGTGCCAGTGATGTTGGAAATCCTCTGCCTACAAGTAGCTTTCCCTGCCTAGTTTTCAACCCCACCCCACCCCCACCGTTGTTCACTGGAATTGAATTCACTGGAATTGAATTTGCACATGCAAAATAACCCTGTTCTTTGGTAAGAAAATGCAGAAAAAGGAACACTAGTGCGATCAAATGGACCACAACAAGACAGCTCTGCAATAAATCCTTCCTGTACGAAATGTGACATACTCTGTGTCACATTGTGAAACACTGGTGACAGGTCAACACTGTTTTAAAATGAATATTGAACCATGTGGGCTTTGCTGTTAATCTGTTTATATTAGTTCATCACTGCTGCTTTGTCTTGTGCAGGGTGGCCTCTGCATACATGCCTCCTCAGCTCTTTAAAGGACCTTGGCTCTGACAGTGATTGATTGGTGACCAGTAGGAATGTCCTACTGGTCTGTGGGTCTTCCCCAGGACTCTGAAGACACTTACAGCAACATGGAGCAACCAAGCAGTGAGTAATCAGTCTTTACTCCATCCATATATCTCAATAACTTGTCACTACATACACCCTTTATTGTTTTTTCAGTATTAGATGAAGGAGAACATGACTGCAAAACTGACATGTATTGATGAGTTGAGCAAGTGCAACACTGCTTAAATTTAGCAAAAACAGAACTGAAACTGTGATTGTTGAGTGACAGGCCTTATCTGACTGAACTAAACTGTCCTCATTCAACATGAGAAAGTTTTATTTTTTTAGTCAGTGCTAGTTCATTTTAGTGCAGTTGTTCACTAATGACAACTGTGAGTCAGTGACGAATGATGACAGATTATAGTAGGAGATAGGGGAGTGGAGTACAGTACATTGACTTTTTTTTTCCTTGCAAAAGGGAAGCTGTCGTGATCTGCCGTTATATTTTGTCTTTAAACTTCCTGTCTTCTGTAGAGTGGGGCATGTCACTTGTGCTTTGGTTCATTTTTTTTTAGCCTGTGACCTTTGAAGCTGAACCCTATGCTAAGAAAGATTATTTTTACAGATATTGTGAGTAAGATTATTTTTAAATGTAATTTCACTGAAAAAATACAGAAATATAGAAATGATGATGATGATGATGATGATGATGTGTTTTTTTCCCATGACACTCAAAAATAATTGTTCTGCCTCAGTGACTGTGATTAGAGGTCAAGTGTTTAATTAGTTGGCTGGATGGTCGTTGTTTACAGCATGCAGCCGTTTTGCTGTGTTCCAGTGCCTGACATGCATCACAACCAGTGATGGCTGCTGGTCTTTCAAAGAGGGGAAGCTCATTTTCAGCCTATATCATTAAATTTTGTCCATTTATTTAACCCAAAATACCAAGAAATGAGTTGCAGTTTGTCTCGACTTCACTTGCAAAATCCACAATGGGACTGATCGCGACAATCCTCCGGTGCCAGGGTATGTTTCAGAATAGCTGTCAATCAAAAGGGATTCAGCCTTTAGACAGATCTTCCAATCATCATGTAGAAGCCCAGTGTCTAGGCCCCGCCCACTGCTCCATTCACTCCCAGAGACACTGAGTATCCATGGGTGGGACAAAATCACAGCATTTATCCAATGACTGTCTAGTTTCACTGCTGCCCCACTGAAGTCCATGGACACTGAGCTTCACCAGGTTTAATGCACTGTGATGCTACAGGAATGTATGAGAAGAAAATCTATCAGTTGAACGTGTTCTTATGCATTTTAGTCAACGAAATGTAAACACAACAGTTTATATCTGACCATGTATCCACGTACCAAACGTTTCTCAATGGACGAAGTGCAAGAGACTGGTTAGGACCAGGCTATTCAGTCTGCTCTTTACCAGGTAGAATTCATGTCTAATAGGGTTTAATTCTGGTGATTGACTTGGCCAAATGGGGCAGAGCTCTGTGGAAAACAGTAGGAGAGACACGAGCCGAGGGGGAACTGGGGTCTGACACAACACTGGCAGGAGAAGCAGGTCCATGGAGCTGTGTGCCATGGATGTACATGAAAAAGTGTTGCACTGAATGCGTACTGCTCTGGTGTTGTGTTGGGTTGTGAGCACACATGACGCGTGTCTACATTGAAAGTAATGGGTTTGTGCGCACAAGACGCAACATCTGAACGCCGCTGCATGCTTTAACCAAGGTGGCAGCCAAAATCACCCAGGCCTCCCACCTTTGCCGCAGATAAAAAGGGAAAACCCTGGTTATGGTTATGATGATGGATCTCAGATCAGTTTAGTTGCATCTTCTAACCCTTATCCTCACTTGAAAGATGGTAACAGTGGAGCAGATGTACTCTTCAGAAACCTGCAGGTGATGTCACAGCTCGTGCCTCCATCTTATTTACATTAGAGTGAAATATTTGACATCATAGTAGTACAATTGTTGTTATATACACCCGGCTCCCCCCTCTGCTCCAAAAATAATCTGATCCATTACTCGAAAACCGTGATCCGATTCGTGAGGTTATTGATCCGTCACACCCCTACTTCCCTGTGTCTTTTATAATAATAGTCTGTTTTGTCAAGTGTGATTGTGAGAGCAAGCAAGAGAGAAGAAAGGGCAAAGTAATTACAATGTTTGTTCAAGTGAGGCAGTTATCAAACAGAAAAAATCATAGTAAACTGATTGTCTGTGGGTTTATGACTTTTGCTTGGATAAAACAAAATGTTTGTTGACATCACCTGGGACCTGAAAAGGGTGATGGGAAATGATCGGTCTGGTAATGATCCCACAGTACAGTGTCATAGATCAAAGCAGACAGAGAGAGAGAGAGAGAGAGGAAGCTCAGAGTCTGGCATGGTTCCTAAACAAAGGAGCATCATTCCCTGCTCCCTCTCCCTGCTACCCCCACCCTCCTCCTGTTACACTACCTCCCTCTCCCTGCCTCCCCTGTCCTCCCTCTCTCCTCCGCTACAGTCAGAGGGCTGGAGAGGGGGGAGATCATTCAGGGATGCGTGAGGATGCTTGGTAGAAGACGTATAGTCACTTGAAAGGAAACCATGAAAAGAGAACAATCAGCTTTATATGATGTTATGATGGTGAGAGGAAGAGGGGGATTCGCTGTATCGCTGTAAGCAGGTTAGTAGAGAGGGGGGCTGAGCTAAACGCTGACCGGAGCCTTGTTTATATGCTGCACATGTAGAACTGACTGAGCCTTAAATCTACTCTGCACTGAGCTCTGGTTACAGAACGGCTTTACTGATAACACATCTGAATCATCCTGTGTGGTATGACGATGTGCTGGATCTGAAGATTTGCATATTATACAGCTCATTAACGCAGCGCTGGTTGTTTATGAGAATCCATTAACCTGGTTTTGATGCCATGCTCTGAATACATTTCACTGGCTTACGATGGAGGTTTTTCGTGTGATATGTTGACTCAAGTGCTTTTCAGCCCCTACAAGAGGAAATTTCATATTTCAGAGGGAAAAGACAAATATTGGACACAGGAATATGTCTACAGCCAAACTCCAGAGATGCCACTGCTGGGTATCAGCAGACACCAGGCGGTGGGAAACTCTACCTGGGAATCAGATGGGTTTCTCTTTTTCAACACAAATGAAATCACCACAGTAACTCTGCGTTACTGAGTGCGTTACGGAGTGCTTATGGCTGCATCTGCTCAACTTTGCTCCTGAGGCTACAGGCTATATTTCAACCCACTAATGACTTGTGTAATCTTTCAGCAGCTCCTGAAATCCTGTCCTGCACCCTAACTGAGCCTAAAGGAGCTTTACATCTGCTGTTTAAACAATCCTTACATGCCAACTCTTGTTCATCGAGTTTCTTTTATCTTTTTGGACCTGCCTCCCAACAGGCATGGGATCTGCTTTGTTAGATGTTTAGGTATCCACAGTGGTTCGGAGGTCTTAGAGTTGAACAATCGGTCGGTCATTTACAACACAATGTAAGAGAAAGAAGATAAGATAAGATACCCAATAAACACACCAAATCAGTCCACCACTCCAACCCCTTATATAAAAACAACAGAAACAAGACAATAATAACAGGAAGGGAGGAAACACTTAAGATTGGAAAGCTGGAGTGATGATGATGAATAAAATACTTGACGAGGAGAATAAACAGAGTCAAACCAGGACTAAAAGGTAGGATTTTAATAATGGAGTAGTGTGGACATAATAGTAAAGATAAAATAATAAAATGCTTAAAGAGGGATTGTTTGAAATTGAGTAGATAAAAGTAAATCAGCTGTATAAATAGATAATTGAATGAATGAATGGATAGATGAATAGAAGGAAACATAAACTAAACTCAGTAAAAAGCCAAGCCAAAAAGGTTGCTAGATCTTTGCTGAGGGTTTGCCTTCAAAAACACTACTTGCTGCCCTCAGGCCTTCTGGGAGGATTCTGGGTACAACTGCTGCTGCTGCTGCTGCCTACGTCTTGCCTACATTGAAAAAATGAGGGGAGCAGTGGCAGTGGTCTGCTGTCTAGAAGTATGTTATTTATAGAGTTGTAATTAAAGATGGAGTGTATTACTGTATGAGAAAGAACACCCAAAGAGTGAATCAGCCATAACCCATTACTTGTCTTACCCTGAGTGATGACAGTAGCGTGGTATTTCATTATGTTGTTAAAACTAAACAAAATATGATCACAATCAAAACAGTTGCTTGCATTTAATAAACTCTCACTATATGCCCCTGTTTGGGCCATATGTCATTTTACTCCAGAAAAATTAACAAGCTACCAGACCAGAAAGTATCAAGTTCTGTGTGTGGATCTTCTCTGCTCTGTTGAATCAATGTGCAGCACGTACATACAGCAAACAGCGCTTGTGTGTGTGTGTGTGTGTGTGTGTGTCTGCATGTGCATACGTGTGTGTGCATTACTCTTGCAAGCATCAGTTACATGTGGAGGACACTGAAATTATTTACAGGTTAAATTAACTTTCAACTCTAGTCTACACACAATAATTATATCAACAATACATTGATACCTGAGTGGGAAGACCAGATATCAAGCTGTCTAGCTATCCAGCTAGCTATCTGTCCTGCAAATGATACAGTTCTTAACAACAGGATATCCTGATACTTTCCTGGTATTTTGGGGTTAGCATTAGCAGTAACTTACTACAGCTCGGGTTCAGCATGAAGAGAATGGACACTAGGGCTGCACCATTCTGGAAAAAATGTGAATCACGATTTTTTTTCTTAGAATTGAGATCACGATTCTTTGGCACGTTTTTTTTCCCACAAAATCTTTATGCACTGATGAACTTTAACAAAGCAAACAAACAAACTCAGAACATTCAAATGGTCATTCAGGTAGAGTATCAAACAGTGAGATTTTCTTAGAACGTAGAGCATATGTTTGTACAATAGTCCTGTTAGCAGGAGCAACAGGAACTTTGCTTTGGCAGAGGTGTAGTAGGAGTTCTATCATTGGAAGAGAAATGATTGACATGAAAAAAAAAAAAAAATATTAATATATGTGGCTGATAGCAACTTCCCCTTATCATCATATGCACATCAAACAGTGAGATTTCCTTAGGACATAGAGCGTATGGCCCTGAACATGGCACTGGATATCAACAACAACAACGGTTACATGTCACAATGTTTCCCCCTGTGCTGAACAGCTGCTCAGAAGGTGAGCCTGTAGCAGGACTGCATAGGTATTTTCTTGCTAGCACAGACAGTCGTGGATATTGACCCTTATTTTGCCCCCACCAGATTAAGGGGTCATCTTCACTATCAGTGTTGCTTGTCAGATGATATGATGCCAGCTCTGAGGTCGCTACTTGTTTTAGGTTGGCCGAATCAGACTCCTCACTGGCTTTTGCTGCTTTGAAGAAACTTCCAAGAGTCTTTTGGCCCATCTTCATGGGGGGCGCAGGGGAGGAAGTCGACGGGAGAAATTAAAAACATTAATATTAACCAATGTAATATCACAACAGTTTAAGACTTAAGTAGACAATTACAGTGGTACCTAATCTTACCAAAGATAGAGATATGCCAGTCATCTCATCTGTCAATCTTGCTTTAACTGTGGCTTTATTCTCCTCACTGATGTAATTCATTTGAATCTTGGATCGAGAGTGGTAGCTATGTCGAGTAGATCCTGAGTTTTTACTTATAGTGCCTAAAACGTTTGCACAGTACTGTATAGTAAGAGCAAGATAAACTCTCAAGAGTCTTCAAAAGATTCTTGAGAGTTGTACCCTGCTCTGACATTACAAACTTTGAGAGTAGCTGGCTCTATTCAGATCAGTTGGGTGCCTCTCACACGCTGCAAACATCAGCTTTAAATAGAGGGCCTCAGCTGTGTGGGAACACTGTAAATTAAGCAATGACAAGAAAACAACAGAGAGCCTAATGTGCAGCTTGATACAGAACTACCCTGGTGGAACAACAGGCATGAAATTTCACAAGACTGCTGTTGGTGGTAGGCATTTGAGATTTCCAGCCCCTCAAATGTGAGAAATGTGAAACTTAACGTCTTTGGGTGTTGGACTGTTTGGAGATGTCAACTTGGGCAATTGCAAGAGGCATTTTTCTTTGTTTTGTACAAATGATCTATTAATGAATCACTTGAGAAAATCAAGCAATTCATTTTTTCAGATGAAAATAATTTGGTCCTAAAGTTCAGATGGTACAAGGTACATGCTGGCTTCATTGGTGTACCATAAACTGTCAATAAAGGGCGGCATTACCTGTGTGTCACTCTGACAGTGGCCCAAAACTCATAACTAAACAAATAAAGAGTGAGTTATATCAAAGTTCACCCCCTGCACAGTTGTCATAAAGGAGAAAAATAGCTGTAGATGTGCTAAACAGCTGTAAACAGGCTATAATGTTTATTTGTAAAGTTGGACACTAACATAGGAGTCTATTGAGGTTTGAGGAAGTTGCTGCTTGACTGACACCATCCTCATTAAGTGGACTGGGCTATAACAACAACATGAACAGTCACCTTGGACTGAATTGGACTGGAATACTTTTTTCCTCTATTATAAAATTTGCATTTTCACTCACTCACATTGATTCTATCAGAGTGGATCACCTACTCAGTTTTCAGCCCCAGAACAGCCCCTGGCTGCATGTTACTATATATAGAAATGATTCAGAGGAGGAGCTCCACACAGTGTTGTACGAATTTTAAATTTGGGAAAAGGAGGGCACTGGTGTGACGTCTTTACTTTATTTCAGCAGATCTCCTGAAGGAAAGACAGTTGGAGAGAGAAGTTTGATTGGTGGATCCTTAGCTGCTGTATTAGTTTTCACTTGAGGTCTTTATGCCTGTGTGATTTATGTAACGTCATCCTGTTAGATTTTTGCCAGGTGAGATGAGATCATCTTGTGTGTCAAAACAACAAAGTCTCCTCCTCCACTGTCCTCAGCTCCTCCTTCTTTACATCCTCTGTGTGTCTCACTGTTTAGTTGTCACTGTTATTTGCTCCTCAGGAGCGTATGCTTCCTTTGATCTCTAAACCAGAGGGACAGGTGAAAGGGGAAATTCAGTAATTGAAGAAATGTTGGCAGCCTTGTCCCTCCTCAGGTTCTCTTTCAGCTTTCCCAGACAGGTCGGGAAAACTTGTGAAACCTGTGAAATGGGGGTATTGATGGTGGATGTGAGGCGCATGTGGGTCTAATGGTTTCCCTGCCTCAGCGTTTCTCATATAACCTCAGCCGCCCAGTCAGACTCACTGCATCTTAATTATTCATAGAAACTCACTGGCGTGCAGGAAGCAGGCACATGCAGCTTAGAGAAGCTAAAAGAGGAAACAGAAGTATAAACTGGTGAAACAAATAAGCTCTCTGACAAACATGAAACTAATGTAATGCTTTCAGCAGAGGTTTCATTTACCAAGAGATGTATAGAGAGGATACTGTATACAGTAAGCTAGACTGTCAAAGTATACCCACTGAAAAGAAAACCATGCGCACCAACGAGACATCCCCAACCATCTTATTCTGTGCAACAGCATGCATGTCTTTTATCGTTGAGAGTCAGGTGTGAGATGTTATGATGCCGATGCTATGATTTGCCTGATCTTTTAAAAGCACATGAAGTAACCCTCCAAAATCAAAAATTATCAATACATGAAATGTCAGACTCTATGACAGTACCTGGCTGGCACATGTCCCCACCATCACATCTCCTTGTGGTCTCACTGCAGAGCTGTTATTAAGAGCCTCTTTGTTTCCCTAAGTTTGCTACTGTTACTTGTTCAACTTTGTTTAATTTAACTAAAAGAGAGGCCGGTAGCTGTCTCGCTCTCTCTCCCTCGGGATCACACAGTCTGTGGTAGACTGCTGGTGTGACGTGTCTGCCTTACGGGCACTTGGTAGACATGGGCCAGGGTTCCAGCTTCAACACTGATCCAGCTTCGCACACTCCTGAGGAAGTGGTTGTTAGAAACATTAGGCAAAGCGGGGGACTGCCTTTTGTACTTGGTTTTGTTTAGAGAGTCAGCGAGAGCCTCTTTGTTTCCCTAAGTTTGCTACTGTTACTTGTTCAACTTTGTTTGATTTAACTAAAAGAGAGGGATTAGATTAGTCTATTTAGTTTAGCTCTTTTGTTTTGAGTTCGACAGCTCCCCCTCCGGTCCACTGTCCAACCGACATGTTACCTTTTGTCACTTTTCTTATTGACAACTGTATCAATAAAACAGCAGTTGACTTATACCAATCACATCTGGCTTTTATGTACATCCCTTTTCCCCAAACGAGCTGGAACGTAACAGTCTGAATACTCAGTTCTCTGGTGTGTCTTTAGATGTGACGTAGGCAGATATCGCTGTCAGAAGTGAACATCTTAGATGAAGTAATCAATACGTTGATTTGTGGAATATGTTCAGAAAGTCCCCTTTGTTATGTTGCAGCCTCATGTGAAAATCATTTAAATGTACGTGTTTCCCTTATCAATCTACACTTAGTTCACTACAATGACAAAGGCCAAACTCTAAAGCTCTGACAATGGTCCTTTTTAAGAAAATGCTCCAATGTTTTTGGTGCAGTCACAAAGGTGTTACAATATGATGTCAGTCTACGTGCAGAGATGGGAAGGGCCTTGTTAAAAATGTCTAGGTAGTGCTCTATTGCAGTTTTGCCACACCTGGGCGGGATACCCCATCACACATCAGGCCATTTGCAAAGTTTCATGTCAAATTGCTAACATTGTGCTTATGGCTAACATAACACACTACTTACCAGGAACGATTTCTTCTCTGCTGCTCTGAAACAGTCATTGCCAGTAGCTGCACAGCTCATCTCCCTGTGTAGGCTACTGTTTTACAGTAGAAGAAGAACTGATGGCTGTGAAAACTACCATCTTATCTGGGTGGTAAATTGCTGATTCATAACTTATATGGTATCATCTGTGCATAAATTTCCACAGCAGTATGAGATATTTCTGATGTAAGTGTTGCTATGGGATCATATCTAGATCAAACTCATGATGTTTTATGAAAAACTATTATCAACCTCTTTCACATGAATGGAAAAAGTGTCCCACTTGTTTGCTGTGCTGATGTGTTACCACATGATTAAAACATCACTGCACATCTGGATGGTAATGCTCAGAAAGTCAGGTTTTCCATCAGTAAATGTTGCATATTAACATTTTCTTTCGGGGGTCTTTATATTAGCATTTTCTTTTAAATAGCAATACTTGATTGTGCTTTGAGTTCAGTGTTAAGTGCTGCTCTACCTGCCACCACAGGCTGGTACTCTTTCACATTGTGTGCTAATCCACTTGTACTGCTGTTCATGCCGTAAGAGCATTCTTGATTAAGGTGACCTAATTCTGGGCGTCTGCTGCTAACAGGACTACAGTAATACGGTGTGTGTGTTCAACCTGCAGTGTGCTACCATATGAGCCTCACAGACACCTCTTCCAACTGCCATGTGACCACTGTTTTCTCTCTGGGTCTGTCCTCTGTGCTGCCAGGGCCTGGGGAGGAGATGGGAGCCAAGCTATCATTGGTGGATGGCGTGGGGCAAGGCTCTGCGCTTGTTCCTTCTCTCACTCTGGAGAACATCCAGGCGGCATATGCAGATGGAGAGGAGGGGACTGCCAGGGAGCTCATCCAGCAGGCAACCTGTGTGGAGTGCAGCGGAGGGTCAGCCCACATCGATGGAGTGAGTACACCTTAAAAGCTCCTTCTCTGTCCACTGCTGGTCGGACTGGATGGCCACAGCTGTAACTGTGTTCTCTGGGATGAAGACCATGACTACAGTGATATGCTGTTAAATTCTTACTATGATCATACTGTGTGAATCTTTGTGAAAAGTCCTGTAGAGCTATATATGTGCGTGTACTGACTCTATGTCTACTAATTAATTTCTTAAATAACTGTAATAATGAAACTCGAAGCTACAGACTTTGATCCAAATGTAGGACCTTTCACATTAAGTGTAACATGAGATTGTGGAAACTAGAGACCTGGACACCCACCAGTCTCCAGATTATCCTCAGCTAAAAGAGGCCTCTTTTTGTTGAATAAAACACAAAGAACACTGGCTGGTTGAAGTGCTCCCAGTCTGTGCTGAAGTACACACTGCTTTGTTCTGAATGAAAACCAAAATAGTTTGGAAGCACTGATCTAAAGCTCAGTGGATTGGGCCTGAGGGATCCTGGTTAAATCCCTGGACCAGCAGCAGGTACTCTAACATACACCAGAGGGATTTCTATTGACTAAAGGAGGGAAAAGGAAAACCAGTTGCTTAACAGCTTGGCAGCTTGGTCTCTGAGACCAGAAACAGTATGAGCCCGTTTAATAAACTCTGCCCACTAACCAACCAACCAGAGAGAAGAGAACTGATAGATGGGCCTGATGCTCACTCTTGAGGTGCACTTAACCTCCAACTGCTCCAGTGCAGATGCTCAGTGTTTAGTGTGTTTAGTGTGTTTAGTGTGTTTAGTGTGTGTGTGTGTGTGTGTGTGTGTGTGTGTGTGTATATAGTATTTTTTTTATAACCTGTCATTTGTAGTTTTCACATTTGCACAGCAGAGACATCAACACACTCACACCCACAAGGACAGTAACATTTTTGGAGAGTTATCCAGAACAATAGAATGTTACAAATACCAGGATATCGACTTTATATTTTTAAGTGAAAATAAAATGATCCCAACTGAAATCACAATCACTGTATCCACCTACATATTTGGAATATGTTGTTTTTTTGCATATCCTGCAGCCCTTCTTCTTTTGTATTGCTTTTGTTTGAGACTCATTAATGTAATCCAGACAGATGGTCACCTGCTTCACCTTTCATTATTTAAAATATTTCATACATTAATATTAACAATTTTACAAAAAAAAAAAAACACTAGAAAACACAGTTTCCCACCTCCCACACTCACGCAGAGCCTGAATAACAAAAAACAAGTGACTGTTCTAATACCTCTAGTCTTTAGTTGTTATGATGACGTCTGTCCACCATTAAGATGTGGTGGTACTTTTGGCACTCTTTCTCACAGTTGCATTATTTATAGCTAGAAAACTCATCTCGTCTGTCACTAGGGGTGCAACCAGATCAGAAACCTCACGGATTGGACCGGACTGCGGTTTTGGGGTCACAGTTCAGATCAGTTTCGGATCGGGGGGATATCAAACATGCTGATTAAACGAATAATTTTGTTGTTGTTGTTGTGTGACATAGAGCTGCAGCTTCAAATTTAAGAGCAGACCTTTTTAAATTGCCTGTTTGTTCAGCTGGGGCGGTGCGCCTACGTGTTCCTAAACTACACACACAACTTTTTTTTTCATCGATCGATTGATCCGCGGACCACTTGCGTACCGATCCATGGAGAGCGATTGGTTTGGATCACGGATCATCCATGATCCGTTGCACCACTATCTGTCACTGTAGTTTTGTTAAACCAGTCTAAATTTTGATATTTAGGTGCATGTTGTCCATCAGAGTCATCACCTCTGTGCCATCGGCTGTGGCTCTGGACTCTTTGTTCACTAACTGGAAGGTTGTTGGTTCCATTCCCAGCTCCTCCAGCCTCCATATTGAAGTGTCCTTGGGCAAGACACTGAACTAACACTTGCCCCATGATGTGTCATCGGGTGTGTGAATGTGTGAATGATTAGCTCTCAGAGTGCTGTAGCACTGTGTGTGAATGGGTGGATGTGACGAACAGTGTAAAGCGCTTTGAATGGTCCTAGAGACTAGAAAACCACTATATAAGTGTAAGTCCAATGAATTTTGGGAAGGAGAGTCAAAGGGAGGAGGATATTTGTTTTGCTGTTGCCTTGCCTTCAAATGTCAACCCACTTCCTTCATTATTTTGAAAATGAAGATTGAAAATAGGAATGACAGTGTTTCATTTTACATGTTTTGGTAATGTGATAGTTTAACTGTCAGCCAGTCCATGTGAACCCCCATGTCAATGTCTAAGGCCTTTTTCAGGTTTCAGGTTTGGTTAATAACAGACAGTGAGTTTGATGCCCCAAATTTTGATGTCCCTGTGAAAACCTTTTGACACAGTGTGAGTCCTGGTCATAGTGCAGTGATGAAATCCTATTACAGCTTGTCCCCCGAGCGTCCGACCTGATAGGCTGCGGACAGTGATGTCAGATGCTCAAAATTAGTTTAGCTTCCACCGTTCATCCATCACTCTGCCCTCTGTTTCCATCTCTTTTCTTCTTCTATTACATTTAGTTTTGTAGACTTGGTTTGTAAAACTTGTCATGTGCTGCTGTCTGGGTGCTGTGTAGGATGACAGACTGGCTGATCATCACATTTATCACTCCACTGTCCAAAACATTTCAGTAATCTTTTCACCAATTAAGATTAACCCTGTACATATACATGAATGATAGAGAAAGACCTAAATTTCATTTTTCCTCTAATATATCCTACGTGTGGCTTAACAGTTTAGAGGAACTGGAATGTCTGTTTGTTGTAGAGGAAATAAAAGGCCACCATGAAGGCCACATTTGGCATCATGCACCAAACAACCTGAAAAACCAGTCCATCACACATCAAGACAAAACTAGTTCTTCTTTCAGTCTTTATTTATGGAGGACAAATTCACACCAGTGCCCTCAATGACAGAGGAAGAACACTTAACACAACAAAAAGTGTTTGTTTAGAAGTAGGTAGACAGTACAGTATCTCCTTTTCACTTAGCTTTATACTTCATTATATATAAATGTGTACATGTGCTTTGAGATGACTGTCAGTAGTTCAGGACTTCAGGTCTTCTATTTGCACATTTGGACCAATGACGGTTGAATCTTTTCAATAACAGCCCAAAACAGTTTATAGAAAAACAAATGATATAGACATACACTGACCAGGCATAACATTCTGAGCACTGCCAGGTGAAGTGAATAACACTGAATAACATTTGATCATTGCTCCTGTTAGTTGGTGGGATATATTAGACAGCAAGTGAACATTTAGTCCTCAAAGTAGATGTGTTAAAAGCAGGAAAAATGGACAGTGTAAGGATTTGATCCAGTTGAAGAACGACTGGGTCAGAGCATCTGAAAAGCTGCAGCTCTTGTGGGCTGTTCTGGTCTGCAGTGATCAGGATCTATCAAAAGTGGTCCAAGGAAGGAACAGTGGAGAACCGGCCACAGGTTCATTGATACATGTGGGGAGAGAAGGCTGGTCCCTGTGGTCCCATCCAACAGACCAGCTACTGTTGCTCAAACTGCTGAAGAAGTTCATGCTGCTTCTGATAGAAAGCTGTCAGAACACACAGTGCAGCACCACTTGTTGTATATCTATGTTATGTCTGATGTATATAACAAGATATGTAGAGGCCCCAGACAGAGGTCTGAACTTGTACTTTAGGTACATTGTAAAGAAGCTGTTCGAAAGTTCTGCTATAGCTACATAGCATTAGCATTGACAGCTGTTAATTGTGACTTCAGTACCGTATTTTTCGGGCTTTAAGGCGCATCGGATTATAAGGCGCCATAAGCGAAACAAAACGTGTGTCAGATAAGTCGAACTTTATTCAATTCATTCGCAATAACTCTCAACATTGTTCTGTTGTAGCCTAACACAAAAATACAAAACAGTTGTAGTCCTACCTGTACTATTACTCCGCGAGGCTCCTGACTATGGTAGCCATAATGCTCCGCTAATCCAGATTTTTGAGCGCCGTGTACCACATAAAATCGGTTCAAGGTTAGTAAACACAACCAGAATTAATACATAAGGCACACCAAATTATAAGGCGCACTGTTGATTTTTGAGAAAATTAAATGAGTTTAAGTGCACCTTAAAGCCCGAAAAATACAGTATTCAACTTCATTCTTTATTCACTATGAGTCGTCTCCAGAGGTTGAAAGAAAGCCCCTTGTTTTGCCTCTATTTCCAATTGAATAAATGACAGTGTTTTCAAAGTACATGTTTTATTTATATGGCCACATACAATCTCTTATTGTCCCATGAATACATATTGAGAGTGAATCTCCAGATCATTTTTCCCTGTGCAGAACAAGTGTGTTTGGATGCTTGATCAGGGCTCCCTTAACAATGGTTCATTCTTAATGGTCACAAGTTTTATTCTTGTGTTGTTGTAGGTACACCTCCTGTGTGTGGCCACTCAGCATGGTGACCTGGAGAGTGTGTGTTACCTCCTGAAAGAAGCACGTATCACTGTGCCCCAGGATCTATCCAACAGCAACCCAGCCATCCTGGCAGCGTACTACGGCCACGCCGATGTGGTCAAACAGCTGCTGGATTCAATACCAGGTAGGGGGAAGAGACGAGGCTCAGCATTCACAACATATAGGACAGAGCTTTGATTTTGACAACATGTATTGATGAAAAGTTTTAGTGGATGCCATGCAATTACATGTTTGTTTAAAGTTTGTTTGATAATATATTTATGGTACAACCGTTAATGTCTCTACATCTTGCAATAATTGCTAAAGAGGCACTCTGGTTACTGGTTGTGTTTAGTGCTACTCATCCTGTGAATTCAGGTGTAATGGTCCGACCAGGATCAGCCTGGGCTACATATTTAGAACATGTAGACCCAAACATGAAGAGATGGGCATTTATAGCAGACAGAGAAGGTCAAATAAAAAAATCTCAAGGATTGAATTATGGGAAGTCTTTGGCTCCCTCTCAGGTCCAATTCTGAGGAGAGACTTACTGAACTGGATGCTGGCCACATCTTGCCAGCAGGGTCACCTGGATGTGGTGCAGCTGCTGGTCCACAGCTACGATGCTGATGCCAAGGACTGTGCCATCCACAGCGATGAGTTTCCTGTCGTCAGTGGACTGCCGCTATACGCTGCCGCACAAGCAGGTACGAAGACGCACCTGAACACACTCACTGCAGATATTGCCTGTGCTCATAACACAGCAGGATGCATGGACATGGAGACATTTTGAATTTAGCAACCCAAAATCCTAAAATTCAACATTATTTGTACATTGGTTTCAAAAACTATTCAGCATTTGTGTCCTGAAAACACTGAGAAATACACGCGAGTTCTCCTACAGGTGTTCAGCAGCAAGGCCAAAATAAAATAAACCATTTAAAAAGTCCAAAACATTTGTTTTTATTTGGTTAAAGGCAAGCAGGAGCCATTAAAGCAATCCACTCTTATCTCATTATCTGATTCTTGCAGTGCAGTTCAGTTGCTTCATACAGTTACTTAATTCCCTCCACCCTCAGACAGATGGATAAATCTGCATCCTCTGATTAGAGCACAGTGACGGCACACACACATATCTACTGAGTTTATCTTAATTGAATCCAGACTGCAACAATAACTCCCATGTGTTTCTACACAGATCAGAGTGGTCAGTGTTGTGTTGTTTATGCAGCCTCCTTTCCAAGTTTGTTTTTTAGCAAAATTAACATTTCTCTTTTCTTCTTAAATGAATAATCGTGCAAACACTGCTGTGCTACAACATGGCATGACCGCGGTGCGTATGATGTGAGATACAGTGGAGCTAATACTGAAGCAGGGTCATAATGATATTATTATAGAGACCATTTAATTTTTTAAAATTATTTACTCATCTTTATTTCATTACAATACAAGCCCCACCCTCTGCCTGTGGCTGAGGAAAGCAAGTTGAGCAAGTGGCATGCTTCCCTTTGACTGCGATTGCTGCTGCAGAGTGATGAGATCAGTGATCGGATTTCAAGTGTACCGGTAATTTGTAATCTCCTCTCTTTATATGATTAAATATGTATAGGAACATAGGAATACACTGTACAATTAAAATAGGGTTGTATTGGAAAGGATCTCAGAGAAATTTTAGTTACCGCTTCCGGCCTGAAGGTGGACAGGCACCTCACACATTAAAACCGTAACTGTTGGAATCAAGCTGAAGTTATAAGCTGTCTTTTGATTTTCAGATGATCGTTGCAGTGTCTGAAGCTGGGGTGTTAATGCCCCCTCATTGGTATCGATGGCCAAACATGAAGAAAAGTTGAAGGTGCTTATTTGTATCCATCTCTTCAGATGAATTGAATTAGAGACAGAGTCAAGTTTCTACAGAGTCAAGATCTTGCTAAATGCATGCTTACATCACTAGATCAATACAGTTAATAGCACAGCTATATACATTAAAATCAATCTATAGCTATTAAACCATCAAGTGTTTAAAACATTTCAATATTTAGTGCAGTGCACAGATTCTGGGTCTGATGGGTGAAGCAAACTCACCATTTCTTTATGCCTTACAACCAGTCTAATTGATTTATGTCTTTGTGGAAGGTCATGAAAAAGCATTTAGCTAATTTAAGTATTTCCAATGAGAGGCAATATAACCACAGCAGTGCACCAGAAACTCTCAGAGGAACAGTCTGGCAACATATAACATCATTCAGACAGTGCAAAAGTATTTGATGCTCATTAATTTTTTACACCCATTATCATTCTTACTTCTGTTTGGAGAATGAATCAGCTGTATGTTTTGTTTTCCCCCATAATTTAGAGCTTTTGGGGATAAACAAGGTGTCAAGTGAGGATTCAGACTATAAGTTATGCCTTTTTATCTTTATGCTTACATCACAGTTGGTCTAGTGATAAAGCTCATAGTTAGATGGATGCATTTCACTCGGTGATGTTCCCAACATAACATTTGATATGTTGTTTGAGATCAAGCTATATTGTAATTTAATTATATTCCCCACATGGCTTCCTGTCTCATCTCCCTCAGCAGAAACCGCTAGACTTTCCTTTAATGCTGTCCGACAATCACTTTGCTGCAGCATCATTTAAAGCGATGCACCACTGTAGTCTGACCTTGTCAGAGCCTTGTAGACGTAGAAACAACAGAGCAGCTGTTTGATGTTTGTGACCTGATCTGAAACTGATGGAAATCCTTGTCTGATCCACTGACGCCCAAATTCATAAAAACAGATTTATTCTCTTTAAACATGTCCAGTGTCATGGAGACCAAGCAGAGTGACTTTATAGTCTGTAGGTTCACATTACTAAATTGACTCAAATGTCTAATGCATCCCTGCTAGGGAACTAGACTCATATTGCTCAGTTCCTTATTTCTGTTGAATTCTAGTTCACCTTTCTGTATTAGACCTTTTCTTCCACATTATCTATGTCATGTCAACCCTGTTTGTTCCTGTGTTTATTAAAGGAGTGTGGTCAGTGTCAGTGCTGTCAGATTCTCTGTCTTTGTCTTTTCCTAAGTCCTGATACTAGTTCTCTTCACATGTCTCCTTGACCCTGTGATTTTCCCATTGAGATCAAGGAGAAGTGGCTGGAGAGGATTTTTTAGACTTTATGTCTACAGCCCTGGCCATAAATACCAGGTGCCCTCTGTGTTTTGTGTTGCAGGTAATGAGGAGATTGCTTGCTTCCTGCTGCAGAATGGAGCCGGATTCTCTTCATACACCCTGATCGACCATCCTGTCTTCAGCAAACACCTCCTAAGACTCAACATGCAGGAGACATCCACCAGTAAAATAAAAGAGGTGTGTGTTCTTGAAACGAAGGAGATGCAGGGATGTGTTTCTGAACCAATGAATGTAAGGCAGTTGGAGGAGAACACTGGTAGAAATAAGGATTTATGTCCAGCACTGTTTCAATTAATGCATTTATGATATGATAATGTTGCAATTAGACAAGAATATTGACAAACAACCTAAATTCAGTGTCACATCCTCAGCATAATTTTAACCATGATACAAAAAAAAAACCTTGATCGCCACCTTATCGTGGTGGAGGGGTTTGAGTACCTGAATAATCCTGGGAGCTATGTTGTCAGGGGCTTAATGCCCCTGGTAGGGTCTCCCAAGGAAAACAGGTCCTAGGTGATGGGTCAGACTAAGAGTGGTTCTAAAGCCCTTATGATGGAAAGAAGACCGAGGAAGTTTACGTCACCCGGATTGGCGTCACCGGGGCCCCACCCTGGAGCCAGGCCTGGGGTTGGGGCTCGCAGGCGAGTGCCTTGTGGCCGGGTCTTTGCCCACAGGACCTGGCTGGGCACAGCCCGAGGGAGTGACATGGGCCCGCCTTCCTGTAGACCCACCACCCGCAGGAAGGATCGTGGTTTGGGTGGCAGTTGTGGGCGGGAGCCCCGGCAACCCAATCCCTGGACAACAACTCTGGCTATGGGGACATAGAATGTCACCTCGCTGGGGGGGGGGGGGCTGAGCTTATGCGGGAGGTCGAGCAGTACCGGCTAGAGATAGTCAGGCTCACCTCCATGCACAGTCGAGGCTCTGGAACCCAACTCCTTGAGAGGGATTGGACTCTCTTCTATTCTGGAGTTGCCCGTGGTGAGAGGCGGTGAGCTGGTGTGGGCTTGCTCATAGCTCGCCAGCTCAGCCGCCATGTGTTGGAGTTCTCCCCGTTGAACGAGAGGGTCGCTCCCCTGCGCCTTCGGGAGAGGTCTCTCACTTTTGTTTCGGCTTATGGGCCGAACACCCGTGCAGAGTACCCGGCCTTCTTGGAGGCCCTAGGAGAGGTACTGGAAGGTGCTCCAGCTGGGGACTCTATCGTTCTCCCAGGGGACTTCAACGCTCTAGTGGGCAGCGACAGTGTTACCTGGAGGGGCGTGACTGGGAGGAACGGCCTCCCCGATCTTAACCCGAGTGGTGTTTTGTTTTGGACTTGTGTGCTAGTCACAGTTTGTCTATAACAAACACCATGTTCGAGCAAAAGGGTGTCCATCAGTGCACATGGCACCAGGACACCCTAGGCCGGAGGTCAATGATCAACTTAGTAGTTGTGTCATCACCTCCGGGAGAACTTCGACCAGCTCCTGAGGGAGGCTGGGGACATTGAGTCCAAGTGGACCATTTTCTCCACCTCCATTATTGACGTGGCCGCCCGGAGCTGTGGGCATAATGTCTCTGGTGCCTGTCGTGGCAGCAATCCCCGAACCCGGTGGTGGACACCGGAAGTAAGGGATGCTGTCAAGCAGAAGAAGGAGTGCTATCGAGCCTAGTTGGCTCATGGGACTCCTGAGGCTGCTGACGGGTACTGGCAGGCCACCTTGAGGTTCTCCTCAATCCCACTGTCATGGGTGGACAGTGGATGTCATGGATTTCATCTCTGCTTTTTGCAGATGATGTTGTCCTGTTGGCTCCTTCGAGCCAGGACCTTCAGCATGTACTGGGGCGGTTTGCAGCCGAGTGTGAAGTGGCTGGGATGAGAATCAGCACCTCCATGTCCGAGGCCATGGTTCTCGACCGGAAAAAGGTGATTTGCACACTCCAGGTTGGAGGACAGTTCCTGCCCCAAGTGGAGGAGTTTAAGTATATTGGGGTCTTGTTCACGAGTGAGGGAAGGATGGAGCGAGAGATTGACAGGCGCATCGGCGCAGCGGTTGCAGTAATTCAGTCGCTGTATTGGTCTGTCGTGGTGAAGAAGGAGCTGAGCCGAAAGGCGAAGCT
Organism: Caranx ignobilis; assembly: GCA_021432705.1. Lineage (NCBI taxonomy): Eukaryota > Metazoa > Chordata > Actinopteri > Carangiformes > Carangidae > Caranx > Caranx ignobilis. Next base: position 25,804,943 of record MU270012.1, read on the forward strand.
CTCGATTTACCAGTCAATCTACGTTCCTACCCTCACCTATGGTCATGAACTTTCAGATACAAGCAGCCAAAATGAATTTCCTCCACAGGGTGCCGGGGCGCTCCCTTAGAGATAGGGTGAGGAGCTCTGTCACCTGGGAGGACCTCGGAGTAGAGCCTCTGCTCCTCCACATCGAGGGGAGCCAGCTGAGGTGGCTCGGGCATCTGTACCGGATGCCTCCTGGGTGCCTCCCTAGGGAGGTGTTCCAGGCATGTCCCGCCAGGAGGAGGTCCCAGGGAAGACCCAGGACACCCTGGTGTGACTAAGTCGCTCAGCTGGCCTGGGACCGCTTCGGGATCCTCCCGGAAGAGCTGGAGGAGATGTCCAGGGAGAGGGAAGTCTGGGCGTCCCTGCTCAGACTGCTGCCCCCGCGACCCGGCCCCGGATAAGCGGAGGAAAATGGATGGGTGGATACAAAGAAAATAATCTGCTTGTGAAGATTCTAATTTTCAGTGTTGATTTTAGACAGAGGTGTTAAGTAAAGGTAAATAAAGTTGCATCTAAGATAAATATAATATATTTAAAATATACTTTAATGCTAGGAAAATTGTGAGAGTGTCATGGGTGGAGGTCTTGCTTGTGGCATCAAATGGAAAAAACTTAAGACTGATGTTAGGGCTGCTTTCTATTACTGCCATTTGTTGCTGTTATATGAACTTTTACACTAACATAATCATCTTATGTCCAGTGCCTGGTTTATTTAGTTTTTAGTTGTTGTAAGATGAGCTTTCATAGTGAAGCTTTTATATTGTGAGACAAAGTTCATTTCTCCCCACAAAAGTATTTTTTGGTTTATTTGAGAGTAGAGGTGCATGTTAATGAGCATCAGCTTAAAATGTGCAATGTAATGACTGTAGCAAAAACGCTGATGTACAGTACAGCCATAATATAAAACAAAAAATTTTAGTCACAATCCACTACTACAAAGTACACAAACAAAACAAAAGAGCTTCATTGGAAAGCAATGCCTCATGCTGACTAGCTGGAGTTTACATGTCTTCTGGGGCTTGAAGTTTAAAAAAAAAACAAGCCACAATTTTCCGTTTTTTATCAAGTTTCTTAAGGCTTAAAAATGTGCAAATATAAGCTGATCAAAGTGAAAGAATTGGTGATTAGTGATAGCCCTCTTAAGTATTTGCCCCTTTCTGTGTGTGTGTGTATGCATAGGCTGTTAGTGTGTGTTGGAGTGGTCTGCAGCTGCCCTGGTTAGAGCTGGACTGGTTCATGGACATCTCATCACGTATCACCCACCTGGATCTGTCCTCCAACAGCCTGGCTGCTCTGCCCTCGGTGGTGCCCTGGGGTCTTATCCACCTGCAAACTCTGGATCTTTCCAACAATCTGCTGAAGGAGCTGCCTCCTGCTCACAGCTCCCAGGAGGTCATCTGCTCCAGGTAGATCTGGCAGCACATTGAATGTTTGCTGGTGTGGTGTTCAAAGGCACAAAAGACTTATTATTTTAAGGATGTTTTGTTTGTCTACATTTGTGACCCAGATGAAGATCATTTTAGAGCGTTCATGGACCCTGTTTCTCTCTGCTTCAGTTTACAGCAGGTGAATCTCTCTCAGAACCATCTCTCAAGTTTACCAGCTGGACTTCTCCACCTGACCCACATCCAGAGAATCGCTGCAGCCAAGAACCAACTTACAGTTCTGTTTGACATCCCTGCCAGTATGTTCCAACTCTGTTCTGCTTTGTTGCATGTCAAAGTGCTTTTTGTTTCATCTGCTGAGGGGCCACCAGGGTGACATTGAGTGTGGCGACCCCTGACCCCAGCGCTGGTGAAGAGCCGATCAAACGTAACCTTGTGGGCAGCTGTTTCAGGCTGAGTGCAGTTGTTGCCCTGGCAACTTACACTGGCACCCAGCTGGAGGGATGGAGCAGCAGTTTAAATCAATCATGATGAAACCACAGAGTGCAAATTATGATTTCAAAATTAGATTTTTATCAAAGATAAGATGTGCCACAGTTACGTCACGACATGCTTACATGCCTTCAAAGAAATGCAGTCTTTTCTGTAGATGTGGATTATACCCACATAGAAACTCCCCCTTTTTTTAAAGTATATTTTAGGACAGTATGAGAGAGACAGGAAATGGGGAGGCAGAGAGAGGGGGAGTGACATGCAGTAAATGGCCACTCGATGTGGGATTCGAACCAGAGCTGACTGCAGTGAGGACTGTAGCCTCTGCATATGGGGCGCCTGCTTAACCCACAGCGCCACACCCCAAAACTCCCCTTTTTTATGGTGTCTTCTATCTGTTCTAGATTTTATTTCTTACCAAGTGTAGCTTTGCTTTATTTGATATGTGTATTTGTTTGATTCATTTATTTTATTGATCGTGAAGCTCTGTGGGGTGTGCCCATGAAAAGTGCTACTACAATAAACATTACTTGTCACTTTGCTCTATGAAAACCAACATCTATGATCTTTTAGTTGATTATTTACCCTGCAAACAGGCATCAACTGCTGCATTGTAGATATCAACAAACCTGCCTCAAATTAAACTGTGACAGCTGCCTAGAGTCCAAGGTTATGTCTTCAAATGCTCAAATGTTCAAAACCTCAAAATCGGTCTCAGAGTTATTTGTACAGGTCTGATTTAGACCTGACCAGTGTTCTTTAATTCCAGCAACAAACTGGATCGGCGTTCGTAAGTTGGAGGAGCTGGACGTGTCTGATAACCGTCTCACCAGTCTGCCTACTTCAGTCATGCACTGTCTGAAATCCCTGAGCTTCCTCAACGTGTGCAGGAATAAACTGAGGACCTTCCCTGACCCCTGGGCTTGTCCACTGGTAGGAAACCACACTGAGAATCATCTACTTCTTGTTTGGAGATTTTTGTTTGTGTCAGAATATTTAATTTGCTTCATCTTGAATATTAATATCATAATAGTTTAATATATAAGATTCCTTGATGAAATTTCATCACTTTGATGCTAATTGTTTTTTTTAACTAAATGAATAATTAATTAATCAGATAGTGAATTTAAAGGACTGTTTACACAAAAGACATCCGTGCATCTCTCCCCTCTGCAGAAACAATGCAAAGCTTCTTTTAATGTGATTGAGAGTCTTCCCAACACCATCTCCATCTTCTGGAGGACAAAGCTGCAGGACATTGACTTCGCTGACAACAGTCTGAAGGAACTGCCCTCATACATCTTTGAACTGGAGGTAAGACCCAAAATCTGGATCTGTTATTTTACACCATGGTGATGCATTGGTTAGTAAGTACGTCGCAAGAAGGTTCGACCGCTGCACCCACGATGAGGTTCTGCATGGTTACTGTGAAAGTATCAAAGCCTCACTCCACAGAGAGGGGCTATTTAAGGCATTTTAAGGAGATGTGAGGAGGACGAGGAGATCGATATGGTTTTTGCTGGTTCTTTTATTGATCAACACTTGAAGTAAAAGACTGAAGAAAAAAAAAATTACAATACAAAAGAAAGAAGAAACACATGGTGGTGAGACTCGCGTGTGTGGTCTGATGATGAGCCTCTAGATGGAGCTGCAGCAGTGTGAATGGCTCCAAGTTAACATTCTTGCAGCACCTGGAGGTTCAAGGTTATTTACAGGAATATTTTACCATCATGTTGTATATTCTGTGAATGAACTATCACACTGAGAGATACAGAGATACAGAATTTAATGAATAGACTGGGTTTTTCTCCCTTGACCACAGTGGGCCCTTATACATGAAGAACTCGCACCAACAGAATTTCCCTTCACTTCAGAGAACCCTTTGTTTTTATCAGTTTTGTGATACATGAATGAAAATAAGTTGTTCAGACTTGTTTAAGTCACATACAGATGTCTTGTCTTTCCCCACTGAGCTCAGTAATACTGAATACCATGTTTCCTACCATGAGCAATATTTTTCTAAATACAGAGTCTGATACAGGGTCTGACCTTCATTTCACTGATTTGCTTATTGTGTATTTTACCTTTGCACGTGACAATATAGAACTGTAGACTGATGTTTATTGACAACCTGAAAATGTGAGGTCATGGCTGTGGTCAAAAAGTTTAAAAACATCATCAGGCTACAAGCAGAAATGTGCCAGTTGAATGAAGTTGTTCTCTGAGCTACAAGTGTTGCTGGAGCCTTTTGTTCTTTAACAAAATCATCATCATAACTAAACACTAAAGCCATAGTTACTTATTTATTATTAGTAGTATATAGTATATTAATTCTATTATATTTTTTTCTTTTATGTTCATGCCTATCTTCTTTTTGGTTAGAAAAAGAATCTTCATTGTGCAGTTATAAAGCTTAGTGTAAACTAGATCCTCTCCACACCACGATTGTCTTCTCTTCAGTCCTTTTGAACTCTCCTTCACATCTCTCCTTGACCTCATGAAGTTTTCCATTGCGCTTGAGTAGAAGTGGTTAGAGAGGAGATTATTTAGACTTGAGACATGAGCTGAAGGGTTCATGAACACAAAAGTCTTCTTCCATGAGACCCGACTCCTTGATTCATTAATCAGGAGAGTTCCTTAAATATTGAAATATCTATCTCTCCAGAATCCTGACTAAAATTAGAGCCAACACAGAGGGAGTGAAAGGAGAAGAAAAGCAGAAATGTATTAAAACACAAATTTTTTTGGTTGTCTGATGATCAAAATCTCCAAAGTAGTCTGCACTGGCATTATCCTATCACAGAGGCTAATACAGTATTCAGTGTGTAAATGATTCACTATTTGCATAGACTACAAAAGCACTCATCCACAGCTCAGTGAGCAGTGGAAATGCTCAGAGACCATCTTCACTTCTAATGGGAGCCACTCCTGCATCAAAACAGCATCATAATGTCTGTGTAGAACTTTATAGGCCTGCATTGATCAGTGATTAGTTTCAGAATAAGTTCTCTTTGATTTGCTAATGCTAAAGCATAATTTTCATCTTACAATGCCAGAGGTTGTATTACATTCTTATCAGTGACTCTCTGTCCTTGAAACGAAAATGTAGATGTGTTGTTTACACAGTGCCCCCCCCCCCCCCCCCCCCCCCCCCCCCCCCCATCCTCCTCAGGCTCTGGTCTCACTCAGACTCTGTGGGAATCATATTGTGACACTCCCATCCCCCAATAAGTGGAAGTGCTCCCAGCTCAGGACCCTCGATCTTTCCAGGAACCAGCTTGGCAAGTATGTTAATGTACACACACACACAATCATCAATCAGCTATCACGGGCCTCAGTAAATGTCATGTGTTTTTTTTTATTTTTTAACAGCTAAATGATTTGGATTACAAGACCAGGCGTGGCATTGTAGTTCTAGGCTGCAATATCACTAACACTAATTAAAAAATAATAAAATATTATTATATTACTTAATTTTACATAGTTAGATTGACAGTGATACACTGATGATACCCCTCAACTGAAGCTCCTTGTCTCTATTTGCAGTTTTTTTACATATGAACTGCTGATTTATAACTGAATTCTTTTGGACTGTTTCCAGATGTGATATTTTCACCACACTCAGATACGCAGATATGGACTCTGCTTATTCCTTCTCATTGTTGTGCACAACATCAGTTGATTTCTCGCTGTTTTCTTTTAGAACAGAGGAGGGGCCCAAATCCAGGAGGTTGGCCTTCCTAACTACGTGGAACAGGAGGGACCCAGACCCTGGTAGGTCTGATTTACATACACTGAAATCATCTTACCATAAATAGAAACAGACATGTAGATGTGATAGCAGGGTGGAGACTGATCACTGGTCACTGCGATGTGACAGAATGACACTATGATATTCAGGCTTTAATCTGTGATTTTCATCATCTGCCTTTTTTTTTTTTTTCCATTTTACAATTTTCCATTTAGTAAATACCCCCCAAAAAAGAAAGAGCTTGCCATCCATTTAGCCCAGCATTTTGGGTGTGTCTGTGCTTTAGTCCTTAGATTGTGAGTCAGTTTCTCCATGAAGCATATTTCCTCCACAATGTCCAGCTGCTGATCTGTCCTCAGGGGATCACATTTTAGCCAGCTACTTGTTTAGCTTTTTACATCAAAGTGTCAACATTCTAAAGACATACTATAAATGTCCTTGATTTGAGGTATGTCAGCAGGTTTCAACCCTGGGGTCTATCCTATAACCTGATATGTCCTAGAAGATCTGAGGCTTCCTGTCCCATAATGGTTGTAGTTTTGTGCATGTTCATGTCCAGGATTGCTGCTGTACACTCAACTGGATATAGTGACATATTTAACAAGTGACTTACACCATGCAGAGTTTCTTATCCCCTCACATTTTACAGAGATATTTCTAAAAATGGCCAAATTCAAAGACAACTTGCTGGGACCAATCACTGACCTCTCAACTAAATTACTAACAGGGTTAAAACAAGTCAGTTCTCCACCAAAAATGTGTGTTGCAGTACAGTTTGCTTTTTCTGTCTTGGCCTCATTCATCATCCTGTGATCCTCTGACTTGTTGGCCTCCACTGCTGACAGGCACTGGTCACTCCCGACCTCTGTATGACTGCTGCCAACAAACAAAGCACTTCCAAACTCCCACATGAACTGAATCCGCTCTGACCCCACACCTCAGACTAACCTTTTGAAAAATAGAGCTTGTGGGAAGTAAACACAACCCGCCTCCCAGGCTTAATGCAGGGTGAAATAACCCCTGATAATTGCTCAACCTCCTGGTAAACTATCTACTACCCCACTCCCTGTTATTGCCTATAACTGCATTGTAAACTCTCATACTTACACACAAATATGTCTGCAACACCAAACACAGCTGTAATTCTACTGGGCATTATTGCTATTATTATGATTGAAATAACAAATGGCTTTTTAATCTCTTATACAATGGAAATGATTTAAAATAATTATTGTGAAATTATATAATTTATTTGTATAAATATTACATAATGCTTCAGAGGATGTGCATCCTGCCAAGTATCCAGTTCTGTGGAAGCCGCTACTTACTTGTTGTGTTTCTTTTGAAATACTGAAAACCCCAGTTGCCATGAGACAGTGTGACCATACTGTACATACTTTGACCTCTCTTTGCAGTGTGTCCCATAGAGTTCCCCATGATTCTGCGGGATTCACTGGAAGTGCTTTACTTGAATGACAACCAACTGGAGTGTGTCCCTCAGTCAGTGTGTGGTCTGCACAGCCTCACCGAGCTCTACCTCTCCAAGTGAGTCCAACCCTCACCTGCACGCTGCATCATGCAATCAATCACATCTCTCTTGCCATCTCTGCTGTCACTGTCCAATGACATGAGGATGGTGCAATGTGCAGTTAGTCTGGTAGTTCTATAGGGGGCACTCTTGTCTCTTGCACTGCTCAAGATAAAAACGTAAAACATAACAGTGTCCTGGTGTTAGAACACTTTCCCATACCCAAGGTTCACAGTGGCAGACACCAGGGGCTCAACATTTCCTAGAAGGAAACATCAACTTTATGAGGCTTTTTTTTTTACAAATCCATTTTTTAAAATCTTTTTAACTCCTATTATCTCATCAAACATCCAGTGTATGTGAATCTGAACTTAGAATTGGACTCTTTTAAAAAAAAAAAAACAAATATAATAAAATTATTATTTGTGTTAGTGTATCTAATTTTCACCACCTGCACTGTTTATAAATCCTTTTGTTTCCGTATACAATGCTGAATATAAATTTATCATTAAAATCAAAAACTATCATGTGTTTAATTTTAAAATAATTGACATCCATCTCCCAGCTTTTCAATAAAGACACTTGCAGTGTGAAAGAGGACCTGTTTCAAAATTATATATCCATAAAAAGTCATATGTGAAGTGAGGTTGACACCTGAGGAGGAAACAGATAATTAATTAAAATTAATAATAAATCTTCTTTGGTTTGACCCAGAAATCAGCTCAGTCACTTGGTATGTGATCAGTTCTCCTGCTACCGCTATTTGCAGCTGTTTTCTCCAAACAGCAAATGGCTTACTTCTCACACACGTCATGGATCGACATTTCCTGTTCCTACCAAAAATCGACAAAATATCCATCTGGATGTTTCTAATAACAGGCTTCACAGCCTCTTCGAATGAAGCTTCATGAAATTAATAATGCTTTAACTAATTAAATAATGAATGTGAAACTGACTTGAGTAGCTTTTGATGTCCTGCCTTTAATGTGAAAACTGACCATGTTTTCTTACCTGATCTGGGGACAGTAATCCAGGAATCCGAGAACTGCCAGCAGAGCTTGGTCAGCTCTCAAACCTGTGGCAGCTGGACACCGAAGACCTCAACATCACCAATGTTCCCCAAGAAATAAGAAAAGAAGGTACTGTCCAATTATCTCTGAAGACGCTGTCATCCTGGTATCATCCTGGGGTCAGTTCCACAAAAGCACCTTAAGTTTCCTGCTCAAGTCTCACACTTAAGGGTGTAACTTCTCCTCAGCTGAGGGAGGTTCTTATGTATGTTTTACAGGAGTTCCTAGTTAAGGAAAAAAGTCAAGGAAATTTTACTGTTTTCATGGAGAGACAGAGCATCTGACTCACAGCTGATTGATGGACATGAAATAGTTCACCAATAATTGACTGGAAAGTTTCCACAGCATTAAGCCACAGAGCATCAGTAACATCAGAGGTGAGGGGCACAGCTGCTGGAAGTGAAGTGATTCAGTCAAAAGAGTCAGACAAATCATAAACTGACTATCAAATATATAGAGCAAAATCAATCCCTCTCATTCCATCAGATGGATGGTGGAAAAGGTGGAAAACTCCTGTTGAGATGTTCACCCTCTTTCAGTGCCATAAACTCAGCCATCAGAGGCAACTTCATTCCTTCTTTCCTTGTTTTGGTCATTAAAGTCGTCTGTGCAGTGGTTTAACTGATTTTGAATAGTTCCTTAAATAAAAGCCCAGATAAGGAGACCTTAAATATTTAAGTGCACATTTCATGGAAACCTCAAGTTGGACTTCATGGAAAAACTTAAGATGACTTGTGCAGTTGATCCCATTTTCAAGTCTGCCTTTAAATAGTTCTCAGGTGTTTATATGATGTAATTCCTGCAGTTCATACAGGGTGTTTTTTCCTCAATGAGTTACCAAGTAAGTGATGGATGCACAGATCTATGTACTGTTGATGGGTTAAGGTGGAGGAGTAGTGATGCAAAGAGACTGTGACTGAAAGATAAACAATTGATTTGACCAAGTTTAAGCATAACACTAAAAGTGCTGAAGCCCCATTAACTTCAGATAAACAGTTTTTTGCCCCACTGATGGAGGCCTGTTATTAATGACCCTCTTAAGAGGCAGAGGAAGGTCTTCTGCAAACAAACCATGTTTCATTGTTCATATAGGAACTGTGAAGCTGTCCTTGAAACAGAAACCTAATGTGTTCAGGTGATCATTTCTATCAGTTAATAAATTAAGGTGTTCTTACCATCCAGTAATCCAGTGGCTCAGCATGGGAGCATGGTCACAGTCAGTTTATCCAGATTATAGTCAGGTTATCTGAACCACTTCATTTAGAATCAAGCTAAAAGTGATCACAGTTGAAACACTGTTAATAATCCCTCTATGAATAGGATAATTATAGATTCAGCTACATGAAGCACAGCAGGTCAAAGCTGAATGAAGAAGTGGGTCTGGAAAGTGTGACAGATATTTTACAAGAGACAGTTTCATTTTATGTTAGTCAAACCAAGGTTTGTCCAAACCTGATCTGCTTGCTGACCTATTTCACACTTTATGGACTGCTTGGCATATATATATGTATACACTGTAATTTGTAATATTACAGAATATACTTGATGTATACTTGTGTATATTAGTATAAGTTATGACAAGTGAGATGCATATAAAGGAGGTTACATGACATTTCTCTCTCTGAAATGCAGTGCCGAAATACAGTATATTGCAAGTATTAAACGGACGAGCCAGTTGTCTGTAGGCTAATGGGTGATGGGTAATGTAGTTACAGAAATCCAAAATGTGGATCTTTGTCGTTTGGTCAGGTCCTGCATCTGTCCTGGCTTTCCTCCGGGCTCACCTCCGAAAGGCAGAGCCATGTAAACTTCTGAAGATGCTTGTGATCGGTCCACCAAGGCAGGGGAAGACGGCTCTGCTGGAGGCTCTGCAGACTGGCAAGGCGTCTGCTTTCACACCGTCAGAGTGCAGCATCTCTACCTCCATCTGGGAGCTGGAGAAACCCAACAGCGGCAAAAACAACGTGAGAACAACATAGAAAGCACAGATGTACACTCTCTATTAAATGCACACACATGCATTAGACATTTTGATCTGAACAATGTTCAAAAGGAAAGAGAACTATGATTGTACTGTGGTGCACACATAGTATAGTTCTACAGTGTTTTCAAGGTCAAAATCACACGGTGTGATTTCAACCCTTAGTTTGGCCATAATAGAGTCAACATGTTGAGCCCTGTTTGAACCTAAAGTTATGCTCATACTCGTGCAAAATGAATGACACCAGGGCACCACATCTCACTTACTTATTGTGGAAAATTGCTTCTTTTTTGTCTTGTTTTGCTTGCCAGTGCTTGTACATGTCTAGTTTGAAAATTGTATATATACCTTCTAAACATCTGTGTGCTGCTGGCACTGTCACTTTGAGCATTTTAATGTACTGTTAGCACCAATATACCTGAGCACAGCCACACAGAACTGACTAACTGATTATACACCAATCAGGCATAACATTCTGAGCACTGACAGGTGAAGTGAATAACACTGAATGACATTTCACCATGGCACCTGTTAGAGGGTCGGATATATTAGGCAGCACCTCAGAGTTGATGTGTTAAAAGCAGGAAAAATGGGCAGAGTAAGGATTTGAGCCAGTTTGACAAAGACGACTAGGTCAGAGCATCTGAAAAGCTGCAGCTCTTCTGCTGTTCTGGTCTGCAGTGGTCAGGATCTATCAAAAGTGGTCCAAGGAAGGAACAGTGGAGAACCGGTTCATTGATACATGTGGGGAGAGAAGGCTGGTCCGTGTGGTCCCATCCAACAGACCAGCTACTGTTGCTGCTTCTGATAGAAAGCTGTCAGAACACACAGCACAGTTTGTTGTGTATTTAGCAGCAAAAGGGACCAACACAATATCAGGCAGGTGGTCACAATGTTATGTCTGATTAGTGTATATGAATAGTCAGTGGTTCATTTTAATTTTGGGACAGCACTAGCACACAGCAGTCAGTCAGTATGTGAACAGATTTCTGGCCGACTGTTCCTCTCTTGCTGAGGCTTCAGTCCAGTATTAGCTGCTGGAAAAGCTCATTATGATGGACTCCCTGGTCCCATATACTGAGAAAAGAAAACTGAGCCCCCAGTTCCTGTATTAGCTGAGACGACAAACATAGAGAATGTGAGTTTTCTTTCAAGTTTGATTACAAGGGCTTATATCATATCCTCAGTGTGAAAGTCAGTGGTTTTGTTTTATCCAAGTTTTCTGATATGAGACAGACTGAGAGACATTTAATTCATGGTGCTCACAGTGCTGAAAATTTACATTAAGACATTAACAGTAATAGCTCCCTCCAGTTACAATGTCCCCTTTTTTCTGTGGATAATCCAGGAAGCACGTTGTCAACACTTTTATAGGGATTACTGTCCAATCCAGTAAAAAAAACTAGTCACTGTGAGCTCTGAATTTGTCTGCTGGAAAGTGTGCCAAATTCAGGGAGTGGATCTAATAATAACTTTTTCATATTTTCTGAAGACTGAGTCACCTCAGACCCAGACCTTTTTTTTTGTAGCTCACTCATCACATATTTGCTTTCCAGACCCCTAAGTTCACTCAGCTCTCGTCTTTTTACACACAGAAGGACTCAGTGGCGTTCAACGTGTGGGACATCGGTGGTCAAGCCAGCATGTCCACAGTGAACCAGTGTTTCTTCACTGATAAGGCCCTGTATGTAGTGATCTGGAACCTGGCTCTGGGAGAAGAGGCTGTGGCCAGCCTGCAGACATGGCTGCTCAACATCGAGGTGAAATTTAGCTCTCAAACTCACACACATACACACACACAAAGACATACTTCTGCAGACCAGACTGACTGAGAACCTGGTTCCAGCCATACTTGAGTGTGAGTGGGTCAGAGAATGAAGGGTGTGACTGTGTGAACCAGACAGTCGTCAGTGAGCTGGTTTTGGTGTTTCCAGTAGGAGGGAGGAGTGATCTGATTCAAAGGGAAATGATTTGGTTGTCTGAGCTCGAACCAACCACAGACTGATTAATGGCATTTAATTGAAGCATGATAACGTGGAAAATGTTGAAACTTTTTGCATCACTTGAGTGCAACGGTTCAGAGAATCCTAATTACTGACTGATATTTAGTGCTGCCTTCCCTTTGCTTTCCTCTGATTAGAGGGCTGCACTTACAGTATTAATTATGCCTGGATTTGTTTCCAAGGCTGACCAGAGTCAGTGTTTTAACTTGGACATGAATCCTGTCAGTTTGTCAGGATGTCAGTGCTCTGCTCTGTTCTGTTCTGCTCTGCTCTGCTCTGCTCTGTTCTGCTCTCTGCTCTGCTCTGCTCTGCTCTGCTCTGTTCTGCTCTGCTCTGCTCTGCTCTGCTCTGCTCTGCTCTGCGTCACATCACATACACACGTCTGCTGCACATATTTTCAATGCGGGGGTTTTCCTGGATGTAATGACATTGTATAAGTCATTACTGATGTTTATTTCTCTGGAACCACAAAGCAGACCACAGCAGACAAAGATTAAATCTGATTAAACAAACAAACAATCAATACAATAACTAATTGTTTGAGTGGAATTATTGGGGGGGGGGGGGGGGGGGGGTGAAGTTTTTGGAGACGGGGGGTGGGGGGTAAAGACTGGCTAGCAGAACAAGCAGAAACAGCAGGATAACAACAGTTTGGAGGTCAACACTGATAAACTAAAGACCACTTCCTTTGTTTCAGTGATGTCTCTTGCTTGTCCTCCACTGTCAGCACCTGTCAGTGCTAATCTTCAGCAGTCTGCTGATGCTCTTGTCTCCTCTGTATTCCAGGTGACCTGCCTGGATGTTTACTTACACTCTAATGTTATCTCACACATAGTAAACATTAGTTTCTGTCTCCTGCAGGCCCGAGCACCCAACTCTGCTGTGGTGGTTGTGGGAACACATTTGGATCTCATCGACACCAAGTTTCGTACTGAGAGAGTGGCCACACTCAGAGCCTATATCCTGGCTCTGTGTCGATCCCCTTCAGGGGCTCGAGCCACTGGCTACCCTGACATCACCTGGAAGCACTTACAGTAAAAACACATTTTACATTTTATTCTTTGGGTTTTTTTATATGAATAAAACAGTCGTGTTGTGTGAGTGTGGCAGGGTTGTTATATCAGTTTAGTATCTGTTAGTCTGTAGAGTGGACTCAAGTGTGCATTTCTTGGTGCTCAGTGAAGTGTCCTGTAAAACTCTGGAGGGTTTGGAGGGGCTGAAGAAGCTGATCTACCAGGTGGCTTTCTCCATGAAGGACAACAGCAGCAGCTCAGCCTGTGGCAGTAAATTACTGGGCAGACTGGTAAGCGAGCCTGAGCAAACACAGAATATACTGAAGGAAATTTTTATGCACAATTTATAGTTACAAATAATTTGTTCAGATCACACACCTACCAAAATAATCCAGTTCATCTAATCTGCTTTTTATTATTTTACTTATATATCCTTTTACCTTTGTCTCCTCATCCAGATCCCCAGGAGCTATCTGACACTTCAGGAAGCCGTGATAGCAGAGAAGAAGAAGAGAGATGGCGAGAAGGACGTCCAATATCTGACTGACACCCAGCTAGACCATATTATTGAACAGAACCCAGGAAGTGACATCAGAGACTACGAGGACTTACAGACGGGTAAAGTCACACCAGAAATGAAAATTTGATTTGTCTGACTTCTCAAACAGTTCACAATACCTGAAAACTTGTAAAAAAAAAATGCCTGCACAGTTTTGATTTGAGAAAGATGTACGGTAAATTTTACAGAAACACCTGTAGTGGAATAAAGAAGAACTACACCCAGGTGCATAATTGCCTGAGCTGTGGTGTTGGGCCTGTTACTCAAAACATGTAGTTGCATTTTACACACTTGATTTACCGACAAAACTAACTAACTTTTACATTTAATACATGTAGAAATACAAAAAAAAATCAACTAACAGGAAGCTAGGCTAACTTAGCCTAAGTGACTGCACAAAGCAGGACACACCCTTTAACTTTAAACCAAAGTAGGTGACTCTTAAATCTATCTGAAACCGTGGCTAACACTAACACACCAGGTAAGAGCACAAAATATTTCATCAACCAAGTCTTTTCGTAGAGACTGCCAGCCTCCCCCGACCTCAGACTCATGCACCAAGCCTGCATGTCCCTGACCAGCTCTTGGCTCTTCTCTTTACATGCAGCCATCAGCTTCTTGATAGAGACTGGGACGCTGCTGCATTTCCCAGACACCAGCCATGGCCTGTGCACCCTCTACTTCCTGTGTCCTGTGTGGCTGTCAGAATGCCTGGAGAGGATCATACACCTCAAGTCCTCTCGCTCCGTAGCAAGGAATGGAGTGATTCGAGCTGAAGACCTCAGGGTGAGACCTGGGAAGCAGCTGAGACATTGTTTTGGGCTTTGTGTGTTGTTTGTGCGTTTAAGATTCCTGACTTCCTTGTCTTTCTGTGATGTTGTGTAGATGCTGTTGGTAGGAACAGGTTTCACCCACCAGACAGAGGAACAGTATTTCCAGTTTCTAGCCAAATTTGAGATAGCCCTGCCCGTGGCCAACAAGAGGTAACATATCATCTATGTACAAATTCAGAACATAAATGATCATGTCCCCTATTTTTTCCCTTTATTATCACTAGCTCTTGCTCTACAAAGCTACTCGTGTGCAAAATAAATTCTTTTCTGAGGCCAGAAACACCAACATAGCAACTGTCCCAACCTCCTTAGCAACAACATAACACACTCAGGCAACAACTTGAAAAGCCTTTACAACTGCCTATCTCATGCAGTTATGATGCCCTAGCAAAAACACAAGCAACATCTTGGAAAGCCATAGCAACTTAGCATCCAGATGAAAATGACTAGTAAGTAGACTCAGGTCATAGACTTCACGTGTCCAAAGACTTAGCAACCAACCTCTTACCAGATAAGAAGCACTTCATATGCCTTAAAGAGGCTATTTCTTCATTACCCTTTACTGTCCTAAAAGTAGAAATTAACACCTATATTTTAAAATACAGGTACTTTTACTCATTTGACAGATAAGTATCCAGAGCAACTTACAAGTGAAAAAAATATAAAGTAGGAATTAATGTTACACCAGCATATCGGGCACCAACCAAGCAGAGGGCACACCTAAGGTTTCCCCCTGTGCTCTTCCTGTAGCTATCTTCTGCCTCATCTCCTTCCTCCTAAGCCGGCAATGGACATCCATGGTTTCCGCCAGCAGTTCAACAACACCCTAGAACGCCTTTTTAAGATGAGCTTTGTTCCTGCTGGATTCTGGGAGCGCTTCATTGCTAGGATGCTCATCAGCCTAACAGAGATGGACCTGCAGGTACTGACACCAGCAGATTCTCAATGGTGACCTGTTAAACTTACACACTGGCTTAGACAGTAGACTGGCATTCATGGCCTGGTATTTGTGTCTTTGTGTGTGAAGTCATTTGACCTCAAAAGAAATTCCAGGAGCCAGCACAGCAGGGGTTCTGTGATCTACAGCTTTGCTGGAACCCAGCAGAGGAACCGGTGCAGCACCTTCAGAGTTCGACGCAGCCAGACCATCTACTGGAAGGAGGGGCTGCTGGTCACGTTTGATGGAGGTTACCTGAGGTCAGAGCTTGGGTTAGATGGATATGGGCAGTAATTAAAATACCAGACGAAGTAGACTTGAGTCAAAAATTTGCAGGTCAGAAATATTGTTCGGTCAACTTCAAGCACATTCAGGTTCACAGGGTGAATGTTCCACTGTGTGTTTTTTTTTTTTTTTTTTTTTTCGGTTTGGTTTGATTTTTTTGCTAATCTTAAACAATTAGAACACGTGATCTTTCCTCAGAATTCTATACCACCATGTGTGTGTTTATATCTTAATCTATATCTGTGTGTACATACATTACTACCAGTTGCTGCTCCACATCAGCTGCAGTGTACAGGCTGTTGTGACATGGTGTGGTGCTGACGTGTGTTTGTGTCTCTGCAGCGTGGAGTCATCAGATGTCAACTGGAAGCGAAAGAAGAGCGGAGGAATAAAGATCATCTGTCAGTCTGAGATGAGAGATTTCTCTGCCATGGCCTTCATCACAGACCACGTCAACTCCCTGATCGAGCAGTGGTTCCCAGGTCAGTGCTCCGCTCTCTGTTCTTTTTCAGATTCTTGCTGTGTGAACTCAGAGGTCAGAATTTACAGCTGAACTGAATCAGAAAAATCACAATTCAGATCAGCTACTGATTGATGCATGCATAGACTGACAATCTAAACATTAGCCACACAGTACGTGATAGGTCAGGTTATTTAAAGTAAGATTGTGTGAGGTTTTCACCAATAGTCAGTGTGTTACCTGCAGTGAGTATGTTTTTTAAACCAGATAAAACTTTTTTGTAGATTGCTTCACCCACAGCAGCACATCACTCAGCTGTAGTACCATTGCTCTGGCTGTGCTCATCCTAATCTGCTGCAGGTATAATACATTACACTGTGTAGTGCCTCAAACAATCCAGGTTAAATAATCCAAACCTTCACTTTAACATGTAGCTTCTGGTGTGTGATGTGGTACTCCTGCTCTTTATGCTAGAGGTGTGATGTTTCATGTATGTGTAATAATTTCTCAAAATTTTTCTTTATTCTCTGATGTGATATGACAGAGGAACTCACTGGTGTAGATTCCACTAGCTGGTCATTAACTTTATATTCCTGGAGTGTGTTTATCGGAACTGAGAACATCAACCTGCTGCTTTGTGTGACAAGAGACTGAGCCTGAACCAAAACAATGAGGTTAAATAGTCTACAAAGCACTGCAAAGTTGGTGGTTCTGATTGGTGGCCTGACCCACTGTTAGTTAAAATAAATAGGACTTGTTGCAGCTTGAAAGCATGACTGTGAGCTTAAATAGGCACATGGAGCAGAGGTCACTTGGATGTGCACATACAGAGATTGCTATATGAACCAGGGTCACTGTTACTCACTCAGTCACAGAGGTTTTGTGTGGGAGGCCTGATTACTGGCAGTGCAGATATGTTTTTCCAGCAGATGTTTCATATCCACAGCTGTTGGACTTTCAGCAGCAAAGCAGCTTCCTATTAAACAAAGTGTTTACATTTCACTTTGATATGAATCATTCCAGGGCAAAGTTATTCTACTGCAATAAAACTGATATATTAGATAGAGAAAAAAAAATCTAATCATGCTGCCATTGCCAGGTCTGTCTCTTTTGTCTGCAACAGCTCTGATTGATCATATTTCATCTCATTTATTATTGATGATTTGTCAAACTTTGGTTTAGTTTTACACACCTATCCATCAGTGTAGCTCAAGATAACTTGACTTTTTATGCATCCGCTCCAGGAGCAAGCAGGATGAAGTCACTCTGTTGTCAAGGTTGTCCATCTGTCCAACATTTACTTGAACTCAAAAAAAGAACTAATTAGATGTTGGTGGTCAAAGATCAAAGGTTAGGGTCACCGTGACTTCACAAAACATGTTTTTTGACCATAGCTTCACAATGATACAATTTAACCCTTAATACCAAATTGGATCAAATTGACATGATGATGACATTTTATAACCAAATGGCCAAAGATCAACTTCATTTTACCATCAGTTTGTTCTGCAAAAATACTTCTGGCCTTTATTCAAAGCTGAAACTCAGGAGGGAGAGATTGTGACCATATTTCCTGTAACTTGGCTGTTTGGCAGAAGCATGCAAATACGAGGTTGTAATTCTTCTTTGACACAGTAATCGGAATCGAATTACAAACATACCATATGTATACACATAATTTGACAAATGCTAATGTGCATCCTATACTCATACTGAAAAGGACACTGCACCTTATCGAAAGATTTTAGGAAATGTGTCGTCAGCCAGGTGTATGTGAGCGATAGGGATAAAGATATTTTTATTCAATCCACTTTTATACTATAAGACAAGGGACAATGGAGTCCGGCAGCTTTGAACAGAGTGGAGAAATGGCTGAAAAGGATCATGCTCTCATAAAGTCAGATACTAATAATAACAATGAACCTGTCAGTGGTTGCAAAAACTCTTATAATGACTGTACTTTGTCCAGTTGGGTTACTTGACTGTTGTAGACAGGCATCTGGTTCCAAAGTTGTGGCTTTGTGTCCAAGTCAAAACAAAGATGGCTGCCTGCTACTTGAATATGAAACAGCATCACAACTTGAGAAACCAGTTAAAAGCATTTTTATTGCACCTCTCAGATGTGAGAGGTTTTAACTTGCAGGCCAGCATCAGGGCTCGGTTTACCATAAACATGTGGTTGCACATGAAGGCAACACCCTGTGAATGGCCTGAGGTCATCCTCAGTGGATGTGTTGGACTGCAGTGTCCTGTGCAGACAAAGGCAGTCCAACAGAGGGAAGCAGCTCACCGCACATGTGACTTTTGACTAAAATGTCCCATTTCATCATGAAGTCACAGGCTGATTGGCTGCAATGTGCTCAACCAGGAGCACACACACAACACCAAATAATGTTAATTTTAAAATGAATTTTAATGAGCTTATGATAAGAAATATTTCACAGTGCCCCCAAGAGATTGAGTTAAAATTTGAACCCAGCACAAAAAGGATCAGATGGAGCGGCTCGGTGGCTTACCTGGTGTAGAGTGTCCCACATGGACTCAGTCCTTACCACAATGGACCATGGGCTCAAGCTCTTTGCTCCCAACTTTCCTGTCTATCTCTGACTATCCCTGTCGGAATAAAGAATAAATCTTGAAGAAAGATAAAATTAGACATTATAGAAAAGATAGGTAAAGATATCCCAAAGGAAATTCCTCTGCCAGGTTGGTCTAAATTGCCACAAAACAAGTGACAAAACCAAGAGTAACAATATAAAGCTAAAATAGGTGAAATCTGAATGTAAAGTAGAATACATATTAGAAATACATTTATTTAAGATTTACATGAAATTGGGGCGCCATGTGGCGCAGTGGGTTAAGCAGGCGCTCCATATGCAGAGGCTACAGTCCTCTCTGCAGTCGGCCCTGGTTCGAGTCCCGCATTGGGCGCCATTTGCTGCATGTCATTCCCCCTCTCTCTGCCTCCCCATTTCCTGTCTTTCTACACTGTGCTATCTAATAAAGGCAAAAGTGCCAAAAAAATATACTTTAAAAAAAAAAAAAAGATTTACATAAAATTGTAATATAAAGTCAGATGGTGGTGTTCTGTAGATTGTCTGTATTGTTGTATCTCACTTGCATTAGTAGCTCACATCACATAGCAATGTCGAAAATGAGACTCTGTGTATCAGTCAGTCTGTTACAGTATGTGGTGTCTTTTGTGTCCTGACCTGCAGCTTTGACAGCCAGTGAGAGCGATGGCAGTCTCCTCATTGAGCAGTACGCCCCCTGTCCCCTCTGCGTCTCGCGGGGTCAACAGAAGCTGACCAAGCTCCTAGCTAGTGGGGCCAGCAAGGGTGGAGATCACGGAGGCAGTGATGGAGGAGGAGGAGGAGGGGCTGAAGCAGGTGTCCATTACTTTAACATGGAGGACTGTGTGCTGGCTGCAGTGGAGAAGGAGCACATCCTTTGTCCCCAGCATCCTGACCAGCCAGTCCCCCTCCAGGAGCTGGTCCCAGAGCTCTTTATGACTGACTTCCCTGCACGGTAACCTCTCACCATTTAATGAACCATTTTATTTCACCTCTGCACACTAGGGCCTGCACACTCAAACAACAACAAATCTGCCAGAAGATTAATTTGGTTTAGTACAATTCACTACAGTTCTAGTTTCAGCCATCGTCGCTCGCTACCCAAAGTGCTTACGAAAAATGAAATAGTCTAATAAAACAAGGGTGAATAGAATGAAAAAAAAGCTGTAAGAATATAAACTATGAGCGAATTAAGTAAAAGCTAAATTATTGTTTCAAAATGTTTGCTGAGCATCTCTCAGCTCTTGGCAGGGTTTTCCATAGTCTTAGAGGCTAGTTCAAAAAATGTTATACTGCTCATTTTCTTGTGCATAAAACTGTGTGTATTTAAAAGCCGGGCTGTAGAGGATCTGAAAGCTTGTGAAGAATTATAAAAACAACAGAGTCTGCAGTGGAAGCCGGCCCCAAACCAGAGCTTTAAAATCCAGACATTGGAATTTATTCTAGAAGACAATGGGAGACAATGGGAGACAGTGGAGTAAAGCTAACAACAGAGTGATGTTGATGTTTTCTGTCTTTAGCAGCAGCTCTGAAAAACTGATGTCTTTCAGCTGCCTTTGCCTTTGGAAGACCAGTAAGAAGAGCAGTGCACTAATCTAATATGTATGAAATAGAAGTATGAATACATATTTTAGGGGAATTCATATATCGCAGTTATGAGATACCTTCACAGGAAGGAAGCTGAGATCTGTTGGATTAGCAATAGGGTGTGGCATAACTACTTTATATTTGACAGTTTAATAGTCTGAAAGAAAACTCCATTTCAATTTTACATTTTTAACTACATTTGATTTTATAACAATGCCTACTGTAACTTTTTTAAGGAGGTGTGTTTAAAATGTCATTATGATCTGTGTCTAGTTGGATGTTTAATAGTGAAAAAACTCAGAGAAACTGCGATTGGCTGGGCTCGAGACCTTGCACTCAATTGTCCCTGTGTCTTGTATGAAGTGTGGAAAAAGGATGTAGCAGCTGTGTGTGCGTGTGTGTTAACAGCACAGAGACCACAAAGCTGTTAATAATTACATGTCCATCAGCTGTGTATAGCTCCAGTAGGGGTTGCCATGGTGATGCTACCAGAGTTACCTCTCAAGCTCCTGCTATTCAGTCAAAAACGATCACTCTCATCACCAAAGCTTTTTACATTGTGAGTGCATCTGTAGCTCAGGAGGTGGAGCAGGTCGTCCACTGTCAGGAGAAGTCTTGTTTTAGGTGAGGTTGATGATGGCTGATGGCTGTCCCATCAGTTAACTGCATCTGTATGAATTTGGCGAGTAGAGTGAAGTGCTTTGAGTGTTTGACAAAAGTGTAATATACTGTAAGTGCTGTCCACTTACAATTTATAAGACTTAGCTCCACACAGCTGTGCGATTTAGTGTTACTGGTGTCAAATATGTGCCATCCATGGGTCAGTTGAATGGAGCTCCAACACTAGAGGCTCGTGGAGCAGGAGGTGTATGTTTGTTTACTCAGATGACTGCACTGTGTGGAAGAAGACAGAATTGCTTTTACAATAGAAAACAATTAGACACATTATGTCATAATTGTGAGTGTGAAGAATGAAATTGTTCAGAGCAGTTTAACACCTTGTCCCACTTCAGCCTCTGAACTCTCTGTGTGTTCATTTCTGTAGGAAAATTACTGACACCCTGAATAGATGAACAGCTTCCTGGGTACTGTGGCAAACAAAATACTGGTCATGGTATCATCTCCTCTGTGTCTTTTTCACTCATGTAGCAGCTCATACTAATAAACTCCAAACTGCATGTTTCACAGTAATTTATCTATCCTGGTGTAATCTGACCAAAGAATGTGCTGCCAGTGTTCATCAGTTTCTTTTCATGTTCTTTGGCAAAGTTTTATCCTGGACTGAAGCACAGTAACAGCAGCAGCAGCAGATCTGAGTGCAGACAAACAGTTTGGAGCAGGAGCGGAGGAAGTCTGCCCTGGAGCAGGGAAAGGAGGAAAGAGGAGGACAGACTTGGAGGGAAAGTGTTTCAAAATGTGAACATAGAATGAAGAAATAATGCTCTTGAAATGAACGACCATGTATCTTACTAAAGAGCTCCATATCACTGAACCTCAGACTGTTGGTCCCTCCACCAGACACATTCCACAGGAGCTGGATGATTCACACTGCACTGCATATACTATCTCTCTCTCTCTCTCTCTCTCTCTGTCTCGCTCTCTCTCTCTCTCTCTCTCTCTCTCTCTCTCACACACACACACACACACACACACACACACACACACACTGCAGATCTCCAGGGCTTTGGCTGTATAATGAGTTTCAGCTGATTTGTTGCCAGTGACAGCATCTGTTGATGTATTGTCAGGGCTCAAGGGTAACCACCACTCCTTCAACTATTGGAGTAAACATGCAGCCTGTGTATGTGTCCTACGCACATGGAGACACAGATATGCACAAGTACACACACCATGAGGTCCATTAAGTACTCTAAAATACTGTGTATGTGGGGCTAGGAGCAGGGGGGGTATTGGGTAGGCGGTGAGTTGCGAAAGCACGTCTCTGTAAAACAGCACAGAGCCATGGAAATGTTTGCTGCAACAGTTAAACAATGCTCCAAATATTTGTGTGACCTAAACTACAAATGTGTTACACTGCAGCTCTAAGATGGATGTTGGTGTAAACATGAGCGCCACCAACAAACATCATCCATTTTCTCATCTGGGAGGTGGCACATATTCTAAGGTTGAGCTTGAGCTTTTGTCAACACTGGTCTCAGTATTCCTCCGTGCAGGCAGGCTCCGGGACGCGCTGGATCAATTCATCTATCAGCTGTTTCGGTATTCCTCCACGCAGGCAGGGGGAGGAATACTGAGTGAGTTGGTTAGTTCAGGGGCAGAGACCTTTCTAATGCAGATATTATACTTAGTGGCCATTTGTATCTCATACAACCCCACTTCAAAAAAAAACTGAACTATCCCTTTAATAAGCGGATCCCAGCTTGTGACTTTGCACTAGCATGTGAAAATCTACCAAAACTAAACATGGTGGTGGTGTGTACCTTTTACAAAGTGTGTGTGTAATTGCTTAAGCTCTTGTAAAGTGAACTTCTGGTTGGATATCTGTGCTTTGGACCCTAAGATGATTCAGCCATTTAAAAAGATTAAACAGACGTATACTTTTAATTAATGCTCCTGCAGATTTACATCCTCATGTTTTGCCTGGAAGGAAACCATTTCTGCAGTTAACGTTCAGCTGTGTCACTGTTCAGACCTAAGGGCCAGAGCTCATTTAAGTGTCCATCTTGACTGGTTTATGTTGTCGCTGTGGTTGAGGAAGCACATCAAAGGCCTGTGAGCAGAGGGTGACAGAGGGATGGAGGGGAGAGTCTGGATGGGCAAGGGATGTGACTGTACTGTCAGCATGCAGGACAGCTGATAAAAGAGAGGCTTTGTTCCCCAGATGTGACCAATGTACAACATGTACAATGTACATGGTTAATATTGAGGTTAGTCTGGATAATCCAAGTTTTTGTTGTTTTGAAAGTTTTTCCTCCAGCTTGGTTTTAATCTGTAACGGATGTTTTGGAGCCTATCTGTTAGTTGCTCATGGTTTATGGCAATTATCATCAAACATATCATTTAGTTTGATCATTAACCAATGTATAAAAAGTAGTTTGTTGCCTGGCACATGTTTTCTGGAGAGCAGTGTCTCCCTCTAAGCTGAATAATTAGTGTATGGTCGACTTGTGACCACAGATGTTGAGCAGTTCCAGTGATTCATTTCAGCCTGAATCTGTCACTCTGAGCTTCTTTGTTACATTACATCTTAAGAGAGAGTAGACAGACTCTAGTGTATGTTTTCAATATACACAACAATAATACAGTTATGTTTGTTTGTAATTATGACTGAGGACAAATTCATCCTTAACTGAAACTCAAACTCACCTGGATCTGGTAGAGACAGGACACAACTTACAAATTATCAGAAATGTGTTCAGTGTTCCAGTTTCAGTAATAAACAAGGGCCCATGTGCTGGGATTGTGTATGTGTGCGTGCTAGGCTGTTTTTGGAGAGGTCCCAGCTGGAGTACTCTGAAGAGGAGAGTAACATCCTTGGCCAGGGGGGCAGTGGGACCATCATCTACCGGGCCCGATATCGTGAGCAGCCAGTAGCTGTCAAACGCTTCCACTTCAAGAAGTGTCGCCAGCAGACCATCAGCAGCGACACAGGTATGGACACATCATCTTTATTTTAGCCCACTGAGCTTTTACCTGCTCCCCTGCGGTCCTCGTTGGAAGGTGGAACCGTCTCAGACATCAATGCTCAACCTAAGTGTGTAGTTAAATACTTGAAGATGCTATCACCACTCAGCCTCCTCTCTTGAACGGGAGTTGTAATGTCTTCAAGACCAGACAACCAAGTTTGGTTGCCCTTGGCACAATCTCTCCTGCAGTCAGGAGAGATCATTTGAACTTCCTCTGGGAGGCCGGCAGAATGCAGAGTAGCCCACCCACTCCCTTATGTTGTTTGGTTGGATGACTGAGAATCTTCACACATTTTTGTTAGGATTTCATGTGAAGGATGTGAAAACAGATATAGACTATAGATAGAGTGAGAATGTGAACTTATTGCTTTTATTCAGTATGTGAAGGTTTGTCTACAGCATTCTCTGTGGCCTGAGATCAGTTTTCTGTGTATGTCTGCATGTGTATATAATTAACTTTACAGAGGTGAGTTACAATATTGATTACTTATACCTCTACCATCTTGTTTAGATCTCACTCATTCCTCTTGTCACCACTTTAGACACCATGGTGAAACACCTGCAGTCTGCAGATGCCTGTCGCAGCTTCTCTGAGTTTCGTCAGGAGGCCAGTATGTTGCACTCTCTTCAGCATCCCTGCATTGTCTCTTTGGTGGGCATCAGCATCCACCCGCTCTGCTTCGCCCTCCAGTTAGCCCCCCTAGGCAGCCTCAACACTGTGCTGGAGGAGAAGCGCAAAGGCATGTAGATCCATATTTTGATACATGTTTTGTCTTTCCTTATGTCTTCTTTTTAATTGTATGTTTTTAATGAACTGTTTTAATGTGGACCCCAGTAAGACCTGCGGTGCTTTAGGGCACAGCTAATGGGGATCCTGACAATAAACAAACAATATTCATCATACGGTTTTCCTCTCATTGGACTGTGTTTGTGTTGGAGGAACATGAAGTTGTGTTTTTTTCAGTTTTTTAAATTATTATTTTTAGGTTCCAAGTACATGCCCCTTGGTCACATGCTGACCTTCAAAGTAGCCTATCAGATTGCAGCGGGACTGGCATACCTTCACAGGAAGAGCATCATCTTCTGTGACCTTAAATCTGACAACATCCTGGTGTGGTCTCTGCAGGTCTGTGTCTAATCATCATCGTTACAGTCATAAATGTGTGATTGTTCCTTTATTGGCAATATTTAATATGAAAAAAGACTAGTTTTTCTATCAAGAAACAGATAGGCTTTCTCTGTCTATAATATGATTTAGCTTGGTAACCTGTCTTCCTCCAGGTGGAGGATCCACTCAACATCAAGCTGTCTGACTATGGCATTTCTCGACAATCGTTCCATGAGGGGGCGCTAGGGGTTGAGGGCACCCCAGGTTACCAGGCTCCTGAGATCCGACCAGGCATTGTGTATGATGAAAAGGTAATGAACTCAACCCCCCTGATCTTAACCCACATTAATTAATGTGTGCAGCATTTTTATAAATCATGTGACTTTGTAGGACTGATTAAGATGCACTCTGCTCATAAGCTCTGGGAGGAAAGTAAAGTTGGTCATGTCAACATGTTGGAGCGCCCCAAGAGAAAATGATCCAGGGAGTGACATCCAGATGAATGAAATACTAGGACCTCTGAACATACCCTATGCACTGATGTTGCCAAAAACATTAGTAGGGTGAGTGGTTAAACTGCATCCCTATGGGCTCACTGAGCCTCAAAGCAGTTCGGGCCGATGCATTACCCCATTTCCTGTCTATCTTCACTGTCTCCATCATTCATGGCAAAAATGGCCAAAAAAGAAATAAATAGATCAACAGGCATACTTTACAGTAGTGTGCTGGATAGAGATTTAGATTGATTAAAGTCTCAGTAGAAAAGATCGTTCATCTAGTCTCATAGGGGTCTGGCTGAGCTCCAGAGATCCTGTGTGGATAGAGGAGAGACTTCCACAAACACAGCCATCACTGCTGCTTTCCCCTGATCAGGACTTTATGGCAGAGTGACCAGACTGGAACCACTCCTCAAAGACAGACTTATGAAAGTCACTTGGAGCATCTAAAGGAGTCAGACCTCACATGCTGTGAGGGTGTTTTTCAGGGAAGGGACAGGTAAAGCTGAGCTATCCTTAATGAAACCCTGGACCTTCCAATAAGATAATAACTGTAATCACATAGCCAAGATGACACGAGTACTTGAAGCCAATGAAACATCAACACAGGGTGCTGAAAACATCCATCCTCCGACAGTCCCCATCCAACCTGACAGAGAGAAAGAGGATCTACAGAGGGCTATGGCCAAAAATCCCCAAATCCAGGTGTACGTAACCTGTCGGGTCATGTTTGGATAGCTACATGTATTGTTTTTTTTTGTTTTTTTTTTTTATCAGGCTCAGAGCTTCACTGCATTCAAATGAAATAACAGAGAATAAGAAAATGAATTAAAAACAATCTGTCAGCAATAAAATCACAGCAGAACGTCCAAGATGTTTGTGGCTTTGGGTCACAAGCTCCTATGCTCCTTTTTTTCCTCACACTTTCTTCTCCCCATTTTTTGATACAAGTTGATTTTCGCTTTCTCTTTTTCAAACTGGAACAAACAGAGATTTAATGAAAAGAAAGAACAGTAATAATCAGAACGGAGTGTGGTTAGGGTTATATGTTCCCTGTTAACATGATGGCACCTTTTCTCTGCCCAAAGCTCTGGAGCATCACAGAGTCTCGTGGTGAATCATCAGAGTTGTGGTTAAGACAGACGTGTGTCCCCGTCCCGACAAGCTGTCCTAAAGAGAATTATCTAAACATTGCAAATGATTTTCCAGTCATTCACCATAGTTGTGTTCGTCGGCCATTCATCATTTCCTGTATCCACCTACTTCTTCAGACTGTATTCAGGTATTGGTTTAGACAAACCATCTCCCTTTGACATCTTTCTGATAGACTGTGTGTTGAGTCTTCTTCATGCGCATGGTCAGGTCTTTAACCCTCATACTGACCGACTGCTCCAACTCAGTTTAAACTCAAATTCTTTTTTTGTGCATAAACTAATGTTGAAATAACAATGAAACCTTCAGGAGCCAAGGGTCCACTTTCATTTGAACCCTTTGAAATCTGGGCTTTTAGTTTCTAGTGATGGTGTTAATGTTGCTGTCCTTGTCCTTTTGTGAGATGTTTTATTTAGTTTATGCTCATGCCTCTCATGGTCTGCATTCCTGACTGAAGACAGGAGGATTATCTCAAAACAAACTCAGCTGAGGTTTATTTCAAAGGGGATCACTGATCACGGTCAAACCACAGCCTCTGTCTTGCTGCTCTGTTCTCTACCTCTTTGTGAGTTTCCCTTCAGCTCCATCGCATGTGAAACTCTTTATACAGTCACTTGATCCTGACATGTCAGATTAATAACTGTCTAACTGCAGTACATGCACAGCATAGAGGGAGTTGTGATCCTGCCTCCCATCTACAGTATTTGGACTCTGTTGGTCCGTCATGTCCTGTATGTCTGAGGTAGAGGGTGTAAGGAATCAAAGAGCTGCCCCTGTCTCTGTATTTATTTGACTTGTCACACCAGAGGATTTACAGATAGTGAGCTTGACCGTGGACTTCCTCTCTGCAGCATGTTACCGTCTGATCAGTTCCATATGTTTGCTTTATTTGCAAAGGAAGAGGAAAAGCCAAAGTCCCATGCAGGTTTTACCACGACTGCGGAGCGATGACCTTTCAATCCATACAAATGGTTGCTGCAGCCCAAGACTTTTTTAAAACTAGTAGAGTACCAGTGCTACTTTCACTTTCTCTTATTTCTTCATATAATCCAGAACTCAGAGGTAAAAGGATGCCAACATTTCCTTAAAAATCATCTTAAAGAGGAACTACTATGCTACATTTTTACCTTAATTAAGCAGCTTCAGATTACTTGTGATGGATAAATAAATGGTTTGTAACTTGTTACAGGGAGAATGGAGGCTCTTTGCCTTCCACCTAGTGCCCAAAACAAACATTGCAAGATCAGAGCCTCCGCCCTGGTGTCCCAGCTCTCATCTCAGCGGCACCGTGAAACAAATGCGCCCCGTAACTTCGTATATGATAACCTTATTCAGCGCTCCATAGATTGTTTTGTCACCAGCTTCATTGAAAACAAATGCACATGGCCTGGAGAAGAGTTAGCAAAACAGAGGAAAAGCGACTAGACTTGTATAGTTCCTCTTTAAATCACAAAATTTAATTTAAAAAAAAATCTGAGTTAAGACAAATACTCTAGCACTGAGGTTGAATATCCAATCTAATGTGGATAAGAGGAAGAATTATTCATTGAATAATCAGTTGACAACCCTGTTCGTACTCGATCTCTAAAGTAAGCCTGAGAGAGGGAACATAAAACTACACCAAGAAGGTTTTTAGGTATTAAATCAAACAACAAAAGTTCAAATACAACAGTGGGAAAGTGTCAAATCTGGGACCTGTCATATCTTCTTTAATTAATTAGATAATAAATTAACAAAAATGAAAACAGTTATTGAAAGCTTATGGTGGAATAATTATTCAACGTATCTTTGCTGCTGCAAAGATCAGTGTAACTCACTGGGAGCCTGGGTATTGGTGAGTGACGGCTGCTGTAGGTCTGATGGAGCTGACCTGATCTGGGTGCTCTGACTTTCTCCTCTCCCCAGTGGGTCAGTTTACTGGGGTTTACTGTTTCATTGGTCCCTGCCTCTGTAGAGAAGCTTTCAAAGAGCAGAGGAAACCACCTATAAGCCCCCAGCTCCATTCATCAACTCCTCTCCCACAGAGTCTGCTGACCTCAGCCAATCAAATGAGCTCTTCTCCTGGGCGTTAATTTGACTTGTTGATGAGGTTTAACTGTTATAATGAGATGCAGACGAGGCTGGAGAGAGAATAGATGATGCAGCATGTGAGACGGGAATCGAGAGTGTAACGGGGATAAATGAAAAGCAGCTTCATGGCTGTGAACATGGTTGCCAGCTGCTGCCAGCAGTGTTTGTCAACTGAGGGTCTGGACAATATGCAATAACACTACTAAAAGCCTGTTACAGAATCTTTGTTTATAGTTTTGCGTGACATCAACATGGCTCAGTGACAAGATGGAGATAGGAATGTCCATTATTTGTTGTTTATTATAATAAATAGTATAGTTTTGGTGATAAAAGATACTTCATACTTCAACTGTTCAAATTGCAACTTGTGGTTATTATATTGTTGGTAGACTGAAAGCATGAGATGAGGTTCATGAAACCATGTGCAACACTGAATTCATTTAAAATACTTTGTTCAAAAGCTAACAAAAGCAAAACAAACATTGTTTGATTCAGTGTGTGTGGGGGGGTATGTTTACTATAACTACAAAGCAGATGGTGGAGTCATTGGAGTCATGGCTTCTAGGATCAATACAAATCAAATCAATACACATTCACTGGCATGTTAACCTGCTATGCTAAGCTGGACCCAGTAAACGTTACACATTGAAAAGAGGTCCCTTCAGAGGTCCCTTCATGCTTTGCTGATTTGTAAAGTCCTGGGAGCTCGGTTCGATTCCTGGCCTGGGAAAGCAGAAAGCAGAACTTAACATATATAAATGTAATCTCAAAAAAAGGACTGTGGGATTTGTAGGATGGTCCATTTAACTCAGAATCAAATGCATTTTCCTTATTGACTGTGGCAGCGATTTTTCCTTCATGACTGTTTTTGGTCAGTAGTGTGTGAATGTTGTCAGCAGAGGGTCTACTCTTGATAAAACCTCTCTGATCATGATGGAATGAGACAGTAGTGACGTCTTCTGTTCCAGCGGTCCCGGCTAAAGTAACTATTTTTAAGTCTGTGTCTTGTAAAGATAAAGATAACCCATTAAGTGGTTTAAGTGGCACTGATATGGCAGCTGTCACTGTGTGATAGAATGGGGGAAATAGCAGGAAACCAAGGCAATCTGTCCTTTTCTGCATCAGTTACATTTATTCACTCCACTATTAACCTTTTCCCATTAATCAGCCCCCTGACTGTATATAATAATAGTGATTTTCTGATGCCAGCTCAAAATTCAGAAGAAGTTACCACGGTTAAAATTGTGTAGATGTGACCTAATTTGTCCTTGTTTTAATCTGTAAAAAACATGAATACCATAGAATTTTTCTTTTATTATCTAATTTATTTGTCAATCATAAAACATAAAGCTTGAGATAAAACCAATCCCTGCATGACAGGTAGTTGGCATAAATCTGTCAACTGTCTGCGGTTTGATGAGTCCATCACTGGTTGGTTTTAGGTGGTAATTCTTGGGGTGTTGTTTGTTTGTTGTTGTTGTTGTTGTTTTTATCTTATTTTGCTTAGGGTCCCCCTCCTTCAGAATTCAATTTGACAAAAAATAACCTATAAAGTGCAAATCAAAGTATGCACTAATAAGAATCGACAGCTAGGGTTGCTACATATTATGAGCAGTGACTAAATGATATTGACGCCAACTCTATAGGTGGCCAATTGATTGGTGCCGAAAAGCAATTCACACTGACATTTGAGAACTAGACAAAAAACGGTCAGTACAGTGGTGCACCCTCAGCATCTAACAGCATGTTATCCCTGTGGAGACTGCAGGTGGACGTTTCTTCATCTGACCTTTTCTCTCATGTCAGACAGCTGTTCCACCTGTCTTTCTCTCTTTAGGTGTTGAGGAGCTACCTTCTGAACACACTCTGCCAACTGACCAACAGAACTCCACCATCTCAGTCTGGAGTTGAGCTTTTCCATGATTGTAAAAAATGCTCTGTAGGGACTTTGCTTCCCCCCTTGTGTATATTTTGGCGGTCGCTGGTTGCCGGACTGGTGGTGACCAGTTGGAAAATGTCTCAGTTTTTTTTATCACCCAACCCTATTATAACTCTAGTTTTCTTAACACTGGTGCCTCCCCATTAAATGAAAACCTTACATACTGTAAAGTTTGTTGTTGTGTTGGATCAGTGTGTAGACTTGTGTTCTCAGTGAAACATGATGCAGTGTTGTAGGCAGCACATACAACAGGCTGTTATGCCACACTGCTGAAGGACGCCTATATTGATAAAAAAAAAAAAAAAAAAAAATGCAACTTGCTCTGTAGCCATCCTATCAAGATGAATGAATTTCAGATATGTTATTCACCAAGATCTTCATATCAGCAATAAAAATCACAGACAAAATGACGAGTGAGAAGATTCTTCAGTCTGAGTTTACAGGAACATCTTTATATAAGTCTACCACCGTTTTCCATAGTCCTTGAGATTTCATACCATCCCACAGACCTTGAGTGTGTCTGGAGCCACAACCAAGTGATGTCACCTCAAAAGTATTCAAGTGTTTTTGGCGTTGCAGCACTGTTTGCCTTTTACAGCTATTCTGGGAATTTCCACAGGGACTGTCCTACCCTGCCCTCCCCTTCCCAATCACTGTCTGTGACCGTTCACTGATAGTGATTAGGAAGGCAAGGCAAGGCAAGGCAATTTTATTTGTATAGCCCGTTTTTACCAACAGTTTGTCTCAAAGGGCTTTACACAGCATTATGACAACATCCTCTGCCCTTAGACCCTCACATCCACTGAGGAAAAACTCCCAAG
Source organism: Caranx ignobilis (assembly GCA_021432705.1). Lineage (NCBI taxonomy): Eukaryota > Metazoa > Chordata > Actinopteri > Carangiformes > Carangidae > Caranx > Caranx ignobilis. The sequence continues at coordinate 25,836,661 of MU270012.1, forward strand.
AAAAAAAACAGGAGAAACCTCAGGGTGAGCAACAGAGGAGGGATCCCTCACCCAGGACGGGCAGATGTGCAATAGATGTTGTATACAGACAAGAAAACAATTTACAACATGGAATATGGAAATCATGGAAATGGAATCAGTCAGTTAATGAAGAATGATGAAGGAAGCTCCTGGTGGGCAGGGAGGGAAGGTCAGCTTAATGGGACGGCTGACTGGGTCATGAGCAGGGAGTGCAGACCGGTTTAACAGCAGGAGAAAGGAGGTGATGGAGGCGGCGGTTGGTTGGTTGGTTGGTGCAGGGGGATGGAGCTCTGAAGAGATCTGTAGAAATACAGAGAGAGTGCGAGACACCAAGGCCAGACTACAAAGTGCAACAAATAATGACAGTTCAAAATGTGTGAGGGGAGAGGAGAGGAAGGATAGGGCTCCATGTAACCTGATGTGTCCCCTAGCAATTTAGGCCTATAGCGGCGTAGCTATAAAATGGATCAGGACTACCTGAGCCAGCCCTAACTAAAAGCTCTGTCGTAGAGGAAGGTCTTAAGCCTGGACTTAAATGTAGAAAGAGTGTCTGCCTCTCTGACCCATGGAGAGAGCTGGTTCCATAATAGAGGAGCCCGGTAACTGAAGGCTCTACCTCCCAGTCTGTTTTTAGAGATACTGGGGGTCACTAACAGACCTGCATTCTGGGAGCAAAGTGCTCTGGTAGGACAGTATGGGATAGTGAGGTACTTCAGATAAGATGCAGCTTTGTCATTAAGAGCCTTGTAAGTAAGTAGAAGGATCTTGAAGTCTATTCTGTATTCTACAGGAAGCCAATGGAGAGAAGCTAGAATGGGAGAGATGTGCTCTCTCTTACTAAATCTTGTCAGTACCCTCGCTGCTGCGTTCTGGACCAGCTGGAGCTCTTTAGAGAGTTTTTTGGACATCCTGACAAGAGAGAGTTACATTAGTCCAGCCTAGAAGTGATAAATGCGTGGACCAGTTTCTCAGCATCACTCTGAGAAAGGATATTCCTGATCTTAGCTATACTGTGCAGGTGAAAGAAGGCAGTCCTAGTCACATGCTTTATGTGGGAGCTGAAGGAAAGATCCTGGTCAAAAATGGCTCCAAGGTTCCTCGCGGTTGGACCTGAGTTCAGGGTGATGCCATCCAGAGTAGCTATCTGTTTGGAGAATGTGTCCCTGAGATGGATAGGTCCAATCACAATAACCTCTGTTTTGTCAGAGTTCAGTAGTAGGAAGTTAGAAGACATCCAGGATTTGATGTCTTTCAAGCGATCTTGCAGATTGATGAGGCGGCTTCTATCATCTGGCTCTATCGATAAGTAGAGTTGAGTATCATCAGCATAACAATGGAAATTGATGGAATGCTTCCGGATTATATCCCCTAATGGAAGCATGTAAAGAGTGAAGAGAACTGTCCCTAAAACTGAACCCTGTGGCACACCACACGTAACTCTGCTGTACTTGGAATGGTCATTATTAACATTAACAAATTGAAACCTGTCAGATAAGTATGAGTCAAACCATTTTAGAGCAGATCCTTTAATCGCAATTTCATATTCTAGTCTCTGCAGCAAGATGCTGTGATCGATGGTATCAAATGCAGCACTGAGGTCCAGAAGTACAAGTACAGAGACAAGACCTCTGTCGGAAGCTATAAGAAGATCGTTGGAGACTTTGACCAGTGCTGTTTCAGTGCTGTGGTGTTCTCTAAATCCAGATTGGAAAGCTTCAAAGAGCTCGTTACTGTGCAGATGTTCATGTAGCTGCACTAGGACAACCTTCTCAAGGATCTTAGAGACGTAGGGAAGGTTGGATATAGGCCTATAGTTGGCTAATACATCTGGATCAAGAGAGGGTTTTTTAAGTAAAGGATTGATGACAGCCACCTTAAAGGCCTGTGGCACATAGCCTGTGACTAAGGAAAGGTTGATCTGGTTCAGTATAGCAGCGTTAACTAAGGGGAAGACGTCCTTGAGCAGTCTTGTTGGGATTGGGTCAAGCAGACATGTAGCTGATTTGGAGGAGGTGATAGCAGAAGATAAGTCTGACAGGTCGATGAAGGAGAAGCTGTTCAAGTATGCACCAAGTCTGGGAGGTGCTTCCGTAGGGACTGTAATCTGTGGGAGGATGGAATCCACTTGGGTATTTTGGTCCTCAGATATGGGTTTCAAGGATGTGTTCAATGAGGAATGGATGGAAACCTAGAGTTTGATCTCTGGTTTTAATTGCACATAATAGCCAAAGGTGCTCTTTGAAGTCAAGGGCCATGACAGTGTCAACCAGGAGGACAAAAATCTCAATCTGACTCCTGGGTAAACGAGATGAGTGAGCTGTTGAAGATAAGTAAAGTCCACCTGTTTATCCAGTGGCCTCCTGGTCTGTGTAGTCTCCCTATTTACTAGCAAATTTACAGTTCACACTGGTTTTACTGCATCTCGGTCAACTGTGTGTTTGCTATATTCCTCATATTCATGTTTACTGTTTCTGTGACCAGTTCCCCCCTCAGGGATAACATCGGTTTCATCTTATTCTTACCATCCATTTCATCAACATTGCTGGTATATTGCATAACTCACCTTCAGCCAAACACTCGTTTAAATCCAAGGCTATATTTCATGGGTGACAACACCGAGTTCAAGTCTGATTGAAGGTCTTGAATCACTACCTCAGATAACTCCGTAACTCCGGCCTGACCTCGGTGTTTCTTGTGTCTCCACCTGCAGGTAGATATGTTCTCCTATGGTATGGTTCTGTATGAGCTGCTGTCTGGGCGGAGACCTGCTCTGGGACAGCACCAGCTCCAGATAGCGAAGAAGCTCTCCAAAGGTGTACGGCCGATGCTAGGCAGTCCAGAGGAAGTTCAGTTCTACTGCCTCCACAACCTGCTGACTGAATGCTGGGACACCAAGCCTGAGAAGGTCAGCCCCCGAACCAAAAACACCAAAATCTCCCTGTTTTGCAGGAAATGGATGAATTCTCACCACCACAATCACACAGGGTAACTAGCTCCAGCCAGGTTAGGTGGTGTAGTGAAGTACAAGGACAGTGTGGATCTTCCATGCTGTACACCATATAAATGACGCTTTGTAAGACCTGCATTTACAGCTGTCTCAGCTCTAGGTTTAGGTGTGAATGCACACAAGTTGGATTCAGGATACATTTGAGATCTGAGGATCTCCTGACATGTGTGAAGACAAATGTACCTGTCCACATTGAAGGATTGCCCACTCCACTGACTGCCTCAGTCTTTTAGCTCCAAAACAGTTTATATATCAACACAAAATTCATGAAAAACCTGATTTCACTGTAGAGCTTTGGACAGTGGGCACATGATTGCTTGACCTCTCTTTGCCCCACTCGCTCTCTCTCTCTTTCAACTGACCTGAACCCTGTTCTAGCAGATTTCAGGTTATTGAGGTAATGTCAGATGACCACGACGGTGGTTCACTTACTTATGGTAAATTACCATTGTAACTGATGCTGAAATACTGACCTGCTCCAGAGCAGGTTAACTTCAAATCAAAACTACTAACCAATCAAGTCACTGAAAAAGGATGATAAATGATAATGATCAGCACATTTATGTAAATCAGTGGGGTAGTTTTTCAGACCTCACAAGTGTCCACTCTGTTATAAACTTATAGTTTCTTTTACAAAGGTGTTCACTGTGATCAGACCACTGATTCTACTGTGCGTGTTTGTGTGCATGTGTACAGAGGCCGGTGGCCATGCATTGTGTGAGGCAGATGCAGGAGCCCAGCTTCCCCTGCCTCAGGTATGTGTTGCCTTGTGACAGCCACTCGCAGCTCTTCCTGTCCCAGCTGCAGGGACACAGCGCCGTGTTCTGGAGCGGAGACAAGGGCGACAGGTTGGTCCCAACTCTGGAGTCTAAATGATAAATGCTTTTCTTTAATATGAAAAAATATTCTGAGTTTACTTTTTTTTATGTATGTTGATTCAATGGTTTTGAAACAGGGTATGAAAGTTTTGTTGCAGAGGGAGTTGGGCTGTTACATGTGTAATGGAATCAACATAGTAAAAACAAAAATACACTCTTTTAAAAACATCAACAACATTATCACAAACTAAAAGTAGTTAAACAAAAACAGTTAAGAATAGATGCAACAGCCTAAATATGCTTTGCTTTTAGCCAACACTTAACCTTTGTTGTGAAGGAATCTGTCTGGAGATAATTTGATTTCAGTTGGTGATGTGATCCAGAGTTGATGGCTGTCCACATTTAGATGATGTGATAGTTTACAGCTGTCATTTACCACACACCTAGTTCCCCTGTTTCTGAATCCATTTGTTGATACAAGACCATAATCTGTGATGCAGATGGAAGTGAAGGAGAAAAGAGCTCCTGCAAAAAGCAAGAATCACATAGTTATTCGATGCTGCGTCAAGTCAGTTTTCATAAGTCAACAACATTACAACAAAATGCAGAGTGAGAGAGTGAGCTTAGTGCCTCATTAACACACACACACAGTGATTGCAACTTGTGTCTACTCCAGTGTTTAAAAAAGCCATGAAGTAGCAGAAGGCCAAACGTTCAGAAAACAGAACAGCAACAGTGTTTAAAATAAAATGTTGCAAAATTACACACTTCTCTCTCAAAAAAACAATAAATGCCCAGTGTGTGTATCTGTGTGTGTCTACGTTCAGTCTCATTAGCAGCAGGCTGCAGAGCTGCCTGGTTATGAATCCTGCGTGAGCTCATGCCAGGTGTGTGTTAGTGTGTGAGAGTGAAAGACCTGCTGTGGCTGCTGACACGGCACTGAGTGGTTTAAGTGCACGAGTGTGTGTTTGTATGCAGGACAGCATCCCAGGCTGTTTGTGTGTATGTGTTGGGGGTGGTGTTAATGTCATGGAGGCTCAGACCTTCTACTTGAATGATGGCAGCACCTCTGTGATTTGTCTTCTCTTGCTGTGTGCTTGTTTACCATCAGTCATCCAGCATTTGCCCTATGGTTTTAACATATGGTGTGAGTGTACTGAGGACTAATATAATATTTATAAACTATATTCCATGTTGATATTTTGTCCCACACCTAATATGTAATTGTGTATACTGTGTGTGTGTGTGTGTGTGTGTGTGTGTTGAATAGGAACTACAGTGTAGTGAATGTGGAGAAGGGCCAGATGGAGGTGAAGAGGATGTCGTGTCCAGGCAGCAGGATCAGCTGTCAGATGAAGATGTGTAATACTCTGTGGGTGGCCACTGAGGTACACACCACCCATCACAACACAACCCAGCACAACACCTAACCCTATTCTTCTTAAGATAGAACATCCCACATGTCAGGGACCACCCTAAACACCTGATTCACAAACAGCTGAAGCTGAAATTAGAACAGTGTTCAGGGAGGAGATGGTGTTTGTAATGCTCTAAGTCATTGGATGTGAAGTCAATTCAATTCAAAAACCTTTCAAATGAGAAAACAGTGAACTCAGACTGGTGCTGTTCCATCAGGTCATGGAATGACTACTTACATTATTGACGCAGATTCAACATATACCCCCTGAATCCACAAGTAAAATAGATGTGAACAGACAGGTCAAATTGAAAACACAATGATTCCTTGCTGTGTTCATTGTTATTGTTTTGCATGTTCGTCCCACAGGAGCAGGAAGTGTTTATATACAGTCTGAAGGACATGTGTCCACTCAGTCAACCCCAGAGACAGTTCTCCTGCCCAGCCGTCATCACCTGCCTGTTTCCTGTCCCAGCATTAGAACAGGTCAGTTCACGTTCCAACACAACATGCACACACACACACACACACACACACACACACACACACACACGTTTTATCCTTGTCTTGTGGGTCAACACTGTGTGCCATAAACACGACTGTGTGTGAGACACCAAAGGAAGGTTTTGTGGGAAAAGTGGTTTTATGGTCTGTACTGCTGTTCCTCCTCTGACCTCTGACCCCCGACCTTCTGCCAGGCCACATGTAAATGCTTTGACCAGGTTAACTTCTGAAGTGTAAATGACGGAATCCAGGTGTTATTAGGGCAAGGGTGGTGCAGGAGGGGGAGGGGCTTCATTCACTGACCTGTACTGACTGGTATCTATGAGTGGAATGAAATATGATCATGTTTTTCTCTATTAAGGACTGAATTGTCCACTTCAATGAGCGACAAGTGTTGTAAAAATATACAAGCATAAAATACAACTTACATAGACACAATGGTAGACCTGCAAACATTAGTGAGTGTTTACAGGGTTTCTGAATGTGTTGGTGTCTCTTTGCGGTTCTATGTGTTTACTTAAACTGCAGTGCTTTCAGCTCTCAGGGCCATTTGTCCTGGTTACTGCGTGTAGGTATATTGTAAGTACTGAGACGTATTCCTCCACTGAGCCTCAGAAGGGAACAATGTGGAGGGAAACATTCCAGAACTAAAACGATGACTTCAAACTGTTGAAGCTTCTTTTCACTTAAAACAGAAAAAAGATGTTGGATTGTGCAGTTTCTGTTTCTGGGTTTTCCTGACTAAGCCAGTCAGGAGCTCTGTTTCTGTTTGAGGAGGTTTACAACATTAAACCTTTCACATGAATAAAAGTAAATGTAAATCTTCATCACCTGTTCAGAGTCTGGCCCGAGTGTTTGCGGGGATGTCTGATGGCCTGGTGGCGGTGTACAGCCTGGTGGACGACCTTCCTCTGGAAGGGGAGACCTACCTGTGCTCACACACCCTCAACAAAGCAGTGTTTGGTCTGAAGGATTCAGACCCCCGCCAGAGACCCTACCCAGTCAGGAGCATGGCTCTGGTCAGCAGAGGCTCCCAGGTGAGCAGATAATCAGTCAGAACTTCATGAAGAAGAAGAAGACGTCACCACCTCATGTTAACACCACCCCCTCCTGTCCCCCGTGTGTCTCAGTTATGGTTCTCCAATGGTCCGGGTCTGCTGGTCATCGACTGTCTGAGTCTTACAGCCATCCATAGGCTGGAGCCCTACAGCCCGCCCTCTTCCATCATATCCATGGCAACCAGCTTCAGTCTATGGGGAGAGGAGGCTGTCTGGACCCTGGACGACCACACCAACACCCTGCTGCTGTACCACGCCACCTCCTACGAGCTCTGTGCCAAGTACTGGTGAGTGGAGCTGTAACATACCGGACAGCCACAGGAGTGTCATGGTGATGTGGTCGATATATTTTTGTGCTTCAAGTCAAATAAAATGATTTAATACACTATACTTCCTGTTAAAGGGATCATTTACAGGAGGTGAGTGGAGCAGTGGACCGGCTCATATTACTGACTGACTTTAGGTGTATCACACATACAGTATATCAGTTTTCACATACTGTAGTGTAGCTGAATTAAATGGTAAGGGCGCCAGTGCAGAAATATCAAGCAGTTTGTCCCTGACAAGGTCTTTGCTCCACTCTGAGGCTTTACAGTTGAGAAAGAGAAAAAGTTTCTGTTTCTGAGTTGTTGTTGTTGTTGTTTCAGCTGCAGGGACAGCAGCCCTCTACGAGACATCTTCACTGTGCAGCGTCCTGCAGGGGTTACCACGGCGACAGCCTCTGACCTCAAGACGACGGACCATGAAGAGAAGCTAGAATGGACCAATGGAGAAGTGACGCTGATCTACAGTGAAGAGGCAGGCACTCAGATCATCCAGCATCAGGACTCACTGATGGACTACTGCTCCATATCATCCAGCTGTTCCCTGGAGCCTCCAGGGTCCGACTGCTCCAGTCCTGCTGACAGCAGCTCATTAGCCACCCACAGCGGCGCACTGCGTCCACCGTCGCCGCTGCCACCACTGCTACCATCTAACCAGGAAAGGCTGGGCAGCGACCATGACCAGCAGGCCTCCATCAGTCCTGATCCTGTGGACTCCGAAGAGACAGCCAACCCCATGGTGCCCGAGCTGCAGGCCTTCAAGGTGCTGACAGTGGATGGAACTCTGTGGATCCCCAGGTACAACATACTGAACATCACATGCAGACAGTGTTATAGCAGGAGGTGAATGTTAATATGTTGTTGGAATTTGAAAAACTAAGTACTCACAAACAAGATGAGCATCTTGCTGGTTTATTACACTTATAAGTGGACGTTCCCGAGCAGCAACCTCTGTGCTTACCAGAATGGGAAAGCACAATGACTTTCAGACAAGAACTTGCTTATACACATCACGATGTTCAACACCTGTGATACATACGACACTTCCTTGACAGCTACCCCATTCAGCTACCCATTCATGCCCCATGCTATGTTAACACAAACAGCCATAGGGGGTTGACAAAATGCTGAACACACACTAAAGTCTATACCTTACATGGATTTTACAACTTTCAACGGCTGATGTAAGGAAAGTGTAATACAGTAATACATAACATATTGCAGAGCAAATAAACACAGTAACACATGTAACATCAGCATTTTAAAGACTTGGTGACACGTAGCTTTCCTGTTTCTGGGTGTAAGTTAGAGCAACTTTCCTCAAGAATTTCTCTGCTGTCAGACACAAACAAATTTGCATTACAATTTGCATCAGCTTAACCAGATAAAAGACACCAGGCACCAGAACACACAATATCTCTTTTTGGGTGTGGGTGTGCGTGTGCCTGCCTGTGCCTGTGCCTGTGCCTGTGCCTGTGCCTGTGCCTGTGCATACTGAGCCCCTCATCACCCAGAGAGCAGATGAACACGACAATAAATGATGTATGGAAAATAAATATATGGAAATTAACAGTGATCAGCGATTCATTGCTGCAGCAACAATAGTAACATTACTTATCATAATAAACTTTGTTTATATCGCACTATTCTTAACAATGTTACAAAATGCTCTAAAGAAAGATAAAAAGAGGAAATGGAAAAGATCATAGAGCAGAAGTGAGTAACTTACATGAAAATATTGATGGGAGAAGAAATCACAAAAATAAATGAATAAATAGGACACAACAACAACATATTATTCATAAAAGCTTTCCAATAAAAGAGTGTGTGGAGCCTGTCTGATCTGAGCTTAGTGGCTCTGAGCTGAGTGGCTCGACTCTTCCACAGGTTGGGAGCTCAGCTCTAACAGCCCAGTCTCCTGTAGTCCCCAGCTGGGTCCTTGAAACAACCAGTAAATATTATCAGGCAGCTGCTGTATTTTACAGGTTTAAAATGAGTTTGTCCTTTCTACGCAGCCTGGTAGAAGAATAGGCTGCAGCCTGATACCGGCCCAGGAGGTTGGCAAAATAATTTGATAAACTCACCGTGATGTATGTGTGCAGTGAAATCTGCTCTACGTACATTCCTGTGGATAGATAGATGCAGTGAAACAGCCTTGTTAATGTGTGTCTTATCATCGGGCAGACGTGGAGGTGACGTGATGATCATCGAGATACAGTCCCATGGCGACGAGCTGAGGGGGCGTGTCATCGCTGTCCTCAGTCCACCTGGATGTTCCTCTTTAGGGTGAGTTCACTGTTGTTCAGCACCAACATGATGCTTCACATTTGTTTTTGTAGCACAGGCTTGAATCAGTGATGTAATGTTGTCAGCTGTTTATTTAATGAGACAGATGCTTGAAACTGAATTTATAAATGAATGAATTGTAAATTTATGTTTTTACAAAATTTCTTTTTTTGTCTTTCTTTTTCAACTTTGTCCTGGGAGACATGTTTTGAATGAGTCATTTAACTGATCCACCTTAGACTTGGAGTCATGAAGTTTTGTGAAACCATATAATGAGGGATTCAGTATTGCAGCCTAAATGAGCTGGAAAAGCAACAATAAAAACAATCACATCATGAGGTACCTGTTAAATGTCCTGGCAGTTTGTGGCAGCAGTATAAAAACACAATGATTTTCATGTGGGTTCATGTTTAAACGAGTGAATTTGCACCTTCCACTGAGCTGACGTCCCCAGCAGTCCTTGATAAAAGGAGAGTGCTACATGATAATAAAGCTCTGCAGTGGCAGGGTTCACAGTGGGCACCGCTCTGTGTAGGAGGTAAAGTATGACCATGTTCAGAGGGTGCACTGGGGGTCTTTGATCCACTATGAAATGAATCAGATGCAAACTGGCTGCAGCTCTATGCCAAGTTTGAATTTTTTCAGGGCTTGTATTTACGTGGAGGTTCTGGTTCACCAAATAAAATACCAGTGTGTATAAAACACAGACCTGCAGACATAACTGGCTCATGCACAAACAGGCTGCTCATCTATTTGTTGGTTAAACTCTGTTTATCTCAACCTGCAATGCACAGAGCCAGTGCAGGTTGAACAAGCTGCATGTGAATCCACCGATGCAACCTCAATAAAGCGCAGTAACATCCTTCATCATGTACTTATGGAGCTTCACTGAGTCTGTAATTATTTCTGTAAAGCCGCCAGCAGCTGGTCCCACAGAAAGGACTTCTGTGTGAGCCTCAGCAAAGAGGCCTGGCCTTTTAGCAACAGGCAATAAAAGAGCCACCTAGAACTGGGCCCTTAATAAGCAGTTATTACAGGGTGCACCTGTAACGCAGGCGACATGGCAGGAGGTCATAGCTAAGGTCGAGGGAGGGGTCACTGGGCCCACAGGGCTTGGTTTGTAGCACACAGTAGTTCTGATCATCAGTGGGTGTAAAGCAGCTTTAAACATAATGTTTCTACCCCAAGTAATTGTTTAATGTGTGTGTGTGTGTGTGTGTGTGTGTGTGTGTGTGTGTGTGTGCACGCACGCGCATGCACGTGTGTTGTTGTCGTGATCCTGAGCCTGAGTATCACAGGAGGTGAACATCAGAGAGGGTAATGATACAGCTCAGACACATGAAACAACAATGGAACAACATAATTCAGGGTTGTTTCTCAGTGATACATGGGTGACTGAGCTCAGGATCCAAGGTCACCAGAAGCTCTCCTTCCTCCCAAGATGCTTTGGGTCATAGTCTTCATAAATTAGGTTGAGTTCAAAAGTAGATGTTGTCTTTTTTTCACTAGCAGCTCTTAAACAAACAGTAACCTCTGACAATGTGCTCAGTGTCCTTCACCAGTCACTCCCTGGAACTGCCCACTGGCTTCCAGGAAAAGCTAATTACAGTGTACAGAGATGTCCCACCAACTTTAGCTCTCTCTCTCTCTCTCTCTGCACTGCATCCCCCTCTTCTACTTGCAAAATCGATCTCCTTCCCTCCGTCCCTCACTCTCTCTCTCCCTCTCCCTTTCTTTCAGGATCCTGGAGGAGGCAGCACTAGTGGCAAAGGACACAGTTGTATGTGGCTTTCATAAGGAAAACATGGAGTGGTGCCTGTGTGTCTGGAGGGGCTGGGGCTGGCATGAGCTGGAAGTCTTCTACCAGTCTTACGAGGAACTGGGCCGCTTGGAGACCAGCATGAGGAAAAGAAGGTAGCTGTTGTGCTGCGACGGCACAGCGCAGAATCGCAGCTCTGTACGCGGGGCAAGCCAAAGGGAATACACACCGACAGACTGCCAGTGTTCGGAGCAGGAGGTGGCCAAATGCTGACATCAGGGCAATGTAGGAGGGGGAGGGGGTCTGCTATAAGGGCTGAGCCTCAAGCTGTGCACAGCGGTTATATCCCCTCGCTACATACCTCAGCACCAATAATATGTTAAGGCTGAATCAGTAATCTCACTGCAGACGTGAAAAGCCACAAAGCTGAGTCACAGATGGAGGCTGCCAGAACAAAACTTCACTCAGTTAGCTCTTAATTGCATTTTCATATTGAGTGCTATATACCATATTTGGCTACTGGCAGCCATCTGTGGACTCAGTTCAAGATGTGGTGGACTGAGTCTGGTTCCAGCTGCTGCTCTGCTCTATTGTTTATTCTTTGTCTATTTCAGTCTTCCCTCATTTAACCGTTCCAGCTCCTTTTGCCTCAGGAGGACGAAGATGAGTCGACGGACTGTTTTTTTAAATGAACTGGAGCTGCTGGTAAACAGCTGTGTGTGTGGAGACAGACAGCAGATAGTGGATGGGTGGATGGCAGTGACACTCACACTCTCAGAACACAGTGTTCCCCCTGTTCTCCAGTGTATCTCAGCACTAAACCGTGCCATATGAATGTGCATGCCAGCCACAGCTTCCCACTGTTACCAGAGCGGCCTGTAAGCAAGCAGCTAACATCTGCGCTCCGTGCAACATTATGCAACACACTAGTTGTTCTCAGCTTTTTGCCATTCAAACCTAGTGCTTTTGGCAGGTCCTCACAGATACGACACTTTCTTCTTGAACAAAGCTCAGACTGCAGGGTTCTCCTCACTCCTTCACTTCAGTAGGAAAATGTTCTCTTTTTTTGTGGGTCATTTTATTTGTCGCTGCTGCCCTGTCTTTTCCTTCACAGGATTCACATTATCCTCACATGCATGAGGAATTCAAAGGAAATGAAGAGGCACATACTGAACATGACGCAGAAGACGGAGGCTTGCACATTTTACACAGCATAGATGATGATGTTAGTTCAGTTCCACCACGGCCCCTTCAGCTGCATTGTGTGTGTGTGACCTGGCTGTGAACAGATGACACCAGTTGTTCTGATTCTGTAGTGTAGTCATCAGCCAGTACAGTAACCTTAGGCTTTGATCTCGAGTTAACAGCTCATCACAGGAGTGTTTTTGTTGTTAAGGATGACAGGAAACACGGAATAAGCCTCTGAGTTACACATGTTCCTGGAACAGCGTCTGAGACTCACAGGTCAGGCTGTGTTACCAGATGAGTCACAGACTTGTTCAGATGGATCATACGTGAGCAAATGCATTCGTCCTGCTTCCTTCAAGGCATTTGTGCGACCAGGAGCCCTTCACGAGACAAGATCCAATTGGATCCACTACGTTTTGGTTCACACGGGACTTTTCATTCAGCTGTTCAGACCAAAACATCTGGATTATCACCAAAGATGACTGAGGCATTAGATACTGTCATCACTGTACTGATCCCACTGGGAGGTCACATGTTTTTATATCAGTAATCTCTGCGGGAAGAGAAGGAGGCAAACAGACAGGAGAGAATGGACCTGAGTGAATGAATCACATTATTTTATCTGATGACCTCTGTTTGGTGAAGTCATTTTTATTTGAGACATGGAAGATTCATGCACAGGTTGCCACTGACGACAGGGTGAAGCCACTGTGGTCATCATCTCAAATTTGAAACTTGTTCTTCTTTTGATCTTAATCAGCACATTTTCATTTTCATCATCCGCCAGTAAAGATGTGTATATAGTCTGAAACAGCCTTGAAGCAAAGTGGAGCTTATTTATTTATCAGGATGTATAATGAGAGTTTATTGCAGTGGGACTAGCTGTGTAATCACTGTACAATACCGTACTGAATAAAGTTCTTATGATAATTTGTGAAAAGTGTCTGACTCATTAAGACAGACAGAAACTTCACTTCACTCCTGCCTTCATGTTCTGAGACAGAAACAGAGACGCCTCCTCTGATGAAGTGATGATGACAGATGGAGGAGGAAGTGGATAATGAGTCTCCTGCTCAGCATGAGGGACATGAGGAGGCGTCTCGCTCAGTGAAGCTTCCTGATGATTGAGGGGCGGGGGGGGGGGTCTGCCTTGACAGGTTTGAGAGGAGGAGAGAGACCATGATTGTTAAACGTGGAAATGACAATGCTGATCCTATAAGTGCTGTTAGTCATGTAACTAAACTGACAGTAGAAACAATAGAAAGAAATAGAAACAATAGGAGATTGTGTCTTTATACTTGACCTTGCACTACCACTCAGTAAAGAAAATACAGCCTTTTTCTAAAAAAGTTAGGAATGTGAGATGTAAATAGAAACACAATGGGATGATTTGAAAATAGCATTGAGAAATCTCAATGCTATTGAGAAAAGTGAGAAGTTTCATTGTGTTTTGAGCTTTATATATAAGATTTTTGAGTTTGATGACAGCCACACACTTCAAAAAAAGTTGGAACAGTCTTTTTTTGCCCTTTATTTAGGTATAGGTCAGTGGAGAGAGGCACAGGAGAGACAGAGAGGATGATATGTAGCATCTTATCCAAAAGACCTCATTATCCCATACTGTCCTACCAGAGCACTGAGAGGCAGACACTCTTTCTACATTTAAGTCCAGGCTTAAGACCTTCCTCTATGACAGAGCTTTTAGTTAGGGCTGGCTCAGGTAGCCTTGATCCATTTTATAGCTACACTGCTATAGACTTAAACTGCTGGGGGACACATCAGGTTATATGGAGCCCTATCCTTCCTCTCCTCTCTCCTCTCCTCTCCTCTCCTCTCCCCTCACACATTTTGAACTGTCATTCGCCTCCATCACCTTCTTTCTCCTGCTGTTAAACCGGTCTGCACTCCCTGCTCACAACCCAGTCTGCCGTCCAGTAGTCCCATTAAGCTGGCCTTCCCTCCCTGCCCACCAGGAGCTTCCTTCATCATTTTTCATTAACTGACTGATTCCATTTCCATGTTTTCCATATTCCATGTTGTAAATTGTTTTCTTGTCTGTATACAACATCTATTGCACGTCTGCCCGTCCTGGGTGAGGGATCCCTCCTCTGTTGCTCACCCTGAGCTTTCTCCATTTTTCCCTGTTAAAGGGTTTTCTTGGGAGTTTTTCCTCAGTCGATGTGAGGGTCTAAGGGCAGAGGATGTTGTCATAATGCTGTGTAAAGCCATTTGAGACAAATTGTTTGTAAAAATGGGCTATACAAATAAAATTGCCTTGCCTTGCCTAGCAAAGCAGGTCAGATTCAAACCCACGGCCGCTGCACTGAGGACACAGTGCATGTGGTGCATGCTCTACCAGGTGAGCCACTGAATCACCTCCACACAGGTTCATATGCACCACTCTGAGTGTTTGTGAGCTGTTGGAGGATTTCAGCTGCTCAAGATTTCAGTCTCCTTTTTAGCTTTCACACATCAGATTAGCAACTTAATTGTGCGGTACATTAGCATGAATAGCACATCAATGCTAAAGATTAGCTGTCCTAGCTGGCAGGACAACTGACATGTTGTAAAATGTTAATACAGGTTCCACTACTGTCTTTAGCAGTTGGTTCGGTGTACTGTGTGCTGCACACTCCCCGCTCACTGTTTCTCTGCACAGCTTTATATCTGAAATGGGTCCAAGTATCGATCCATGTTTTCAGGCTGAGCTTGGTGTTCTTCTCCCGTCACCATGTGTTGTGTCGTTCAGAGGAGCCAATCTTTGAGCCCAATGAAGAAAATCACTCCCTGAAAATATCTCACTTTGTCAGTCTCCATCAAACATGCAGGAAAACAATGACTGACTGAGTGATTGAAGTTATTGATTGATTCCTAGAGATGCACTCACATAACTGACAGCCTGATGCCTCACGTGGTTACACTAATGGAGCCACATGGGCACAAACACACTTCTTCTCATTGTTTTAACAGACTTCCCTGATAGATAAAAATGAAATGTTCGAGAGGAGGAGTCAGACCTGTAGGGTAAATCACAATCAAATATTGGTTATTGATACCCAGGGGAAGATCAGTAAATTGCAGTTGCTCCCTCAGCTAAGAACAGAGTATATGAAGTGGATAAACATAAATATATCCTTAAACAAATGTATATGTATATAAAATCTTGAAAAAGAAAAAAAAATTGTGAAGAAATGTGTGAGGACATGTTGATTAGTCCTTGATATAATTTGGGGTGTACTGTGCTGGGCAGGATCAGTTGGTGTGTGTATGTGACACAGCACATACACACACCAACTGATCCTGCCCAGTGGTGGGTGCTGGCTGAAGTGGAGAGGGTTAAACTGGTGCAAATGGAAAAAAAAAGTGCACAGCAATAGGTGTGAGAAAAGCAGATGTAGAGGAGTCAGGAACAGTCTGACCTGATAGGTTTGATAAATCTGACCAGGCTCAGTGGTGACAGCACCTGTGTGACAGAAAACTGACCATTGCATGAATCAGACTGGATTTATCACGTAGTTTGTGTAAACGCAGCCAGCCAATGTAAGTCACGTCTTCAATGCTTTAAGAAGCTTCACTTATTGGACAGATTGATCTCTCTTCTGTAACTCTGTGATACCTGGGTCCTGACGAGACAAAAAGCTACAGAGATTTTCTTGGATGTACAACCAGCCCCTCCTGTAAACAAGATGACAAGCTGCTGCCAGGAGTTTACCCAGCAGCCAACACGGTGGCACTGCAAATATCATGAATGATGCTCTTGTCATTTAAAAAGACTTGGCCCTCAGTTGGACTGATATGAATAAATCATGCTCAGTCCTTGGGTGCTCTCATTTAACCTCTGCTCTGGCTGGGGCAGCCGCAGCAGCCGTGGCCTCACGGACCAGACCGGCAGCCGCTTGCCAGCCCACTCCCGACTCTCTCCCATCACTGCTGGGTTTCTAACAAATACACACTGGGTTTACTCATCTCTGTGTTGCTGAGTAAAAACCCCTTTTAAACCTGGCGTATGGATCAATGGCTGACAGTTTTCCTCAGACAGACAGACAGCAGATGGCGGTAGAGAGCAGACCTGACACATCTTCTGCTGCTGTCTGTGGAGGGATTCACCTCTCTAATAACACCTCTGTTATCAGAACAGCTCATTAAAGACATGTTGGGCTTTATTATGACCACCATGTACCACTGTTATTGTTTTGTTTTTGAATGTTAAGGACTTAAACAGTCATTTCCATTGCAACCACACAAACAAATTGCAATGTTAAACATTGTTTTCCTGAGATTTTAATATTATATCTTTGGTTCTCACAAAGACAACAACCAGCAGTGTGTTGTTGTCAGAGGCATTCAGGTACAGACGGACATCTCAGTCCTGACCCTTCCTGCTCTAAGCTCATGTTAACATTATCATCAGTGCACTGACCCTTCACAGTTTGTGAGGGGTTGTGAACCTCACACACCAAACACACACCTCAGAAGACCTGTACTTCAGTCATACACAATGAAAACACCACTGAGTGTTTATTATTGTTGTTGTTTCTATTTGTTTGACTTGTTGGGTTTAAGCTTGCACACTTGTGATTTGCTCGTGTTAAACTTCTGCTTCTTGTGTTCACCATTATGCATCACAAGTGCATCAGAGTGTGTTGTAGTCAAAATGGGTTAAGAGGTGAACTGGGATCTGCATCTTGAAAAACACTGGACAGTGTTGTTTAATGTTGTTTATAGTGATTTTCAGTGACCACACGTTGAGACATCTCCTCCAGAAACTGATAAAGCTGCAGAGCCAGACAGTCCACAAGGTGTCTGAGACAAGCACCCATCACCAGACAGGATACCCATCTGAGAGGCCAATCAGCTGTCTCGCTGCTTTACCCGACAGGAAGGACGATTACCATGCCGAACAACAGGAAGTGAAGAGATATGATAATGTAAGACGTGTTCCTTCCTTTACAAAACTCCATCACAGTTTGCTGCGGTCGTATCAGGCAGCCTGAGAGTTTGCATCAGTAAGTGGAGGGATGTCTGGCTGTTGAGTGTGTGGAGAGGCTGAGACTGAGCGAGAGAGATAACGCTGCACAGGGGAAACAGAAGCTGCTGCAGCGATATGTCTCAGTACAGTTTGTAAAATTGGAAACAGCAAGGCGCACAAATCTAATAAAAAGTCAGAGGTGGAAGAGGATAAAGATGTAAATAAATGTGAACAGTGGAACATGTGTAGCACATTAGTGCACCTAACCACTGAAGGAGAAAGCAGCAAATCATGTGTCCTCTATCTGCAGGAAGAAGAAACAGAGAATGTGGAATACATACACATGATACAGTGGCACTGCAAATATCATGAATGATGCTCTTGTCATTTATATGTGTTGGTGTATATACAGTATATATATATATATATATATATATATATATACACATACTGTAGATATAAAAATGCAAACAAGAGAGTTTTTCACATGCTGTTTAAACTTAAATAAGTTTCAATGACTATTTGCATAAAATGTTGCAATATTTTATACCATGTTAAAAATCATCATATAGATATATGTTCATATATACTGTAAACATATTTCTTTATGGATGTTTATATGTGGTAGTATTATAAGTGATATTCATGGCAACACTTGATATAGGCACATATTATGTGCTGTATTACATTGATAGTGATGGACTGGTGACCTGTCCCTGCACCCCTGTGTGGACACATATCAGAGCCAATGGACTGTGCATATGTTGAAAAGATCTGGTTATGTAATAGGAGACAGTGATTATTAAATGTGTGACCAGGTGACATCAGCGATAAGGTCACATTAACACGTGTCAGAGTCTGAGCCTCCATACTGTATGTGTGACGCTGAACCACAACAAAGGCACTGCCCTATAACTGACTGACTGAGTGACTGACTGATTAAGGTATGGTCAGTGTTTTGATGACTCAGCTCCTTCGTCACTTAAGGATCCATCAGCAACTTTTCAAAAGTGACCTATGACAGATGAAGAGATGTTTTGGACAAAGTTTTGCTCCTGTCAGTAAAGGACAGAAGTGTGAAGTCAGGTTTCTCTCCTCAGGCACACCTGAGTGACACAGCAGCCGCCACCACCACTGTCTCTCTGAAACAGTTGTCAAATTTCAGCAACACCCTGAAAAGTGAAGGAGATTCTGAAGATGGATGATGGTGTCCTAAAGTCCGAAAGAACGGTCATCATTACCAGGGGCAGAAACACACACATGTACACACACACAGGGCGGTGTGCAAATCAAGGCTATTCTTTAGAGTGAGCCAAATCTCCTTGAGACACTGAACAAGAAGCAAATGTGGTAAACAAGGGAACTATTGTCCTGCTTTGAGGGGGTGTTATTTATTTCATAATTCCACCAACCAGGCACACAAACACAACTCCATCTCTCATCCTCCCCCTCTGATCCCCTTTAGTCATGGCCGAGCTCTGATTGCAGATAGAAGTTGTTAGTAAGTGAGAAACACAACAACAGAGTTATTGTTTTATATATCATCTCAGTCTAAGTTGTTTACAGCAGTGGAGTCACAGGAAATCAATATGTGTATACAGGTGTCTCTGTTAGGATTTTGGATCATACAAATAAAATGCATGAAGCAGATCAAATTGACTTGGACTGTGAGCAGTAACACAGTGTGAGGGAGAACAGGAGACTCTGCAGCTCCACTCTTCTGTTATCATGCAACTGATGATGTCATACAAGCCCCGCCCCCAAGCAGTTTGAAGTCGCAGCTAAAAACTTTCCTTTTTTTACTTCCTACTCCACCCTGTAATAACAACCATCTTATCTTTAAACTCCATCTGAAATCATCTGAAGTCTTTGCTCCTCTTGTCTGCTGTTTTATTTTATCTTTTTATATCTTTGCTCTTCAATGTAAATGTTTTCATTTGTTTTTTGTCATTGCTTTGTAAAGCTGCTTTGAATTACCTCATGTATGAAAATAAAGACTGCTGTACAAAAGAAGCTGCTGTGCCTTTGATTTCTGGTTCATACACTCATCAAATATATTAATGTAAAATTGTCAAGGTAAAGTTAACTAAGTGCTAAACTGGACAGATGTCTCTCTCTCCCTCTCTCTCTACTACACTTATCAATTAACTAGTGTATTAAGAGTAATTCTAATACTATAATGATATTGATATGTTAAAAAGTAGACTCCAAAAGTCACAAAACACTTCCCCAGAATCAGAAAATATATTAACATCTTTGGTTGCAACTAGAAAAACTCATATTTTTTACTATGGGCATGTGTAGTTCATATGTTATACACCTATATATTAGATGTACATATGTGATAGTGATATATCTCCTCACAGCTGCCAACCTCACTCTTGATAAAGGAATTTAAATGTGATAACATATCCTTAAGGGGAGACATATGTTTCCTAAAGGTCTGACCATCTGATCTGAGACCAGTCTGTCTCTCACACCAGGTCAATGCCACAGGATTGGGCAGAGGCAGCACAGTGCGGCTTAAACTAGGACTGATCAGCTCCATACTATTGTATAGAGGTGAGTGCATGTGGAGGGCAAGTTTCAACAGATCAGTCCAAGGTGAAGGCAGCCATCCGCCTCAGTTGGCAATGAACTCAAGCACACCCAGACCCCAGCAGGGAGCCCCCAAATTCCTTTGAGCTCAGCCTCCCCCTGTTGAGAAGGCGCATTAGTCCTGATGAAACAATTGTGAGGCTGAAACTGAGGACTACATTCTGGGCCGCTCCACCACGGCTCCATCAGGGAATTATTAGATTGCTGTTTTCTTTAATGAAGCTTCTGTGAGGGGTCAACATGAGGGAATCTTCCTCACACTCTTCCTCTGAGGTTTAATGCGTCCGACTCTCTGACTCTCACCAAATCTCCCCTGATCTTTGTGCCTGTCCTCCTCCAGCTTCTTTCAATAACACTGTAATTCTGTAATAATAATTCCAGAACACGTGCTTCAGCTGGGAGCTGCAAAGTCTGGTAGCTCTGAGTTTTTACTCAACCTTTGCTTTATTTTGTTGTGTTTTTGTATGTTTTTGTCGTATTTTGTCAACTACTGATGGACACTTCTGTGGGGAGAGGAGATTCTTCAGGAGAGGAGCTTCTGTCATTGAAAATGGAGCAAGTCTGGAGGATGCCACCCTGTTCCATGGATGAGGAGGTGCTTTCATGGTTGCTGTGCTGGTGGTGCAGAGGTTGAAGGCTTGAAAGTGGAGATGTACTGTAGGTCCTCTCTGCCGTCAGTCATCATGCAAAATATCAACTCTCTGCTCAACAAGAGTGATGAGGAGCTGGAGATAGAGATGAAGACTCAGGAAGTAGACATTTTTTCAAATCAAAACAATACTTGTGTACATCCCACCAACGGCTACTGCTGAAGTTCCATGTGAAGTTCTCCATGAAGTGGTTGCTAGGATACAGACTAAACATCCTGAGGCACTTGACTTCAGTCATGTCTCCCTGATGGATTCACTGAGGATGTGGTGGAGAGATACACGCTGGTGGAGGCCATTCTGAACTCAGATCATCCTCTTCATAACACCTTGATGGACCAAGAGAAGAGCGGTGGTGGACGGCTCCTCTCTCTTCACTGCAGGACGGAGAAATATAGAAGATCCTTTGTACCTTCAGCCATCAGGCTTCTTCATTCTTCTGCAAATGGTTGATGAGCTGACAGACAAATGAATTTCCCTTTGGGGACTAATAAAGTAATTCGTATTCATGTTCATATTCGTAAAAGTGATTCAAGCAATAACCTCTGTGCTCTGTTCCACCTGAGTGTGTGGATTTTCAGTTAAATACGAATACGGATACGAATACGATAGCTCGTATTCGTCACTGATAGATATAGATAAATATTGCTGATTCGTACCTGATAGGTAAATAGCTCAACTTTCTGGCTCTGTTTTATTTTTTCTTCTATGTTGTCTTTAATCAATATTTCAGTCCTGTTTGCTTTGTTACTGTGGTTAGGAAAAGAACTCACTTATTGTCCCAGTGTTATAAACAAAGCATCCATCCAGGACTTAGGAGCCTGGTAGCCCACATGCAAATGCAATGTATGAACATATATGTGCATATAAGATAAAACCGTATATATATTTAAAAAAATGGAACAGTTTCATGTATTAACATGTGTATTTAACCTATACTTATGGATGTATGTATGCCTTTATGGTAGACACATAAACATCCATCCATCCCACTGCCTGTCTGTATGTGAGGATATTATATACAAAAGAGACCATGTTCCCAGAATGTGAAAATAAACATGTTTAAAAGTAACACACAGAGGCAGATAGGATTTTTGTGTGTGCTGTTTAATAAACTTGCATTTATAATTTAAATATACAGTATTTCATATATAGTCACAGCATGTAAATTTTACTATGGGGTTTTCATATATGTTATAAACAGAGGTTGTTTATATGTGATAAGTGGCATGTGTGTCAACATCACTCTTGTTATAGTGACATACACTACATGTCATAACCTTTGATTCTGCATGGGACATGACTGACTGATCAATGGGTCCAGCCCACCTGACAGGTTTAAAGTGATAAGCAAAGCAAGGCAAGGCAATTTTATTTGTATAGCCTGTTTTTACAAACAGTTTGTCTCAAAGGGCTTTACACAGCATCATGACAACATCCTCTGCCCTTAGACCCTCACATGGACTGAGGAAAAACTCCCAAGAAAACCCTTTAACAGGGAAAAATGGAGAAAGCTCAGGGTGAGCAACAGAGGAGGGATCCCTCACCCAGGACGGGCAGACGTGCAATAGATGTTGTATACAGACAAGAAAACAATTTACAACATGGAATATGGAAAAAATGGAAATGGAATCAGTGAGTTAATGAAAAATAATGAAGGAAGCTCCTGGTGGGCAGGGAGGGAAGGCCAGCTTAATGGGACTACTGGATGGCAGACTGGGTCGTGAGCAGGGAGTGCAGGCCGGTTTAACAGCAGGAGAAAGGAGGTGATGGAGGCGGCGGTTGGTTGGTTGGTGCAGGGGGATGGAGCTCTGAAGAGATCTGTGGAAATACAGAGAGAGTGCGAGACACCAAGGCCAGACTACAAAGTGCAACAAATAATGACAGTTCAAAATGTGTGAGGAGAGGAGAGGAGAGGAGAGGAGAGGAGAGGAGAGGAGAGGAGAGGAGAGGAGAGGAGAGGAGAGGAGAGGAGAGGAGAGGAGAGGAGGAAGGATAGGGCTCCATGTAACCTGATGTGTCCCCCAGCAGTTTAAGCCTATAGCAGCGTAGCTATAAAATGGATCAGGACTACCTGAGCCAGCCCTAACTAAAAGCTCTGTCATAGAGGAAGGTCTTAAGCCTGGACTTAAATGTAGAAAGAGTGTCTGCCTCTCTGACCCATGGAGAGAGCTGGTTCCACAATAGAGGAGCCCGGTAACTGAAGGCTCTACCTCCCAGTCTGTTTTTAGAGATACTGGAGGTCACTAACAGACCTGCATTCTGGGAGCAAAGTGCTCTGGTAGGACAGTATGGAATAATGAGGTCTTTCAGATAAGATGGAACTTTGTCATTAAGAGCCTTGTAAGTAAGTAGAAGGATCTTGAAGTCTATTCTATATCCTACAGGAAGCCAGTGGAGAGAAGCTAGAATGGGAGAGATGTGCTGATCTCTTACTAATAGTTAGAGACAGCTGACATATGTACATATATATATAGGCTTATATATATATATATACACATACATACATACATACATACACACAGACCCAAGGACACACTGATCTTCGTGCAGACTTTCCACAATACATTCTGTGCTGGTGAACAGACACACAAATACTGCAAATACTGTAAGTAGGTTGTTTTACATAACTGTCAGCCTGAGCCCAGTCTGATGGTTATTGTGGCAACATAAACACAGAGTGAGGCTGGATCCTGCAGAGGCCTCTTTAAAAGGCAGGGCAGCATAATAGCTGAGGGGAAAGGACGTTGAGTCAGATGAGTTCTAGTGTTTTAAAGGGACAACCTGTTGCCGAGAAGGTCAATACATACGGACATGAACAGGAAGCAGAAGGAGACAGTAAACCTGAGTTACAGTATACCTGAAATCAACACAGGTCTCAGGTCTCTCATGCTCTGCTCTGGATACAGGTGTGAACACACTCAAGAGGCAGTGAAGCACTGAGATCACTCAGACAAGGTGGTGGAGCTGCAGACTCTTTCTTTCTTTCTTTCTTTCTTTCTTTCTGTCTTTCCTTCTCTTGGGGTTGGGGATTTGGACAGCACGTTACCCTGGACAGGGACAATGAGAGGTTCAGGGACAGGAAAGATGTGGAGAGAGATGAGATATGGCATGCAGCAAAGGGACTCAAACCCAGGACTGCCTCTTTTTGCCAGAATTTTGTACCACAGTGAATGTGAGTGTAAACGTGCGCTGGGCCACTGAAGGATTGCCCCCTCTGCTGTGACCAGCAACATCATGTCAAGCTGTTGTTCTGTTGTTACATTGCAGACGTTAACATTAACAACCACCCCCAACCAACGACAGTGTTGAGTCTTATCTCTGACTCACATCTGTATCACATTCTACTGAAATTAGCACGCTAACCAGCTAGCCGAGGCCCTTCCTCTTTTTTTTCCCAGTAGTGATTCATTGCAGCCTCCAGTCCTCCCAGAAGATGTCAGAGACATGAATATGTACAAAATGACTCCTTTCATGCGCAACAGCAAAAACAAGGGAAAGCAGCTTTATTAGTAGGCTACAGTACATTTCATACTCAAGGGCAGTTCAAAGTGCTTTACAGAACAATAAAATATAAAACATAATAAGTGGCAAAGATTTACTAGAAAAGAGTAAAAAGAGAAAGATATAAAAGTTAAAATTAATTTCTGAATGATTTACGATTCCAAATTCACCATTAAAAACAGCAAAGTGAAGATGAGATGAAAAGATTTCAAATGGAGTTTGAAGACAAGATGGTCATCATTACAGGGTGGAGTAGGTGGTGTGAAAAAGTTTTGAGTTGAGCTGAGCAGCTTGTTCTGAGAGGCCTTTGAACAGATCACTGCATTGATCGAATCTAGTGGAAATAAAGGCCTGGTGAGACGTTCAGTGCTTTGACATTATTCCTCTGCCTCTAGCAGTGTTTTTTAAATGACAGTGGGCAGATGAAGAAACTGATGTGGAAATCTGAATCCAGGATCACACCAAAGTTTATGGGCAAAATAGACAACGAGAAATACAGTGTCTCTGATACACAGAGTTATGAGGGTGTCAAACATCTCAGGGGGTTAGTTTTTCTGGAACAGAGTCTGTCTGCAGGGAAGTGATCACACAGAGTCACTGGAGACCCATTTTAATGAAGTTTGCATAAGTTCAATGAGAAAGACGACCTCTATTCCACCCCTGTGTAGTCCTCTCTGGTTTCCTTCGTCTCTCACTCCACTCCATGTAATTAGCTGACTCCAGGTGTTCAGCAACCAATCAGATCTCACCATGATCTTAACCAGCCAATCAAACTGCCCTCACTGTCAAGCTCTATCTCCCTCTCTCTCCTGCTGTCAGCTGTCACTTCAGTGCACTTACCCTGCTCCATCCCTCTGATCTCCAGTCTTCACATCGAGTCTGGCCAAGGTCATCACAGTCAGATCACAGTCAGATCTCCAGCTGCTCCTCTTCCTGTCTTCAGACCACCACCAGCTTCTTGACCCTGGAGGGGCTCCTATACTTTACACAGCCTCATATACATATGATGACATCACAAAGGAGTCTATTAATCTCTCACTTTTGTTCCTGTTTAACGCATGGCAACACAATGTTAGTCTTAAACACAAATGAGGCTGAACAGAGCCTCCAAAGTTTTGTTTAGCTGTGAACAAGATCTTCGAAACATCAGTGTATGTGCCTTTAACATTATCTCACGATGCTGCCACAGTCCATGCAAAATGAGAAATAAAAGACTGTCTCTGCTCATCAGTGACGTGGGAGCTCAGCAGGGAGCTTCAATGGAGCCCTCTGTGGTCTCACCCAGCTCCTATCAGTGATCAGGGATACAGATACGACCAAGTCTCTGCTTTCATTTCCACATCACGCTGCGCCCTCCTCTGAGGAGCTGAAGACAAAGCTGCGCTGGGTGTAATCTGGAAGGTTTAACCAGATCCTCGGTGCTTCGATGATGAAACAACAGATGTCTCTGTACAAAGCAAATCACTATAACTGTCTGAGGTCACTGATGTGAGATCCAAAAAGATAATGAATCTCTGAGTTTTTGATGATGATTAATTTATAATTAGGTATTCATTCATCATTCATCAGGGAACAATCTGACAGAATAATAACTCACCTTTCTTTCCTTTTCTTTGCCTGTTTGCTTTTACTTCAATAAATACAAGCAAGCATGAAGTGTTTAGTATGTGAATGCCTACACAGAAAGGTAATATATCATCTTGTCATCCTGGAAAACATATGTTTATAACATGTATAAAATATAAATATGAATATGAACATCGACTGAAAATATCTACATGATTACTTATTATACGGTGCACAGTGTTGTGACTATATCATTTATGACATATATCTAATTTACTGAAGTTCATCATAACAACACATATATGGAGAGGCTATTTGCTTGTACATGTTTTTCTTGTTCATTTTAAACATATCTATTATCACTCTGAGAGCGTGGTCATAGACCTTTGGAACTCACTGTATATATCATATACATTGATTGACAGGTTTTGGGTTGATCTATAATCATATACTCTGTGTCGAAACATGTGTATAGGTTAAAACATTTGCGGCAACATATGAAATTGTTCCAGTTTTTTATTGAAAATGGTGTAGTTTAATGTCTCATTGTGCTCTGAATGAAATGAACATACTGTGTAGAACAAATGAACAAAAAAAAAGAAAGAAATCATGGAAACAATTTATGAACCAAAATGTATGTATTCATCAAAGTAGCCACCTTTGACAGATAGAACAGCTGAAGACACTTGTGTCATTCTTTCTACAATGGAAATCAAATATTCTTCAGAAAGTTCTTCCCAACTCTGTTGCAGAAGTTCCCATAAATGTGTGGGACTTGTAGGTTGCTTTGCTTTCACTCTTCTGTCCAGTTCATCCAAAACCAG
Organism: Caranx ignobilis; assembly: GCA_021432705.1. Classification (NCBI taxonomy): domain Eukaryota; kingdom Metazoa; phylum Chordata; class Actinopteri; order Carangiformes; family Carangidae; genus Caranx; species Caranx ignobilis. Next base: position 25,863,150 of record MU270012.1, read on the forward strand.
CTCGATGGAGACTGTGGCCACTCCATGTTTTCAAGCTTACCATCTTGTTCTTCTTTCCTATAGTTCTGGCAGAGTTTGGACTTATGTTTTGGGTCATTATCTTGCTGTAGGATGACCAGCTCGGCCCATACCAGAGGGAACTGCATGGCACTGCAGAATGCTGTGGGAGCTGTTTTGGCTCATGATGCCTAGCACTCTGTGCAAGTCACTGACAATGGATCCAGCAAAACACTCCCCAGACCTTGGACAGTTGATGTCACACACTCCGACAATGTACAAACATCCTGTGTGATGAACTGAAGACTTCATATTTTGATTCATAACACCTTCTTCCAGTCTTCTGTAGTCGGCTGGTGGTGTTTCATGCAGACATGCCTCTTTTTCTTTTTTCTTTTTTTTGTTACATTATTTTTCAGTTTTGGTGACCTTACCTTTTCTTTTTTTAATCCACTGGCAGTTCACCACTTACCTTTATACCATTTCAAACTATTCATTGGACTTGAAAACTTGAATTTCAATAAAAACTGGAAATACTGGGGTGTTCTTTTGACCTGTAGTGTATATGTCATATATAAAAATTCAGTCTAAGTAGAACTGTTACATTTGCATGTGTGCATGTCAATTAAGCATAGTAACACACACAGAAACACACAGAGATAATAGACTGCCTGTGCCTCCGAAGTCAGTGGTTAGAGCTCAGAATCACATGTTGTGCTCAGTGGCGGTTGATTGATTATATGTTTATTACTGAGCTGATCATTATCTCTCTGCATGTTTGTGCAAGTCCTCAGTGTTATTTAAAACCTCGAGTATGCACGAGTTAGTCACTGATCAGAGCTTGAGGTGTGACTGATTTGTTAACTGCTGTTTCCAATTTCAAGAATGAACACTGAATGTGAATGAAAAATTGCATTTGATAACTTTAGAATGAAGTAACAGTTATTATACCAGCATGGATTTAACCACCCAGGTGCTAATAATATACCAAGAGAGCAGCTAGGGAAATAGAAACTGTGGCACACTGTAATTGAACGTGTTAGTCCTGCATAAAGACTGTCTTCATTTTATTTTTGACTCTTGTTGATTCAGATGCAGACGTGACGATGAAAGGAAAAACCAACATGAAGCATGTCAGTGAGACAGTCTTCATTCTCCTCACATTGACTCTCCAAGCCTGGGAACGACAGGAGGATGAACATTGATGTTCCCTCAGTCGGTGTGTAGTTGATGGAGGTGGAGAGCACCATCTAAACCAAATGTATCTGAGCATGGAGCTGGTCCAGTTCTCTCCATAATGAGGAAAGGAGCTTCACTGCTTCCTATCTTACCTCCTTCAGCAGAGCCTTCCTTGCTGTCCCACAATTACTTCCTGCAACAACATTTCAAGTGCTGCACCACTGTAGTTTGACCTGGGTGGACATCATCTTGTCCTATACTCACATACAGTATGTTTGATACAGCTGAGATAACAAGCTGCTTCTGTTGTCAGGTACACAAACAGACATGAAACAGTGACTGTGTGGCCCACAGTCACTGTTTCATGGTAACTTCCTAGCAGCTGCTCTGTTGCTGTTATGGGAGGTGACTGGTCCATGCATGAATTATAATTCTACTACAGTTGTTCATGTTGTTTACTGAAAAAGCTCAGTTTATTTTTGGAGGGTGTGGCCTCATTTCATTGTTCTACTTGTGCTACTGCCAGTGTATGTTGACGTCTGAATGTCGGGCATGTGACATGAGACATGTGATTCAAATCAGAGCATCTGAGCATCACCTTGAACAAGCAAGTGGAGCACTAGAGACAGACAGTCACCCAGCAGGAAGCCTGTGGTTGCCCCCCTTACACACTCCAGTCATGTGGCCAGTCAGTAACAAAAAGCAACAGTTGTTAAAGTTGTGTCAAAATGTTTCAGAAGCAGCAAGTTAGCACATGAATATGTTTAGTTATAATCATATCAAGTGTGTCTGTGTAGTGAATGAATTGAAGAAGAAATGAAGAAGAAGAAGAAGAAGATGATGATGATGATGATGATGATGATGATGATGACGACGATGATGATTACCACCATTAGAGTCTTGATCAGTCGAAACAGGGTCGGGACTCTCATGACCTCCCTCCCCTCCCCCCTCTCCTGTCCTGTCTCTACTGCTCCACAGCACACACAGAGAAAGCAGAGTATTTACTTATCCCAGGACTGGCTGCTGAGGCCCTGCTTTATTGTCCCTGCGGGGGCTTCCTGACAGTGGTGGCTCTCCCTGAGCAGAGCTGACTGAAGCAGGAGTGTGCTCAGTCACACACACACACAACACAGAGTCTGCGTCACAGCACAATTCACTCATAGTTTTACTGAGTGAGCAGATTTATGATATTTATACTGTTTTAATTGTACATCTCAGTCTGTGCAGTTGGAGCCTGTTGTGAAATGATTGTTCGCCTGGAGGAGGACAGGCTGTTATTACCAGTACAGGAATGTCCCAGAGGCCAAGTGGGCAACTGCTCCAGTCCCCCCACACACTTTGGGACAATGATGAGGTCTGAGAGATCAGGTCTGCATACGTTCACACCTGAACCTAGAGCAGAACACTGATTCCCTCCCTGCACACCAGAAGCTACCTTCATCATCTCTTGTTAACTGACTGATTCCATTTCCATGTTTTCCATATTCTGTGTTCTAAATTGTTTTTTATTGTCTGTTGCACGTCTGCCCGTCCTGAGTGAGGGATCCCTCCTCTGTTGCTCACCCTGAGGTTTCTCCATTTTTCCCTGTTAAAGGGTTTTCTTGGGAGTTTTTCCTCAGTTGATGTGAGGGTCTAAGGGCAGAGGATGTTGTCATGATGCTGTGTAAAACCCTTTGAGACAAACTGTTTGTAAAAACAGGCTATACATATATATCTGCTTCGCCTTGCCTTGATTGGATCACCTGAGTCAGATGTTAATACCAAGTGTGACAGAGTCACAGAGCTCCCAAGTTAAAATTAATTATAAATCATACCTGATTGAGCGTATGGCCTGTTTGAGAGACAGGTGGGAATGAGAATACCTACTACAATGAAGATGAGCAGCTCATCTTCATTTACTGTGTGTGTGTGTGTGTGTCATCACAAAATGGCACAACAGCAGCAGTTTGATCCTTTTCCCCCCATTTTATTTTGTTTTTAAATAGAAAACATTGCCCAGTTGGACAGAGTTGAAAGAAAAAATATTACAAAAGTAAAAGAAAATTAAAAAAGAAAAAAAAAACTGATGACAGCACACTCACTGATCCTGTCACATCAGTCTATGAATCCCGATGGAGTGCTACGACGTGCAGTACCTGCCGGCTGCCGCTGAGCCACACAGGCAGTTACAGGACAGTGATTCATTGATGCCTGCCATGAGAAAAAAAATGTTCCGCCCTCAAACCTGTAGCACAGGGCCTGATGACGTGGGTTGCCATATCACAGCTGAAGCCACACCTCTGAAGACTGGGACCAGCCACAACACTTTTCTTTTTTTATTATTTCAACATACAAGACAGGATTTTATAGAAAGAGACAGCAATGTGTGACTTGAGCTGGCCGACCAGAGCGCTGCTCCCATTTCAACCCACTGGAATAAAGGCCAGACTGGTTCCTGCTTCACCCACCAGAACCATCAGAAAGGCCTGGGATAGATACATAGAGCTTTTGTATGTACTCTCCATTATACAGCCAGTTTCATGTTTGTACCTGCAAAACAACACCCAGCCACCCCCCCCGCCCCACACACACACACACACACACACACACACACACACACACACACACTCACAGGCAGGCAACATGATACCTAAAGCAGACTGTGCAAAACTCTTTGGTGATAATGAGTTTAAGAAAACATGAAAACTATCCCACAACTGACATGGTTACACAATCTTTCCAATATACATATTTAAACAGTCAGAGAGTAGAAAATGGAGCCTGCAAATTCAATAAATTAGACAGCAAAAGATGAATTGCAGATATCAAATCCAGCAGTTGGGTTCACAGAAATTAATAATAAAGAGAAATACAAAAACAACAGTAACAGTGTTATGTCGTATTTACCAAAACCATAAAAGCAAACTGGAAAAAAGTAAAACCACTGTAAAAATCAGAAGGAAATCAGATGGAACGGCCCTCAGGACTCACTCAGATAGCTATCATTGGAATTTTCATTGATGAAGTGTTTTTGTTGTAAACATTCACAATCAATAGTTGAGTTATGTTTTTGAGCACTGCTGGTCTGAGAGTACGTGGACGTGCGTTTGTCTGTTTTCTGCGTACGAGACAAATGGAATACTTAAGGGCCATGGCGGTGTACGTCACTGAGGTACACATGAGTAATCCCTGCCTCCCCCCACCCCTGCTGCCCCGACAGGTAACATGTATCAGGCTCGCACCAGAATATTGGTTAATATTCCTTCTGTCATCTTTCAAAACATGTACAAGGGCCCAGACTGTCTATGAATCTGTTAATCGTGGCGGTTCTGTGTTTTCTTTTTTTTAAAAAAAGTTTTCAAGAGATATCCATTGAAGTCTTTAATTTCAGTAAAAAATAAATTAGGTAGTGAAAACACCACTAAGAGGAGGAAATGAGCAACGGAGAGGGTTCAGGTTCAGTGTGACAGTCTGCAGCCCGGCCTCGCTCACACTGTCCTAACTGAGCCGTTATTGCTGGCCAGTCTCCTGAAGCTGAGGTCGTTCTTCTCCAGCCAGAGCTCGGCCAGCTGCTGGGTGGAGCCGTGCGATGAGGCTTTGGAGCCCAGGCACATCTTATACTGCTTCGGTTCCAGGTTGGGATCGCATACGACCGGGTGGTGGACGTGCACTATCCCCGTGTCTGTACTTCTGAACAACTTAATCCCTGACTGGACAAATTTATTAAACAGGTCCACGTCCTCCAGGCCCCACCCCTGTATGGAGGTGTCGAAGCCTCCGGCTTGGACCAAGTCTCCCTTGTAGACGCAAACGATCCCAAAGCCGTAGTTCCTCCACAGGCCCGTCTTAGAGGTGAAGACGTAGTGGTTGTTACTGGGGACCTTCCCAGCGTACACCACTTTGGGGTCATACTGGCTGAAGATGATGGGGAAGTAGGTCTGCTCCCCGAGGGCGGTGTTGCTCCGACATCGCTTGAGGAAGTCGCTGGTGAAGAGCAGGTCCACGTCGCAGTAGAAGAGCAGAGAGTTGTTGGAGAAATGCAAGGAGCCCACCTCTAGAGCCAGAGCCCTGGAGAAGGAGCCGGCGACGGGCTTTATCTCCATCTCGGCCCGGGGATACTTCATGTGATACTCCCTCATGAGCTCCACCTGCTTCACCTGCTCTGTGTTGTTGTCTGTGCTGAAGAGCAGGATCAGCAGCTTAACGTTCTGGTTGGGGATCAGACAAACCCGTTCAAAGTTGGCCATGAAGCGCACAAAGATGTCGTAACGTCCCGACAGAGGGACCAGGATGTTGACTTTCTTCTCCTTGGGTTCCCGCTGGTCCTGCCCTGAGGTGGCCAGCTTGAAGGGAACCAGCATCTTCAGGGAGTTGGACAGAAATGAGAGCGAGTCTGACTCCTTGTTAATGTGGCTGGCCAGAGCTCGAGCATCCATCTCCTCCTCCTCTCTGAACTGGATCTGGCTGAAGGTCTGCTGCAGGTAGGCGTGCCTCCTCACAGGAACCGTCATGGTCTTTCCTTTGTGCTTCTTGTACAGCAGCAGCAGATCCAGCACATACTCCGCCCCGTATAAAGGATTGACCCTCCGGTAGCCGTACTGGATTTCTTTGAAATCAATGACACGGCCCCGTGTCTTGGCGTTGGCGTTGATCATCTCCATCACCTGCATGATGATGTCGTCCAGGGCTTGTCTCTGGGAGGAATCCATCCCACGCCGAGGCGGCTGGCCGTCATTTGATGAGAACAGGTACTTTCCTGTGAGGAACTCCCACTCCAGAACCTCCTCCCTCTGCCGCGGGTGGAAGCGCATGAACGAGGGCGGCATGCCGAGCTGCAGGTCATCTCGGCTGGGTTCGGCCGCTCCGTAGCGCCCCATCTGGACAATCTCTCGGTGGAGCTCGATGGTCCTGTGGCGTAGGTCGGCAATCTTGCGGCTGAGCATGTAGCTGTGTAGGCGGTACTGGTAGGGCGGGTTCTTGTTGGGGTGGAGGGTGATAGCTCGATGGATCTTGCTGTTGTGGAGATCTCGGATGTAGCCCTTCTTGTTAGGCTCATAGTTCTCGTAGAACAGCTGCTGCATCTGTGGAGACAGGAGAAGAACGCGTGTTGGTGCCACAGGAAACCTGGATCTTCATTCTCACATTTTAACAAAGGCAAAGATATGAGCGGCAGGTGCTGCATGTTAAGTGACCTGCTGCTTTACTCTCAGGAGCTGTCAAAAAATCTGTATCAGAATCCAAAATACTTCATTAATCCCTGAGGGAAATTGTTCTGTTGCATAGCCTCATTCAAAATATACATATGTAAAACAAACAAAATACATACAAAACTACAAACCATGATACTACATCCTCCTATATTCAAAATTAGATCAGACACATGTCTGTTCACCATAGACATAGACATCTGTTGATGTCTGTTCAACTGTTGGCTGATACGTTAAAAAATTAAATTACTGTCATGGTCACTGTAACAAACCAATACTGTTATTAGGTCTTATATTATGGTGCTTTCACTGCCACTCAAAACCCAAACTCTGAAGGGGGATTTTTGGCCTTTCTCCCTCCCTCCTCTCTGCCGGTTTACAAGAGGGTGTGGGTGACACACACACACACACACACACACACACTCTCTGAGGCTGTATTTGCTCCGTATCCCTGAGTACAACGGGCTAAAGTCTGTATCTGCACATGACAGTTGAGTCTGTTTGTGTGTGAGTGAGTTGAGATGTTGTCGTCCCTCCTGCTCTCTGTCAGCAGCGGGGGAGGGGAGATAAGAATGGAGGATGACACGGGGCTGTGAGCAAGCTTATTGTAGAAGGCTCTTTAGAATCAGATACAAAGGCTTCAGGTAACTATTAATTAGCCCAGTGGTGTGTAAACCTACTTCAATAGTTTCTGTCAATAAGGAGATTAAGTCTGGTGTTCATTTGTCTGCAAAATAAAAATAAATAAATAAATGAAGCTGCATTCACATCATATGCATATTAATGTGTACTTCCCCTTTGCATTTGGAAGATCAGTTATTGGTTATTATCTCTAACCAGAACTCCTGCATCAGGCTGTTCATGGTCATGCATTCTCCTGTATTCTGTGATGCACGCCGTGGTCGAAGGGCCTGTGCAGCACAACACACGCTGCACAGTTCACTGCCGACATCCAGTGAGTGGCCGAGTGTTTACTGCAGACCTGCTGGAGCTTTACAAACCTACTGTTCCTCAAATTGCAGGAGGCTAAAAGTGTGAACACTGGGACAGCTGTTTTGCAGCCTCTGGCAGGATCTCAGCTGTGGTCAGAAGGCAGGGTTTGTGTTGTCGCCTCTCGGTGAAGGGCGCATCAGAACGGCTGCAGTGCCCAGAGAGTCTAATTTGAGAGGAAGGCTCTGGAATGTGGCCACAGGCCTGATCCCCGGGGGAAAAGGCCGCATGGGGGAGTGGGACAGGACGTGCCTGGGAGCTGTGGAAAACGATACCTGAAGCTGAATACGATCACAGGAACTGCCAGAGCAGCTCTTTGCTTTTCCACAGCTTTAACCTGTGCTCCTGTGCACCTAAAAGAGGGCGGCCTGCCAATCAAAACACACTGTAACCTTGTCCTTAATGGAAGTCTTGAGCCCAGCAGTGCCTTCAGAGGTGAAGGGTGTGAGCACCAGGACGTTTCTGATCACACAGCCTATTATTATTGATTTAGAAGTGATGAGTTAAGAGTAAAGTAGAAATGTTATGGTATACTTAAAAACTATTTAAAAAGTACTGAATTGGTTCATTATTTATTTCATGTTAATCTCTGGGGGTGAAGCCACATCAGCGTTATCAGTGATCCATAAGAAAGTCTTGCTCAGTCTTTGCCTACATAGTCTGCTGGGAGAATCCACAGTGGTTAATGTTGCTGTGTGTGCTCTGGGATGATGCAGGAAATAGCGTGATTCTTTTAATCAGCTTTAATTAGATGACTGTGACACATTATCTGTGATTATTTGTGCAGACAGAGAGAATACAGAGTTTTTGTCTGATGGGTTTTGTTTGGTGATGTTGTCATGGCTTCATTCAGATTCATTTGTGCATTTCTATAAATTTTGTGATGTTTTAAAGTTTCCTGAGTTTCTCTGAGCTTTTTCTTTTACTCTTCCTGCCCCATACGAAATCTAACTCTGTGATTTGTACATACTTTTTTTTTCTTTTTGTGCTAAGTAACCATTAAACCATTTACAAAAAGAGCTGTCTGCTCCTGATATTAGAAAAGACAGAGGTGATGAATATTATGACTGTGCATCATGTATTAATGTCTTTATTTTTATTCTGTGCTTATTTGTATTTATTATGTTCCCAATTGCTTATTTTTCATTCATAAAGACATAAGTTCCTTATAGTATCACATTTTTGGCACCTGGCCTCCTCTGGTTCTTTTTCTGCACCGTCCACTTTGGTGTAATGCTGAGAATTTTCCCTCAAATACAGGTTTATCTCACTCATCTCATCTCAGTTAACAGTTTGGGAGTTTCTGCTCACAATCAAAATCATCCCATGGCTGTGTTGACCATACACAGAGGATATCTACAAGATAAAAAATATATACTTAGTTTCTTAAACTGATACTGTTCATGAAATACTCTTATTATTAATTTACTATATAAACATCTTGATGCAGCTGCAGCTGTTACCATAATCTGAAGGCGTTCAGTTCAGCCGCTGCAACATGGTTTTACTTTATTCATGAGACAAAGGTTGATGTTGAACAAACCCAGTGGTTTCCTGCACTGTTTTTCCAGGTAGCTCAGTAGAGAGTGATGCTGGGGGCAGAGCTGTGTGCTGGCTCAGACTGTATCCAGCAGGTTAACACCAGTGGTCATCAGCTGACAGCCAATCGCTCAGGATGTTTATGTCTCTCTCCTGCGGCTTCACCATCATTAGCCCGCTTCCTAATTATTTGACCTCCACTGCTTGTGGTAACGGTTGCAACTTATGAGTCATTAGTGCGATTTCTTTACAGTCGTTAACCTCACAACATCGAATAAAGTGGTTCTCTGACGCAGTGAAGACAAAGGTAAGTCACAAGTTCCTGCTGGAAGCTGAAACCTTTTGTGTTTCAGGTCAAACTCTGGATGAGAAGCAGAAGCTGCTTACACAACTCATTTTAAACATGCTGTGTTAACTCTTTATACTGTCAAGACTTGTGGTTTGCATTGAATCCCCATAAGCAGATCTATATACGTCCTCATCTTGGAAACGTCTCCACCTCCCCGTTATATAACCCATACATTCAAACTGAGTCAATACAAACACCATAATCAAAGCAAAGCCAGAGAGACGGTGTTATCAAACCAATAACACAGTCAATGAGAGAGGGCAGAGTTATCTCAAGTGGAGGGAGATGCCAGACCAGTGAAGGCAGCCTGAGCCCACGCTGTGACTCCACTGCTGAAATGATGCCATTTATCCTGCAGGGGTTCACAACCTAAACAAACACAGTGCTGAATTCACACAGGCTAATGCCTTGAAATTGATTCTCTGCAGAGAATCGCTCTTCAGTCTGGAAACGCTCAAGAGATCCAAAAAAAAAAAAAAAAAAAAAAAAACTCAGCACAGAGCAGCACGGCTGCTTATTGCATATGATTACACATCCATGACACATGCACCATGTCCCTATATAAAGAGTGATGTTGCCATGTATGTCAGCTTTATCATCACATATATACAGTCTCTTCATATAGGAGGATACAACAGTATAGCAAATACAAGCACTTTTTTCAAAAAGACACATTGTGTTGTTCCTTTAATGAATGACATCAAGTGTGGAGCAGGAGACAGAAGCAGTGAAGATCTGAGGTCCATAATCATATTTCTTCTAATGTCGTAAACTTGTCATTTGCTGACTTATTCATGTCCCAGTGTAGGAACTCACTCACTCATTATACTACATGGTTGCTAAGTGTCCTTGGCTCCGGGCGACATTTGTCAAATCTGACAAAATAACGCCTGATGATGTCATAATGATGTCATCTGCTTGGGCTTTAGAGATACAAATTAATAACAGAAAGCTCAGGACATCTGAAAGACACTTACAGGTTGTTAAAAGATATGCTCAAGAGTTTCATTCTAGGAAATGTAGTGATTTAAGTCAAATTATCAGAGTCTGTGCTGCTGCTTTTTATTCGTCTTCTTAATTTGACTCCTGAGTCCTCTAACTTTATGAAAGTGCATCTTAAAAAGTTCTGGTGAAACATCAATTGGTATTCTCATTATGTCTCTTCTGCAAAAAGAAAAAACTGAACTTCAAGAGCAGCAAGTTATTTAAAGTGCAGAGCAGTCATCCATCAGAACAACAGACTGTGTGCACGTGTGTGTGTTTGTAAATACATTTGAAATCCCACGTGATGCTGGGTGGGAAGTTTGTTGCAGAACGAGGTGGCAGTGGCAGTGAAGCCCGAGGCTGAGCCTGAGCAGTGGGTGAGACCAGCACAGCGGCACGGCTGCCACTCTGGCTGGGTTTAATCTGCAGGACAATAGGCAGTGCCTGCCTCCGAGAGGGCCATGCAAATCTAATTGGAGACAGCATTATACTGCTGTAATTGGTCCTTCTGTAAACGAGGGCGGTCTGTCCAAACTAATTTCTCAACTCTGTGAAAAGCTTCTTACACATAAGACAGCTCAACAATAGGTCTGGTATTGATCTCTGTGATGGGATGTGGTTGTACCAACAACAGCATCATGACACCAAATGACTTCATCAATATTAGCCGTCTAACCTGTGGACTGCTGGTGTGGGACTCCATACGAACCACAGACAGCTGCTGATTTACACCAGTGGTCCCACAGTCACCCACAGGGATAATAAAAGCTAATAAAAGCTTTTTGTTGTTGTTTCTTTCAGAGATGCTTTACTTCAAGCTACTGTGAGCTTTAATTCTGAAAGGTTCTGACAGGAAGTACAAAGTTTCTGTTGGTGACAGAGCTCTGAAATAGTGAACATCCAGTGCATATGTATAGTAGGTGACCGTGGGCCCCATCTAATAGATTAGAAAAAAATGGAGCGAAGTCAAATTAACTTTCATCACATTAGAAATCTGACTCAGACCTGACTCCCATCACCAGGCTAAACCCTCCTTGCTTCATGGCACTTGGACAAAATGCTTATAGTCATGTTATAGTTTGTCTTAGTCCCTGTTGAGAATTCTTCATTTTTGTTTACCTCTTTATCTTAAAGGATGAACCGCCCATTTACAATGATGTTGAGTAGATAGATAAAAAATGCAACAGGAAAAAACTAAAGTGAAGAGGTCAGAGGTTAAACATCTAAAATGACCATAACGCAGCAACAAGTTCATCTCTTAAAAAGCTTCGTAGTGAGCCCCAGGTGGACGGTGCATAAAAGCCAGCAGCAGCTGAGCTCAGTGTGAACCTGAGGGTCACAGAGTGTCAGCCTGTCGACAGTCTTGGTGTGATGATGTGAAGTCGACCAAACTAACATGGAAGTCTGATGTGACAGCAATTTTGCATTAAGGTTTACATACAGAAAGACTGTACACAATGACTGGAGAGATGATGAAAGCCAGTCAATAGAAACTCTCATCTCTGTTGTGCTGTATAGAAAAGCTCAGGAGACCAAGTGGAGTGACTGAGTTCAACAACATACACTAGTTATATAAGTTCCACCCTCATCACCCATCCATGGCCCAGCCAGGGCCACAGTGTCTGACACAGGATGCTGGTATTACACTAGCAATCCACTGATCCAATGTTAAGATCGGATATCGGCCCAGATATTGATTAAATAGCTACATCACGTGTCAGCAGCAGGCGGAGCATGCCAGTAGACAACAAACACAGAGCAACAGCGTTTTACAAAGTTAGGATAGTAATGTTAGAGTCAATGCTGATGGAAAGGTACAGTTTATTAATTCACAGTGGTATCGGATTGGTATCAGTATCAGCATTTGGACTGAAAATGCCTGATCCATATATTACACAGACACAAACAGGGCACTCAGGCACAGTCTTCCACTGGCTTTAGCAGCACTCTAATCCATGTCAGCACCAATAATCATAAAAGAGGCCAAACCCTATCCGAAGGCTCTCCGTCTCCTTTTGTGTTCCTGCTTCCTCTGGCACCTTTGCTTGGTGTAAGTTTACGTGCTGTGAGCTCCTGGTGTTGGGGGTGAAAACAGAGTGAATGAGCAGGGCTGCGTTTTTACACGTACAGCAGATCTGACACAGCGCACAGTGGGTGACTCGGGGAAGTCAGAGCTCCATGTGTTCCAACATGTAGGAGCGTCACAGGGGTTTCAATTGTGACACATGATGATGTTCATCTTTTCTCAGTAATTACAAACAAAACCAGGACAAGTCAGAGAATTATATCCTCTGTAATCTTCCAGTTAAAGATGACTGAGTGGGAACTACGAGACAATTTATGAGCGCTGATAATCTGTAAATCTGTGGGAGGAGGGTTTGCAATTTCCATGGGAATAAAAGAAATGACTGAGAGTAAAGAGTCATGGTTTGTACATTCTTGCTGATTCGGTGTAAAGCCTCATGTAAAAATCATTGGTCTGAAACTGTGCGGCTTTCGCACAAACCAATTACAGACTTTATTTACTTTTGAACTATCCCAGCTGCTATCTCATGTTCTGTTTGTGTTCAACTACAAAATGCATTTATATTTCTTTCTAAATTATTCCCAGTAACATCCAGTGACACAAACAATAGGGAACAATAGATCTGGTGCATCTGGTCTCACTTAAGTATCTGTGAGTTGTGCAGTGTGGAGTGCCATAAAAATGAATAAATATGTAAAAGAATAAAAAATTCAAGATGAAATATAAACAGGGATGAATAAAAGAATAAACAAATGAATAAATAAATGAGTGTGGATATATAAACAGCAATATGTCAGAAAAAGTGCGTGGTTTCTTTTGGCACTCCTGTGACTACACAGTGCAGAAAGACTTGACTGTCTAATCATTTGACAGAAGAATGCAGTTCAACATTGCCTATTAAGAGATGGAAGATACAGGACCACAGACTGCTACAACAGATCATCTTCCATTTTCACCTCCAAGTCACAACAACCTCTGATGGCCATTGCCATGCACAAACTACTAGCTGTATAGACAATGGATGGACGGTGTGCAACGGATCGGAAACCTCACGGATCGGACCGGACCAGGGTTTGGATCATTTTCGGATCAGCCAGGGGGTGGGGGTGGGGGGTTATCAAACATGTTGATGAAAGGAATGATTTTGTTATTGTGGTCGCGATGTGCAGCTGCAGCTTCAAATATACGAGTGGACTTTTTTAAGTTGCCCGTTTATTCGGCTGGGGCAGTGCGCCTACGTGTTTCCACACTACATACACAACTTCCGTACCGATCAGTGGAGAGCGATCAGTTCAGATCACCACTAGTCCGATCCACCACGACAGGTGCTACCAAAACTGCAGAAGAGCTGCCACTTTCCTGAAGGAATTATGTCATAATCAACATTACTGACAAGATGCATACAAATCTGTGAAAGCTGGGTGACAGCTGGAGAGGCTGGGTCAGAGAGAGACAGATCAGGAGTCATTTCATCTATTGATCTTATTTTTTACAATGATTTCACTATGATTTCACTAAGTCACAATATTGTCTTTTTGAATTCTTTCACAGTTTACTACAACAGTGGTTTCCACAGTGTGAAGCTGCTGGGGAACACTGGAGGTTTGCATGAGGGGGCCATGGCCAGAGGCTCAGTTTGGGACCTGCACTAGAACTGATGAGTTGCCTGTAAAAAGCATTTGAGGGTGCCATGCTCATGCACATCCACACATGATTGGGACGGCTCATCGGTCCAACTCATGATGAGCAGGAAAAACCCTGTTTTGTCAGTTGCGCACTTACAATAAACATTGATACTAAATCATAGAAATAACAAAAACGTTGACAGATGCTTATCTTGTCAAAGCACATTCCCAGAACACAGCAGTGGCGTGCTGTTCTGGAGAAACACCCACAGGGACATGATGCAAGTACTAGCATGTTCCTGTCAGATCCATGCAGCGCAACCCGAGGTGTCGGCTGAGGCTAATCACACCAGCTCTGTGTGAAATTATGCAACACTGCTGCGCTATACTGTGAGTTGCATCCATCCACATCTATTCCTGCACTGCGTTTATCTGTTCAGTGCTTCTGCTGCTGGTTGTAACCACAGGTAGCCCATGGACCGACGGCCTGACGAAACATACAAGAGTTAAATTTTGTTGCAAAGTCAGTCAAGCTGCAAGAGGAAAACATTTCTCACCTCACGTCAGTGTGTAAAACCTGTCACAGTTGGATTTACTGTTGATTTCCTTGACTCTGCAGTCCTGTTGGATCACTGCTGGTCCTGATGACTCAACACACTGGCGGAGATCCCCAAATCAGAGACCAGCTGTAGAAATCCAGACCAGGCCACGGAGTACTGGTAACCCCCTCCCCACCATCCTCCTCCTCCTCCTCCTCCTCCTCCTTCAGCAGCACCACTGTTTCCACAACAACAAACCTCTGGGCCTTTGTTTGTCAAGCTGCTAAAGTTTAGTGCAGAAAATCAAGCACTATGACTTTACTTACTCTCCAGCTGGTTGTTATTAAACTAATTTAATCAGTTAACACCATTCCTTTAGAACACATCCAACTATGAATTTCAGACACTGCCATCTTTAGGAGGTAGTGTCAGAACATTTAGTACATTTACACCGTTAAAACACTTTGCTGTGCCAGTTCAAGTGACTGCGATGATTTCAGACTTTGTGGCTACTGAGTCAGCACAGACTTTTATAGACAACCCAAACCAGCACTTCATGTGTCCCACTACTGAGTGTGTGTGTGTGTGTGTGTGTGTGTGTGTGTGTATCCAAAGCCTTGCGCATCTGATTCATCTGTGTCACAAACCCACTGAAACATGTTTCTTCATTAGTTCAACCAACACACACACACACACATAAATGGATTTCCCCCTCTTTGGTTAATGTTTAATGCAATATATATACACACCTGGTGTGATATCATCTTATCTTATTTAAGTTGTGTAGACTGTGTTAATGGTTTGTAGTTTTTTTTCTTAGATGCATACTTTTCCTGAAGTAGTTTATAGTTTTTATTATTGTCCTCTTATTCCTTTAATTCCTATTTATTCCTGACTCTTTTTTTCTACCTGTGCATTTGAGCTGCTGATGCTTGTTAATTTTTGAGTGTCATTATTAGTAACAGTAACAACAGTAGTAGTATCAGCAGTAGTCTTTTATTTTAAATTGATATTATTGTTTGGGACTGTGATGTAATGTTTAAATGCATGGACTCACCAAGGAGTAGTGACTACTTTACTGGTGGCTGATGGGGATCCAAATAAATGAATGAACAATATTTATTTAAAACTCCAATGACTGGTTGCTTTAAAAAAAAAAAACTATATCTGTGAAGAAGATGATCACTTTTATTAGCACCATTATCAGCAGACATAATGAGCTCTTATTACTCCAGTGGTGATAAAGAAAAAGAAATATGAGCTGTGGTCTGTGTCCACGGAGAGTGGGACAGAGCCAGGTGACAGCGAGCAGAAAAGGCTCTTTGTTCCCCACAGCCGGTCCCTCGGACCAGATGTCCTCTTCAGCTCTGGCTCCCAGGGAGGGGCGGAGGATATGCATCATAACTCAGTGGGGTTACATAACTCAATTACAGAATAGAGTCATGATAAAAAAAAAATAATAATAAAAAAAGAAAAAAAGATCTTCCTAATGTTCTCACAGTTGTGAAGTTGGATCAGAAATCTGAGAAATCCTGTCTCTCAGACTTGACTTCAAATCAGAGAAAGTCATGTTATGAGTTTGAGATAAACCCATAACATTTGAAAAAGTCAAAAGTGACGTCAAGTGAGGTGTCTTTATTCCTTCTTCATACCCTCAGACAAAAACAGTGACATCTGTTGACAGTCCATCTTAATTAGTGAAATAGACATGTTATCTGAGTTTATAATGAGCTAATTGGAGCTTAAACAGCTGAAAACTGAATATTTGCTCCCAGCTGATCCTCACGCCTCAGTAGAGCTCAAACATTAGAGGTGGCCAGATGATTCTGATGCTGGGTCAATACTTTATGTGATGTGACGTCTGACACCTTGAACATCGTTTGCTTTGAAGGTTTGATGGATTTGAATAACACAAGAGGAAACATGGTGATGAACAGTGAGGTCATACTTTTACTGCAGTGTGCTGTAGCAGGAAGAAGTTGATATCCACTAAATCTTATGCAATCCAATGCACTGATTTCCTCTCCACCACAAGGAATGGTGATGTTGGTCATACGGCTGAGTAACGACTTACAGCTGTAAATATACATGTAAGCACAATGCTGTCATGAGTTAAAGATGCTTAGTAATGTGTTCAATGTGAAGGTCACAACAACGGGCCATTAGAGGAACAATGGGTCTGACACTGCTGCAGCGCAGGTGTCAGTGAAATCTACACAAGGCTGTATCCATTCCAACAGTGTCTCTGAACACATGATGTCTCACAGTGACATGCCCATCAAATCTCTTTTTAGAAACAGGTCAGTGACAGCAGCTGTTGTGACAGCAGGAAAGAAAAGTGAAAAGTACAACTCCCCCACTGAACTCTGTGCTTCATCCAGGTCAATTGGGCGCCTGACACTCCTCTCACTCACAGTGAGACACTCACTTACTTCACAGTGGCTCTCTTCTTTTCTAATAAGTGAAGATCTGACCTCTGCAGCAGAGCTGACATCAGAGTCTAAAATCTCCAGGGTCATGTGGAGACAGCACGATTAAAATCTTACATGAACTGCACCTGATCCTCCGAGTCAACAGACTAATAGGCTCCTCCAGGCGCTCTTGTCAGATGGTTGAATAACTCCTGACACCTCCTCTGCTACCTCCTGACACTGACGATCCAACACTACAGCGGCCATCTCACATCGTGATTGGTCAGCTGGGTGAAGGTGAGGGAGTGGCCATGGTATTCTTAAAATTATTTTACACAATCATTTTTGTCACTTTTCATGTGTAAAATTTATTTTTGGGGGACATTTTATGTCTAGGTAACAGGAACTGGTCAGGAGTCAAAGTGCCATCTCCTGCTCTGTACCTAACATGTTCATATAGTATGTGCTCTAACCAGTCAGCTACCAGAGCAATACTGAAATCTATTTTTGAAATCTTGCCTTCTCTGTGACAGTCAGCGTTTTGAGAGTGGTGCTTTGGATCAGGTACGAGTGCTTGATTTCTTGTCGCTCACACCATTTCTTCACTAGTATAACCCTGCCCTGTGGAAGGCATCCAGCTGAGCATGTGACAGAAAGCATATCAACAGTGTCACCCACAACACAGGATACAGCAATATCTTCATGCCAGTTTATATTTGTTGGAACTTGACTTTCTGAAAATGTAGCAGCCCTATGAAATGCATGGACTCTCACACTCACTCAGAGTGATGCTGAGTGTGGGTGTTACACAGTGAGCTGTCAGCTCAAAGTGCAGGAGACATGTGAAGATGCTTCAGTACATACAGAGACGAGGGGACAGTGGAAAAGCACAAGGACCTTACACAAGGTAAAAGCAGAACTACACACACTTGCTTCACTAGATCACACACACACACTGTTGAGCCAGTATGACGCTTCTACAGTATGTCCCATTATGTCCCTCCCAAAGGAGGAAGCACAGAGTTCACTGAATATTCATCATCACTGACCGGTGATCACACAAACACATCTGGTTAATAAGAGGAAACTGCGATGGATGTTTACAACAGACTGTTTGAACAAAGACTTTAACAACCACTTTAACTTCCTTCACCAACAACCTTGCTCAGACCTGGTGTCAACCAGGTGATCCCATCACAGAGAACAGCTCTAAGGTCAGGTGTGAACGCACCCAAGTCACATTGGATATCTGATCACTGCCTGTCTGTTTACGTGCACATAAAGCAGGAAGTGAGATCTGATTCTGGTCACAAAGCAGGTGTGATCATAGCTGATCATTATCAGCTGTGATCTGTCAGTCTGTCAGATGTTTTCCCACATCTTGTGTATAAACTTGACATGACAACCTGATCTACTGGATGTTCACTTCAGGGATGCTGGATGGAAATGAACAAAACAGTTTATGTTTAAACTCAAAAATGTTGTAAAATGGACGACTTCCGGTGGCGCGAATGGCAGCCTAAAAACCCCGCTCCCAACTGGTCGGAACAGCATTGCAAACACATGGCACACAGAGCCAAGGCTTCTGTTGGAGACAATGTGGAACTTCTATGGCTAATCAATTCCATGTTTTTTGGGCCTGCCCGAAAATCCAGCCTTTCTGGAGGGAGGTGGCTACTGAGATAAATAAAATAATAGGGGTGGATTTAGATTTCTCTTTTGTTAAGCTATATCTTGGTAAAACTCTGGAATTGGTCTTACACAAGGATAAATACTTAGTGAGGATTCTCCTAACAAGTAGCAGGAAATCTGTTACCAGAAAATGGTTGCAACCGGACCCTCCAACATTGGTCCAGTGGTACCGGATTATTCAAGAAATCTACTGCCTGGAGAGACTTACTTTTGTTTTAAGACTTCAGTTAGAGAAATGCACTGAACTCTGGGAAAAATGGACTGTGTATGCACCCTAAATAGTATGTGAAATGTAAAATGTAAATGTAATGTACAGTGTAAACTGTAACTGTAACACCCATGATGATCTCATGTTCTTTGTTTCTGTAAATAAATAAAAAGTATTTTAAAAAAATGTTGTAAAATGATCAAATTTAATCCTTCTGTGCTGTTCTGTTTGCTGAATATTTTCCCACTGCTGGACTAACAAAGGACCAGCTTATACGAGCCTCCTCTCACTCTGACACATACACCAACAATCAAACACAAACTTGAGCAGCCTTTCATCTTGTATTCAAGAAAACAGGGTGAAAAAATATCCTAAACACATAAAGGTGAGTCAAAGGCATTGACCCCTCCAAGCCCCAGGATGAAACTCTAACCCTGTACGAACACTTGAAGGAGAGACGAAGGGAGAACAAACTGGTGTGGTGACAGTGAGAGGATGGAGAGCAGGTCACTATGAAAGCTCGTCTCCAGGTCAGAGGGAGAGTCATGTGCAGGAATCTTGAGGACTTGGGCCTGCGAAGCACAAATCAGTGTCGTGTGACAGAGGGGCAGCAGGCCAACGGGATGAGCATGTTCTTGACCGTACTCTGGCACCACAACAGAGGGATACCACATCTTCCTCTCTCTCAATCCCTCCTTCCTCTAAAAAATACCAGTGCACTACCAGGAGAGGCCACAATCAGCCCATTCCCTCCAGTCAGCCTCTGACACACCTCCAGTTTAGCATGATGAACGCTTTTAAAGAGCTTTATCTGATGTTGGATATGAATCACACAGTATCTCAGCTTAAAGGCAAAGTGTTGTGACCTGTGTCTCTGCTCATCATTACATTCTCAGTGTCTGTTTAAATAGATTCACACGTTTCAAGGCTCCAAAAAGACATATTTCCTCTACTGTACATCTGACACGAAACTCAGGGCTTAAAGGTCTGCATGTGCCTACATACGATCACTTGTGATCAGATCTCACTTCCTGCTTCATAATGCAAAGAAACAGGTGTGCCAATCATATGAGCTTGTGGGGTGTCAGGGAGGCTGAGTGAGTGAGAGCAAGCTAGCAACAGAGAGCAGGACAGTGAGCGAGTTGATCTGCTGTTGCAGCTCTTACTATGTTTATTTCTTTGTGTGTAGTGAGGGTGTGTCAAGCTCACAGGGGGTCACGGTCCAGGTCGCAGGTAGGCGGGACTAAGGAACACACTGATGTCAATATTTCCAGGAAGTAAGATTGGCCCCCAACAAGGCGTTTGATAAGAGTGTGGTTTTAGTTGTGAAGAGTGACTCATTCTGGAGTCTCTACATAACACGCTGTCACCACTGTGAGCAATTCAAACAACTTACAGTACTGTACAAAAGTTTTAGGCACTTCAGATGCTTAGATCACTGTCCACTATGCAACACCATCTGTGTGGCCTCTGATTGGTCCCACATTTATCCTGCAGCAAGACAATGACCCAAAAATTACAGCCAGTTTCAAGAATAACTATTTGAATTGACAAGAAGACTGAGTCCTACAACAGATGGTATAGCCCCCCCCCCCCAACGGAGTCCTGATGTCAACATCACGGAGTCAGAGACAGAAGACACTGAGACAGCCTCAATCCACACAAGAACTATGACAAGTTCTCCAAGATGCTTCAACAAGCTGTCAGTCAAGAAGCTTGAAGAACTGTGTACAAGTGTGTGGAGGAGAACTGGTGCTGTTTTAAAGACGAAGCCTGGTCACACCAAATGATGATGTGATTTAGCTTTCTTCTGTTGACTGAACTTTGTATGAAGGTAACCCATAAACAAAGACTACTCATGGCATTTTTTTAAAGCATCTTCACTTTAATTATAGTGCCTAACTTATAGTGCCTTTTCACCGTACTGTATGTATCTGGAATATCAATCTTTGATCAGGTGTGATGTGGTTGAGGAGGGATGAGGTCCCGTGGCAGCGGCCCGTTACTTTAAGAAGAAGGCCATGGCTGACAGATGCGTCACTAATGTCTGTCTGCCTGAAGAGAGGCTGACCATGGGCGGCTCCGCAGCATGAGCTGCTTTCTGACATCAAAGGAAAGGGCTAAATTAAAACCTTCCATAAAAGCGAAGGGAAAAACGACCCAATATTGGTCAAATTTTTCTCTTTTTTTATTGTTGAAGGTAATTATAGCCGTGTGGTGGGCAGCAGCATACTTGCGGAGCCCTGGTGGTCCGTGGAGCTAGCATTTAGAGCGTGCCGCCCAAGGAAGCTGGAGAAAGAACAGGAACTGGGACGTGGGTGTAGAAAAGTTTGGTGACAAGTGTTTCTACTCACACATCAATGACAGAAAGTGAAGATGTTTATGTAAACTATAATCTGCACCTCGGTCCCTGCCCTAAACAATCCCTCCACCCCAAACAACCTCATCATCGGTGAGGGAGTTCACGGAAACTGTACACGGTAATGATGTTTAAGACATGGTTCACTTCAGTAAACTAAAAGTGCTCGGTGGAAGGCAGGGAAAGATCAGCAAGTTCATGGTTAAAGAGAAACCAACGCTGACTAAACGGGAACTGAATTAGTGTTCAAGTCAGACAGTTTTTTTGCTTTTCCATCGAGCTACTTCCTCTTAAGCTTTTCAAAGACAACAGTCATTATTCACACAGCTACAGTACCAGAGGAGTCCTGTAAGGGAAGAGTCTCATTAAGACAGGCTCATTTTGTCCAGCTATCCCAATGCAATCAGCACAGAGCCATTAACATTAGAACACAGATCTTGTCTGTGAGTCACAAACTTCAAACCTTTCTGTTCTCACACATTTGTGATGAATTCTTTTTCTGACAGAATCTTATCAGTGGAAGTTTTTTATTAAATAGCTGGGCATTTGGTGTGGGAGACAGCTGCGTAGTCTTTTACCCAGGAATGTTTATGAGCCTTTATTGAAAAAAAAAGAAGAGAGGGGGAAGGAGGAGAAAGTTAGCTGTTATTTTATTATATTTGTGGAGGTGTTTATTAAGTCATTTGATCATTAGCACTGGTCAGACCAGACACTTACTCTCTGTGCACTTATCCATCCCTGAGGTTGCATATTGTAGTGCATTACATTTTATTGCCTTGCTTGCTAATGTTGCAAATGTTCTTTCATGTTCTGAAACAAGTGGTTTCAACAAGCATTTGATGTGATAGGTAATTTTTCTGGTCATGACGCTACATGTTTGTATTGCCTATGCACTTTGAAGGAAGGGACAGTACAAAAATGTGATGCACTGCATGGATTTTGACTATAACTGATAAAAGGCTTAAGAACTTAATCACAGGTATATTTAGTCATTTCAACCTGCAAATGAAGCATACATTGTTTTTCTCGAGTCATGTTTCCACGGCGAACATGCACTAAAATCCTCTCCTATGACAAGAGAAGGGAGTTTCATGTTTCCACTGTGTTTGGAGTAAACAATGGAAAACTGGTTTGCTAATAAATAAGCATGAGAAACCCCCAGAAAGACCAGAGAGCAGCCGACAGAGGCTCTGACTTCATCAGCGGATAGTCTGAGGAGCAGGCTGCTTGTGCAGAGTACATCAGTCTTTTAACCACATGTTTATCTCTCCGTTCCTAATGACGTTCAACAGTGTCTCTGATGTGCTTATACATTCACAGCTGGTTAGGCTGAAGGTAAGCAACAAACACAAAGCTGTTACTGTGGCCCTGTGTCCAAGTGATGGCGTGCCTTGTATGACAGCAGCAGAGGAACTGGTGGGTGATGACAAGAGAAGAGAAAGCCTGGTGAACGTTGAGGTGTTGCAGCAGGCTCTCAAGGTCCAGGAGTATTTGGGGAGTTCAGCTGTGGGGCTCAAACATACATCAGTCACCACCACTCCACCCCACACCTCCCTCACTCCAAGCCTGTGGCCTACCCAGGAGGAGATTGTGGGAATGAGGGACTAATTACAACCCTGCCTCTGTTTGATCCCACCGACAGCATGGCTGCCTGACCCCCAGGTAAACGGGGCAACAGCTGCTCACTGATGGTTATGGGTCACAGTCCAGATGTCACCACTGACACAAGCACAAGAAGCAGCAGCAGCAGTTATCTTAGATTTCTTCAGATTCCTCCCAGCGGCCATGTGACCGCCACCAGGCAGAAGCATCAAGTCCTGGCCTGTGAACTCAAAGTCTATACAGAGACAGAGATGTCCTGGCAGAGGCAGTGTGGGGTAACGACCAGTTTACGTTCACACACCATGTCAAGAATCAGATGCATCACGTGACAACACAACTCCTGGCTCCACTCTTTCCTTGACACAGCTGGCCATCACAGTGTGAAGTCAGCGCATGTAAACGTCAGGTTGTCAGTCATATAATCCCTCTGAACACTGTTACATCAGAGCCCCAGGTGAAGGGCAGCAGGTTGCCTGGCAGCACTTAAGTACGCCTGTGGGATGAGGGGGGTGGATGGTACTACCACTAACTGGATTTGCAGAGCTTTGTACTATCTTGATGATGCCAACTAAAGAGCCCATTCACCACACAACACACGCACACAAGACACAGGAGGTGCAATGGTACAGAACATTTGGTCCATGACTTGCTTCGGTCTGGTACACCCAAATGGGTTGGCTCATTAGTTTGTTAGCCTCGTTAGGTTGATACAATCTAATTACAGTCTATGTTTTGGCAAGTGGCCAAGATAAAGTCAAAAATGCCAGGTCCACTGAACACACATCATCCGTGTGAGAGGCCAGAGCTGGATGAGCATCCCCTTTCATCCAGACCCTGAGGTTTGAAGCATTCTGGTGAAATTACAGACACTGAATCAGACTGAAACTACTGTACTTGTCAGCGTTGTTACAGCAGAGACGGGGCAGACGTTCCCTTGTGAGGGGGCTCACAGCGTTGCACTCACATGAAGAGTGAAAGAAACAGTTGAGTCAATGGCTGGCTCCTCTCTCACCTCTGCACAGCTGGTCACTCATGGCAGTAGAGGGTGGGAATGTTGGACCACTGGGTTTGGAAAGTTACAGAAACGGTCTGACACAGTTCCCCTCTTTCAAAGCCGAAAGTCGTGGGGGGAAGGGTTTTGCAGATAGTGTGCTAGCAAACTAGCCTGGCTGGTGGTTGTTACAGCTGACCGGAGAAAACAACAGAGTTAACAAAGTAAAACCGCAACTGCAGAACTGCAGATGTGCAGAAATAGACACTGAATAAATCATATACATATACACACACCAGGGCATTTCAAGCAAAAGCACTATTTGATAATCGCCGGGAACTAATCGATTATTTTTCGAATATTTGACCCCCCCCCCCCCACACACACACTCTGTGTCGCTCCTTCTCCTTCGTCATTTGAAATGAGAAGTGGCACCGGAGAATACTGTAATGTTACCGCTTCTCATCATGGTGGTACCATTCAATTAAGTGTTCAATGTGAACGTCAATATTCTCCGGTACAGTCTCATAAAGTATTAGATTTTTTTAAACCGAATGACTATACGAATATTCGAAAATCATTGCCCACACACACACACACAAATGGGGCTTCAGCTTGATTTGTAGAACAAGCACAGTCACCCACTACATCATCAGGTGGCATGAGACAAAGCAAAAAATGGGAAAAACAATGAATGAATCATCACTGGCTTTGCATGGTTTGTGAAATTTAGACAAGAGTTTCTATGAGACCGTGACACAGGATCACCAGCTCGACGGCCTAATGAGCTTCATCCACATCCTCATTCAAAGTGGCCACAGTATGTGCAGAGTCACGGCGACTACAGAGGACAGTAAACAAGCACAGAAGGTTCCCTGACTGTAATGAAGTCTCACACTTCCTAATGAAATACTGTTGTTGGAGGATGCTTGTGCAGTGCCAGGGTGTGCATTAGCCTGGGCTCAAGAGAAAGAAGCCTCTTCTTGTTCTCAGAGGAAACATTCAACGCCCAGCGTAAATAAATAGCAAAGCCTACTGTAGACATTTTCATTAGCGTGGCTGTTGATCGGCTCAATATGTGTAAAAACACGTCCTGTCTCTTATCTTTTGCACTTCCTCCTCTCTGCTCTTACTCTGTTACTGGGCCGAGCTCACTGACTGAAATCGAGCCGGATCAAACTACATGATATGTGGCCAAAGTTAGGCCTGTTACAATTATTGCATAATCGCCTGATCGCGATCATCTGACCTGACCGTAATTATTTGGCATAATGGTTAAAATGGTTTCCATTCATATGCATAAAAACAGCTGGATGAAACTAACAGAAATGTCATATTTCATCACTGTTTTCCAACCGTTTGAGGTTTGACTGGTCCTCTTAATGACATCATCATGTTGTGCATCTATTGACATTAGCATCATGGATTCACGGATCACGGCAATAAATAAATGGTTCTACTCTGACTTTGTAAGGTGTATGTGTATTGTTAAACTATGTTTAGGCTTAAACTATAAGCCATAATGGCATAAAATGATCAGAAAAAGACAATTAAATCACTAACCCCATATATTTATATGGCAATTAATGGTCAACCAAAATGTTATGACTGTGACAGCCCCAGCCCCAGTGTTTGCCTTTAGATGTGGAGCATAAGCACTGTTTCAGTGTAACCCTCCCTCTCTGAAATAACCACAGATGTGCCTGATCACCTGTGTGCCCACCACTAAGTAGCAATGATGGCAGCCACTTAGTCTCAAATAGTATAGATATGACGCGCCACCACAGCTCAAACACTGAGCAGTCGCCCAGTGCAGCAATGTGGAGAAAACCAAGAAGGCTTGACGATGAGCAAAAGTTTTTAATCCTTATGTAGAAGTTGTTGGAACAAAATGAATCTAAGCTGTCCATCGCAGGCATCAACACTTCTCCACTGTACAACTCAAGCCTGCAATCAGTGTTGGGGAAGTTACTCAATAAAAGTAATTAATTACTTATTACTAGTTACTTCTGTAAATTGTAATGACATTACTAGTTACTGGATTTGAAAAGTAACTTCACTACTTACTACTTTACTTTCCCATTTCTTAAAAATACCCCGAGGAGTTTGCTTTTGGTTATAAAAGAGTCTCATATTGTTGTGGATGAATCTACATTAGCCACACTTGTTTCTGTGTCCATTATCCATAAATATATCGTTTTATCTTTGTAGTTATTTTGATATAATCATTTAGTGGTCAACTCGTCCAGCATTTCCACCAGAAGACAGAGCGACTTACGGCAACCGACTACGCACATTATAGATTATCAAAACATTACTAATAGTAAAACCTGTCTGTGTAATGACCTCGTCGGTGGCCATCGTTCGGTCAAAGCTCTCTGGTTCAGTCTTCAAAACTCCCACGGCTCGGTCTGGCCTGCTCGCTCATTTCAGTGGTGTATCGTTCTGGCTCATTTGCGACCGTGCACGCGGAGGCTCATGGGAAATGTAGTGTGAAAACACTTTCGCTTTCCAAAACTCCTCGTAGTACCTTTAATTTACCGTGTAGATACATGGACAAGCAGCAGTTGAAAGGCACTTGTTGCCTGGGCAGAGAGTGCGTTTCACTCAAATATTTTTGTCCTTTCGAGCTATAAACTGAAAGTAATGAGAATGTCACCACTGGCCAAAACCCCCTGTTTCCCTCTCTCCTGTTTGCTCCAGCAGCAACGTCACTCTACTCAAATCAATCTCTATGGCAACGTGCTCAGGCAAGCAGCACGCACACAGGCAACACGCATGTACGCACCACTTAAACAGATCAGAACTCTACACACAGCCAAACACAGCTTGGGTAACGCAGGAAAGCGCGTTCCTATAGTCTAGTAATGTAGTGTAGTTACCGATATTTTTAGTGTAATGCGTTACTTTACCCCGTTACCCAAAAAAGTTATATCATTACAGTAATCCGTTACTTTGTAACTCGTTACCCCCCACACTGCCTGCAATTACTCTTTTTGGCCTCTTAGGGGCCAACACAAACAAACTGTGAGTGCAACATTGACATACTTATTAGCAAACAATTCCTTGTTTACACATCCAACATTATTATTCATTTGGAATGGGTTTCTGTCCAACTTTATGAATGGGAGTATCCAATATCCACTCTCTTTCAGCTCATTTAAACAAAATCTGTCATGGAAATGTACCTTAACAGATGGAGTGCTGTGAGAGGACACACTTCAGCTGCTCGTGAAACTGTTACTTTAGATGATATTCTTTTTATTTGTTTTGAAAAACTACACTAATTTTGAAAAATGTAAAAAAAAAATGTTGTAAAACAGCCTCCACACCATCAAGATATGATTCTGTCATTGAGTGGATCTCTATCAATAACTGTAATATGAGACACAAGATCCATTTAAATCCTGCACATTGAATGCACTGTAGTGTAGATTTAATTTAGTTTAAAAGAATAAACAGGCTGTGTTGACCTGTGCATCGTCTGTGCTTCAGATCTCCTTGAGATGTGTCCAGAACATGTCCCCATGTTCCATAACTGAACGGACCGAGCATCATTTAGAAAACTGCTCTGAAGCTGCTCTGTTGTCCTTCTCATTCTAATCCTGCACTGATAACATATTTTATAATAATCTGTATGTTTTTATACTGTTTTCTTACTGTGCTTTTACTTGTATTTTTATGTTTCTGCTTTTATTTCAGAAACAGAAACAAAAAAACAAGTGGAACTTCTTCTGAATAACATGACAATACTACAAAAGATGTAAATTCCAAATGCACCAAATGGTACAAAAACCAAAACAAAAAGACCAGTCCAAAGTGCAAAATCTTTATCCACTGAAGATGCAAACACAGATCCTGTGGTTGGTGTTATTAGACTTATTTTGAAAATACACAATAGGAAACACCACTTAAGTTGGTTTTTAGGATCCTGCACTCCATTGAATAACCTACTGCACTCTGCCTCCTCCTGCAGCAGTGCACATTTAACAGCTAACAGGGATGAAGTGCAGCAGCTCTGGCTATTCAGCCATGGTAGAGCTCAAGTATAATGTCACACAAATGGTTCAGGTCTGGTTCCATTTGGCACTCAAAGTCAGTATCATATGACTTTCTGCTTGCTTTTTCTCAGTGAGAATGATGAATGGCAGCGATGCATCAGTGTGAAATGGCTCTCGGGAGGAGACACGCGAGAGGAGACTCAATATGTGATCAGCCACTGAAACAGACTGGCCTGAGGTGACATGTGGCATGCCAGCCTAGTTCTGTGTGTGTGTGCATGCATGTGTGTGTGTGTGTGTTTCCAGCGGGAGTCCATTTAACTTGTTCATTCCCCGAAAAAAAGACATATTACAGCAATTAGCCTCTAAAGTAGAATCATTTGATATTAGGCATGAATTCCACCAAACCTCTGCCACAGAGAGAGTGAGAGCAGGGTGAGGGGGTGATAATGCATGTCTGTTTTTCACTTGTGGTTTCAGAATCAAATGATAACCCTTAGCCAATAGATAGGCGTAATAATGTAATACAGGAACAGCCTAGCTGCAGGAGAAGGAGGGCACTGGCAGATAATGAAAGGGGGGTTTGAGTCTCTGCCTTAAAGGACCAGCTGCACAAGGTTTTTATTTGGAGTCCCAGCCACAGTAGTATATTCTAACATCCCTCCAAATGGATTAGCAGTTATGTTGTGCCTTTCTAAAGATAGCAGTTGTGTCTAGGCTTCTTCTACATAGGCAACAACTCTCCTCCCTGATGGCAGAAACTGCTGTAAGAACAGCTGCGATGTGTTCAGATGTGTCAGTGGATTTGTTGCTGTACCCTCCTTAGAAAAGAGGCCACTTCTCCCATGGCAATCATACTCATCTCTAGGTCTCATTAAGAAGTGTCTCAGTATGGAGCAGATTAGTCAGAGAGCATGTCTCACCCGGGGACACGCTCAATTCTCAAACCACTTGCAGAGAAATGACATATTGTACTGAATTCACCTTCACACACACACACACACACACACGTGTGGATCATATGCTGATCCACACACACCTGCTCATCTATTCACCAAAATAACTGACGCCGTAACATCCACCACAGATCAGGAGATTAGAACCACGTCGGACTTGATGTCCATGTAGAGAGCAGCAGAGAAAGTTGCATATGCCACATTTCATCACTTCAATCACTGCTGGAGCAGGATCACTTGACTTGACACAGACTTGGCCAGAGAGTTGATTCCACAGCAAAAAAAAAAAAAAAAAAAAAAGCATTTGTCCTTGAGACTTGGACCTGATCCTGAATGATTTCCAACTTGATTTGAATCTCCTCCCAAATATTAAAAACAGCTCCAGACGAAAGACAGACAAAAATAAGGACATCTGCATATTGATATTACTACTACTACTACTGAGTACACACAGTAAATGACAGAGGACAACAAATATCACAGTCATACATCCTCCCCTGCTACCTCCGTCTGAAATGAAGAGGTTACATCCACATCATCACATTTTCATTTTGAAACAGCATTTTTAAAGAAAAGCTGTAATCTGTAAAACAGTGTAAACAGGAAGCAGATCGTCTCTGCAGCTGATTAACTGCAATAAATCCTCTGAACCGGGAACAGCAAAGAGCTGTTCGAGAGAGTTAAAATACAGAATTGAACAGGACAACAGCTGAAGCAGGGATGGCAGTACCATGTTGTTTTCACCACTGCCAGTTGAGAGCCAATCGGGGAGAGGCTGTGGGTATCTACGTCATAATTTCTAAAGGTCTCTGTTTCACCATTGAGACTACAACAGACCCCTGGAGTTTTCAAACTAAAACGGGGTCAGCAGCAGCATTTCCAAGCCACTCTGAAGTCGTATGGATGGAGAAGTAAACGTAGCAAAAGAGACAAGTTCTGAAATGAAAATGTAGTCAAGTGGAAGCAGCATGAAATTAATGAATTTTGGAGTGCTGCCCTGTCACTCTTTCTTGTGAGGTTCAATCAAAGCTTCCTATTTCACACTTCCCTTTGTGTTTTATCTAAAGTGCTGATCCAGAAAAAGATATGTTTGTGGTTTTAAGAATCAGAAACTCAGTGTGGTTTTCCACCTTCTCTCTGGAGCTCTAGTAACAACAGCTCAATGAGAGTGAGGCCACCGATACTGCTGCTAACTGTCAAATGTCTGCTATCACTACCCATCCTGAGGCTGGATGTCAGGGCATGATAGTTCTCTCTCTCTCTCTCTGTCACTGTCTGCTTTCCTCAGTGGAAATAGTCTTCTCACCAAATCCACAGGTTATGATGAGGCAAATTCTCAAACCCAACACTTGAGCCTGTTTCAGAATCCAAGGCATCCTGGCCTCTCGCCTTTTTTTTCTTTCTTGTTGGGTTTGAGAATTTGCCTCATCATAACCTGTGGATTTGGTGAGAAGACTATTTCCGCTGAGGAAAGCAGACAGTGACACAGAGAGAGAGAGAGAGAGAGAGAGAGAGAGAGAGAGGGGTGAGAAGATGGAAAAAACGAGTCACTTCTAGACTGGCTGCACAGGTTGGAGAGAAATAAGCCGAGCTTGCTGAGGAAGTGGCAGGAGTTAATTTGCGAACTGAGGGAATGTGTATGATAGATGTCATTTTAGAGCACTGAAGTAAAAAAAAAAAAAAAATAGGGCATATCTTTCTTCTGCCTGTTTAGACAAGCCATCTTCTTTCCTAACACTCTGAGTGTTGGACATGCAGACAGGCAGCCTGAGGAGTGCTGCAGTCCCTGTCTTAGTCCTGTCCAGCTGCATTAATGAACAGAAGCCTTCACTGACATGTGGGTAATTAAAGATATGCTATAGAGCTCAATCTCAACTAAAGGTCACACTACCACAAAGACCTGTAGGTCGACAGAGCTGCAGTTGATCTGAGACACTGAGACCCCCACCAACATGAAAATGACCACTAGAAATGAATGAATGAAATGAATCAAGCAGCAGTGGGACGTCCTCGGCCTTCTACAGCTGGGCACCGCCTGCATCTGAGTCAGCACACACCACTGTGGAATGATGAATTACCTACTCAGAGCCAGCCAGACTGAAGCGACGACATCAGGGACAGAATTCAGTCAGTACAAAGTCCTCTGGACCTAATGTGTTTCCAGTGGCCTTCTTTCTCTGTGTGAAAGCACCCGTCCTTGGCCTGGAGACACTCAGCGGCGCTGCCAGCCTCACACCTCAGAGCTTCACCGTCTAACAATCCAATCAATCTGCTCTGTGCTACTACAGAAAACATGTCAACACCGCGGCTACCATCTGGACCAGTCAGTAACTAATATGGTGGCAGCTGGTTATTTATTACAGACTGACCTGTTGAAATGTACACCTCTTCCTGCTCATTACCCCAACACACTGCCTCTTTCTAGGGGGGGTCTGTCTAGATTGAGACAGACTAGTGAATCTGGAAATATACAGTGTGTGAACCTTTTGGAACAACCTGGTTTTCTACTATAATTGGCTATAAACTGTGATCTTCATCCAAAATGGTCACACAACTGCAACCAACTATAAATCAACAGAGCTGCTGTCACACTACAAGTATACATGCATAATGCACTGAAGTTCATGATCATCTTTTGTGTCTTTGTTCATCTCACCTGTTTAATATGCTGTTAGAGGACATGAGGGCAGCAAAAACCTCAAACCAGCTCCTCCAACCACACAACATTCAGGAGGACTGACCCATGACAGAGTGTTTATGTTCTGTGTGTGTGTGTGTGTGTGTGTGTGTGTGTGTTTGTGTTCAGCACGTTCCATAGCATCTCTGGGTTACGGTATGAGGATACATCCACATAACTAAGTTTTTATTTCAAAAGAGTGCCATCAGTTTGTCAGAAACAATCTGCATCTGGACTCACACGCCTGAGACATACCTGAGCAATCACGCATACTAGGAATGTGTGAGCTTGTCTCTCTGCAGTTAGTAGGTGAATGAGGGAATAAAAATACATTATCAGTTCAATAATGGGACAGGACAACAGCTGCAACACTGATCTTCATTATCATGTTACTTTCACCACTGGTAGTTGAGGATGATAAGAGCTAACCAGAGAGCAACTGTGGACATCTAAGTCATCAGTTCTAAAAGTCTTTGTTTAAAATGGTGTCAGTGGAGTTTCCAAAATGCTTCCTTGTCAGAGCTGGAGTCATGTGGATGGAGGAGGAAACACAGAAAAGGGGATGAGTTTTAAAATGTAAATGCAGTCATGTGGATGTAGCCTGAGCTCTGACTCCTGCTGCTGCTTTCACAGAGTGTCAGCAGCCGCCCTGACTTTGGTACTATGATAAACTTCATCTTCTCAAAATTAAGTTTATTTTCCCCTCTGATGACAAGCTGTCCAGGCCCAGACTGCTGGCATGATGCCTTCCTGTCCATATCCAGTGTTCAGCCTCAGTTCCATCAGCCCATAAAACATTTTAGCAGTAGTTTGTTTTGTGGAGTGCAAAGCTGCTCTCTGGCCAACTTCAGGGATTGTTTTCTTGCCCTGCCATGAATAATTTGCATATGACAGACTCATGAACGGGGATGTTGACCGGCTCCATTGATTCCTTTAATCCTTCAGCTGTTCCTTTGGGGTTTTTCTCTACCTCATTGAGGATTCTGTGCTGTGCCCTTGGAGTGATCTTGGCCTGGCCCCCACTTTACGGGAGAGGAGCACTGGTACTAAATAGTCTCCATTTATGGAAAATTTGTGTGATCAATATCTAAACTCATTGGAATGACCCTGTGCAAATCAGCATCGGGACTCTCAGATCTCTTCTTCGCGAGGCATGGTTCAACATTAGCAGATGTTTCTTGAGAATAGCAAACTCAAGATGTTCGGGTCCTCTTTTATATGCTGAGCCAGTTGTGTATTGCAGTCGTTGGTGCCAAGAATGACTGAGTGTTTTGTGATTTGTTGCTCGCCTGTTTAGTGAAGGTTGACAGCTCTGCACATTTATGTTCTCTAATACTTCTGTCAGTGTATTTGGTTGAAGGCACAACTTGCTTCTATGAAACCATACTAAACTTTTTCCTTTTGTTCTGATTGTGGTGTTAATGTCAGTCAGATGAGGATGAAGACCTGATTCTTACCAGATCACTAATTAACAATTAGTGGCCATCATTTTGGTTTATAACTGGTATCTGATCTGATCTGGTCTTATTAAAGTGATAATGCTTTCTGTTATGCAGAGCCATGGGTTAATTTGAGTAAGATGAGTGTGTGCAAAAATCTGCTTGGTGTACCAACACACTGGGAAGAGTATATTTGATGAAAATGTGAACCATGCCACTAGATTCACCAAAGGAATGTGGAGGCACATCAGTAATACGAGACATTTTCTCTATATTTATTGACAAACAAGAAGAAATAAGCACTGCCGGTCATGAATCTTTGTGGTTAATGACAAAACAACCAACCAATTAATGGAATAAATGATTTTACTGTTGTCGCCCTTTCTCTGTTTCCTTCGTCATCAGTGTGGTGAAGTGAAGTCCTCTGGTGCGTGTTAGGGATAATTTTCCATTTCATATGCTACTGATGAATTATTAGGGATAAACCTCCATTTTATATGCTAATGACAGTTTCTTAGAAGATGATTTTCCATTTATACACTACTGATGATAACTAGAGACTAGGGTTGTCACGATTCTCGATACTTCGGTACAAAGTCAGTGCCAACACACGAAAAATACGTCAGTACCTGCTTTTTCCCCGGTAACTTTAGTACCATATACACAACTTTGCCCTCGGCGGGTCGTGTCGATTCCTGTCGGGACTGACGCGGGCAATATACATGCGTGAGTCTAAGCATGTGTGTGGTCTCTAAGCAGCTCCAGTCGAACTCGCGGTCCGTTTGTTATGTGATCACAGCCGGAACTCATTCCACTCCAACTGCCCGGTGTGTGCCACAAGTTTGAGCTCATGTAAACATGACGAGCCACGCGTCTTTTTCCAGTCAGTCTCATGGACGCTCTGCCAGTACTGCTGCATTTGGGCCGGAGTGAAATTCTGGTATCGTGACAAGCCTACTAGAGACAATTCTCTATTTTGAATATTTCTGAAGACTCTATTTCTATAATAAATACCTCTTAAGACTCTTTCTCTGTGATAAATACCCATAAATGCCCAAGGATGATGATAACATCACTAAAGTCAGTGATCAGGAGACTTAGAGACGGAAGTAATAACTCCTAATAAAGCATTTAGTTATGCAGAGACGGGAGGTTTTCTTTTCAGGGTGCTCTCTTTTGCGGTTGGATGGATTGTGTGCCTAGAGGCTGGGACCAGCCTGCGCACCAATGAAGGGAGAGCTAAGTCTAAACCACAGCTCCTCCCCACCTGTTTAGCCAATAGAAGTTAATTACACACACATAGAGCAAAAATATATTCATTGTTTCTAACGTAATTTCTTTATCTTACCATGAATGGTAAAATGGCACATCGTAGTCTGTCCTCTTTCAAATCAACGAACATGCAGGCACAAAACTGGAGAGTATCAACAATTAATAGTTAGTTAGTTAGTTAATTAATAAAAAAGAAAGATGACTGTACTGTATAAGTTGTAGGGGTGCCCTGCGATACAATATGATCACAATATGATGTTATTGTGATATTAAACATTTTGTAATATGCTGTGATATATTGTGGTTTAATAGCTTTTTTCAACTGCAAATGATGTCTCCAAATGAAAACTCTTTTCTAATAAGATAAACTTCTCAGTCTGTTCAGATTTATACTTGGTCTCTATATATCCATACAATATTGCCACGCAAAATATTGCGATGCTATGCTATATTGATTTTCCCCCCCTAATGAAATCATTTCTCTGTATCACTAAGAAAGATTCCTAATTCTTTCTTGATTCCTGACTTAATCACAAATGAGAGGCTTAATGATGGTTTCATCTGTAAACAGTATTTACACCAGCATCTACAAATGAATGTGGTATTGATTGAATGATGGGAAAAAACTTCACGTAGCACATTTGAGGCCTGCCTGAGGACAATCGTCCTCCTGTCTCTGGGCCCTGATCCCTTCCTCTCTCTGAGGCATCCTCACCCCCCCACCCCACCCCACCCCGGTCATTCCTCCAGTCGCAACCTGAGCCCTGTACCCAGCTCCAACCTGCTGCAGCTCGCAGACAAAGGCCGCTTTCTAATCCCAAAGCCACACATGGCACTCTGCATCGGGAGCAAGGAATTCCTTCTTCGAGTGCATATGCATGAACACACACACCTTACACTCTCAACCTCTGTAACATACTTTTTCCCCCCAATCTGTACACACTGAGGGCATCTATCTGAATAGTGTGACCTTCACTTCTCAGCTCAAGCTGCTTCTAGGAGCTGAAACCATCTGGGATTGAGCCAAAATCATCCAGGGCGTAAAAGCACAGAGCTCTTCTTGGATTGGAAATGATTGTGAAATTGGTGCATGTAACAATTAGGCCTTGTTCAGACTGCATCCCAAGTCCATTTTTTCGCAAATCTAATCAGAATCCAATCTTACTGACTGACAGTCCACATCACATGTTGCAAGTGATCAGATCCAATCTGCGTCCGTCCATATTGCGTGTTTTATCCACACTGATCTATGGTAACAGGTTATGCCACACTACGCTGGGAACATTTGATGATGTAAAGTGGCACTCAAACTCTTTCCTGAACTACACTGTTGTTGTTGTTCGTGTCACACTGCAAGTGATGGAGAAGACACCTTGAAATCCTATTTGAACAACCAAGCTGTTCAGACTGAAACGTCCCTGTGCAACATCGGATTTGAAACCACATCTGTATGTGGTTTGAATCAGATTTGTACAAATCGGATCTCATGTGGTTTTTGGCTGTTCAGACAGTCAAAAAATCAAACTGGATACAGTCTGGATATGCTAAAAGTCATTGTTTCTACAGAACCAGGATACTGATTTGTTATTATTGGGCATTCTGTGTGTTTGTGCTCCTTTGCTTGGTAAAGCCATGCACACTGCACCTGTCTTTCTCCATAATGTTTCTGGGCCAATGTTAGCACTGAACAAAACTGAAGGTAGCAGTGGCAACTGCTCCACTCTCTCCAACTCCACTGTCATTAAGTCTGGTCACTATCTGTGATATCTAACTATGTGCCTTGTCATGTGCAGCACTTTTCAAGCTCTGCTCTGCTACATTAAAATGCCAATTTTTTGAAGATCAAAAATAGTCAAGGCTGGGCTCAAAATAGATCACACATAACAATATTAACTCTATAATATATCAGGCAGCACTTAGCAGTAGTATTCATCTGCTGGTCTAAAGGGTCTAACACTAACTGCAGTGGTGGGCTAATTCATTTAATGGTGAAACAAACAGACCACTCAGAAGAATCCATCAGAAGTACATCAGAAGAACTCTGACATGCAAGGACATGAAGCCTTTTTACAGGTCCCTAAGCAAATCCAGTTTTCCCGTACATTCATGAGCAAATTTGTCCCTGACATCGATTACCTGCACTCTAGGCATGCTGATGTTCTTGGGGGTTTCCCACCTGGGTTGTGATTGGCTATTCTGGGAAGGGAAACTGATGCCCCATCTGTGCCCACACACACCATGAGGAAGAAACACTGGTGCAACTCTTCAGAAGTACAAATGATTTAACACGGTTCAATCGATTGTGATCGCATCAAGTTGCCAATAAATATGTAGTGAGATCCATGAGCTGCAGTTCAAGAGTCAAAATAATCTCCTCTCTAACCACTTCTCCCCTTGAGCAGGAGAATGTCATGAGGACGATGACAGATGTGAAGGTGAACACATCAGAGAATCTGACTGAACTTGAACTTTATTTCTTTTTTGAAAATGAAAGAAAAGAATGTACAGAGAAAATAATAATTCATGCATTCTACAGTGAGGGGATTTAGTGAAACGACATGGATGTACAAGCTTTAGTATTGAGTTATGATGTTGTTAACTATACATTTACTCTGCTTGGTCTCCATGACAATTCTTAACCGGACACATTTAAAGAGAGTAAATCTGTATTTATGGATTCAGGCTTCTGTGGATCAGATGAGGATTTCCATCATCTCTGGATCAGGTTGCAAACATCAAACAGCTGCTGTGTTGTTTCTACACTTATGTGGTTCTGACCAGCTTAAACTACAGTGGAGCTTCACTTTACATGATGCTGCAGCAAGGAATTGTGGGATATCATTTATCCTCTCCTTTCCTAAAGGAAGGCCCAGTGTTTCCTCTGAGAGACAAGATGGGAAGCAGTGAAGCTCCTGAACCAGCTCTGATCATGATGCTGCTCAAACACTTCATGAACACAGGACCAGAGGCCAGCTGATGCATGGGAACGCTTAGCACAGTTCACATCCTTTATTTGTTTACATTTTTTGTTAACTTGCTGGTACTATATGGGTGACAGTGTTAGCGGTTGTGCTAATGCTAACCATCTCTTCCTCTGACTATCCCTCCCTCTCATGGTTTGTAGTTTATTTTGGCCCAACCCCCCATTTCCACAAATTTCATCTGTGTTTATGAGGCAGTTAAATGCAGAAACACACTGTCAATGATCGATTCTTTCACTCAATCCAGACTTCTGAATTGTCTGAAGTGCATCTTTTCTCTAATATCCAGACTGTTCACTGTTCAGATGATCAAGAAGGCATCATGACCTCCCTCAAACTGCAGCCAATCACCTTGGTTCAATAGTTTATCAGCCAAATCCATTGAGTGTCGGCCTCCTTAAGAGCAGACCAGATATGTGATCCTATCCAACTAACTAATGGCGCCATCATTAAATCCATTCAGCCAAACAGAGCAAAGCACTCTGGCAACATGAAGCCATTTTACTCTCATTAGTGACATAGTAACTGCTACCAGCAGATCTCCAGCTTATCCATGTTATCACGTGGCTCTCAGTGTGGAGAGCAGATCATGGCTGACCTGCACTAGTATAGTATGGCTGTGTGACAAAGCCTTAAGCCTTAGAGAAAGGAAACACACTCTTAGATTCTATAGTTTAAACAACAAAATAACACACCACGGGTTAGACTATTACATTGAGGGTCACATCCTGACATGGGCCTCCTCTGGTATGTTTTGAGACCAAATAAATACATCTAATGCATCTTAAATGATATGTATTATCTGCACCTCATTCACCAGAATCTTTCTCTGGTTTGGGTCTGGGACTAGTGACAGAGTGCTCTAAAAGTGGCTTTGCAACCAATTCACCCATTAGTCAAGTGCAGAACAGCAACCCCTTGTTTGGTCGTGTCCATTAGATACGAGTTGTGTTACAAGGGATCATTTTGAGCAATAAAGCATATTCATTCCAGTGATAAACTCTCTGGCATTTGTCTGTTAGTAAGACCACCTGTCTGGATTAGTTCTTATCATTAGCTTTATCTTTTTAAGACTCCTCTCTTGTTTTTTTCTTGTTTTTGTCTCTCATGTTTTTTTACCACTCATACAACCAGTCTCATCTAGTATTTGTAAAGTCTTGTTGGGAACCCTTATCGGTGGATGAATTGTTTCAGATCAAGCACTCTAACAAAAATTATGCATATTCTACAGTATGTAGCCTAATTATACATTGCATGTAGTCATCTTATTGTTATTATAAATAACTCACAATGAAGAAGAATGCACTTTTAGCTGCTATATGCCCTCAAACAACCACATTAAATCTCCTGTGCACAGCAACATATGGCATGCAGGTGAAAGGCTGTGGTCATTTGAACATGAATTGGTATCAGTGCCAGCTCCTCTGTGATCCATGTATGAGGAGGAAACACATGGTGTGGACCTGCATGGTCATTGTAAGGCTCTTAGAGTGTAATCTCCTCTAATTGGATGCTGGAGGCTTAACAACACCACTATGATTGACTGTGATGGGTGCTATGGTGCATCGAGCACGGTGAATGGACCGGCCTCGAGGCTCCTGCTGCAACTCTGTCTGACCCAGAGTCTTTCATGTGGGTGGAGGGTTTTATGTTGCTGATTGGTCAGACGGTGCAGGAGCTCTCTTTAGGATGACCAAAGACCTCCTCATGTGTTGTCCTACCCAGCAATGACTTGTCTCTGACACTGTGAGGAGCATCTGGTGGGTCCAGGTACATTAGTGTCATCATGGCTTGCAGATAGTCTGCAAAACAATAACACAGCTCAGTGGTAGTGGTATGTCATACTGTCAGTAGGGTAGCCTGATTAAATTTGGTCTTCAGTGAAGGAGAAACATCTATTTAACAGAGTGTATGCTGATCATACTACTGCAGAATGACAAGAAGGAACCAAAATAAGAACCGTACTAATGATCCAACAAAGAGGCCTGCTCACTGGCTTTACCTTAACTTCCAATCCAGATATCAACACTGGAAGTGAACAAAAAGATCATTTCCAGTGTTGATATCTGGATAGTGTTGTGATTTGTAGTTTGTGAAGTTGATAATTATGCTTTTTATATATATACATAACATCAGATTTAATTTCCATGATTGAGTTCTCAAGACACTTGCACTTATACTTTTATTATTGTCATTTTTATGTTAAACATATGTTTACTTTACTTGTCAGCATGTCCTTTGACCTGCTCCCAGTGTATCCACACATACTGCTGGCAGTGGGTTGGTCTGGTGTCATACACACCAGTACCTTGCTGTAATGCTCAGCCCCTGCTCTGATGCACTGACGTACGAGACTAATGGCATTTTCTCTAGCTGCAGCCGCTTCTCCAAACAAAGAAGTCTTGTCTACATTACATTAATCAGTTCACACATATTGTATACACATAGCTTCTTGTGGCTCAATAGTGCAGCTGAGAGGGAAGAGGATGTGGGAAAAAGTGGGTCACATCAAGCTTTCATGTGAAGCTTGTCAGTAGTTCTTTGAAATGAACAGTTTGATATCACTGATGAACCTCATCCTCCATTCCTCATCAGCAGCCAGATCAAATACAGTATCTCCTACTGTTACACCACTGGTAAGGATTTGTTGTTTTAGTAGTTAACATTCTGTTAACTACTAAACAAATTCATGCAGACAGCCTAACACACCAGAGAACTCATTGATGCCACAGCTGCAGTGGTACAATGAAAATCACTTCATGTGAGCTTATGTTACAATGCGAATGGGACAGGCATATGAAAAGACTGCAAGGTGAGCTTAACAAGCTATCATCCAGAGTGATGATAATAAACCACAAAAAATAAAGCTTTTACTCACAGTTTGGGGTCCTGAATGGAGCAACCAGTCCATCAGTAGCAGCCTAGCTGACAATCATGGCAGGCTGGTGGTTACTGAACCTTCTGGTCTCATGAAATGCAAAGTCCAGACAGAAATGCCTTGTTCCACTGTACTATGTTCAAAAAACACAAATGCCATTCACTGGTGTGTGATGTTGTCTTCCCTCCACCGCAGCAACAACAGAAACACTTTCCTCCTGATGTTGTGGTCACTGACGTCACGGTCCCTGCAGCCTGTAATTTGCCCCCGCCCCCCCAATGTTGGAATGAAGCATTCGGACAGGACGGAAATGTTTTGTATTACATGGAGCATTATAACATGCACCTTGGGTTTTGTAACTAGCTGTTGAACACAAGCCTCCAACAGCGCAATGATTTATGAATGAGAGAAAATTCCCTTTAAATAAATAACCACAATGAAAGACAGACAGAGCAAAGCTAGGTTTCATTTTTAGTGTGTTGGGGATTAACAGACACAAAGAAAGGTAAACAGAGTCTTGCACACTCTATGAACTAACTGTTGCTCCAGTGTGTGTAGTGATCGGGTGTGAAGAGGGCAATTGACAGTAGAACAAATTAATGAATGTATCCTCATTGTCTGCTAACTATTAACAGATAGTGCCAATTAAAATATCACAAAGGACATCCCATCACCGCCAAACTGTGTGGGATATTAACTGGGAATGACTGGGAATGCTCTGGATTCCACCATTGTGCCGTTGCTTTAGTGAAGCAAGACTATGAATTTGGGGGGGGGGTTTGAAGGAAGGAGTGCTGAGGAGAAGGCAGGGTTTCTCCATTTTTCCCTGTTAAAGGGTTTTCTTGGGAGTTTTTCCTCAGTCCATGTGAGGGTCTAAGGGCAGAGGATGTTGTCATGATGCTGTGTAAAGCCCTTTGAGACAAACTGTTTGTAAAAACGGGCTATACAAATAAAATTGCCTTGTATTTGTCTTTCTGTTGTATTCAAATACCAACAGCCTTTCTCCTGCACTGCATACTGCACTGTCAACACAGAAATTAAATAGATGTTGTTTCTTCAAATTCTGTTTCCAGTCAGAGAAATCTGCTCAGAGAGATAGAACGAGGGAGTGGACTGACAGAGGCATACAAATGCATTCTAGCATGGATGGATAAAGATTATGGCTTACTGGTCAGTGCACAGCTCCTAATGTAGGCCAACGTCAGCAGCAGAGCTTAAGTCTGGTTTATCTGCTGGGTAGACAAGTAACAGTTCATGTGGTGGGCAGAGAGCAGCTCTGAAGATGAGGAGGAAGAGCTGACCAGTGGTGCAACTATTTATTACTTCTACACTCTCCACCCTTAAATATGGAACATCCAACATCACCTGTCTGTTAAAGTGATGCCATTCAGATGGAGGTGTATGGGATGGTTTTATCACTGCTGCTACTCTTACATATATTGCTTATTGACTCAGTGCTTTAATGGTATTCCTACTGTATCAATACTTTTTGTTATTTTTTAAGGGAAAGAAACACAGGGAGAATTTGATTTATTGCTATGTGTGCTGCATTTCATTACTTTCAATCATGTTCATATAGTTTGGTTGAATGTGTAGCTTCAGGCTGCTGGCATATAAGTTCTCTCTGCCACTGTCCCTATGGGCAATGCATGGTGCTGCACTGCATTTGGATTACTGACAATGCATCAAAGAAGAATGTCTTTATCTGAAATGGAGGTGGGGAGATCAAATACGCTGGAAAAACTTTGTTGCAACAATAAGCTGAAAATCAGTTTTCTTGAATTTTTCATTTTCTGAGAGCTCAACCAGCACTAGTGGAACTTATCAATAAAAAGTTTCCGCACCCATCCGTATAGGTGTGAGTTAAAATGTAAGTAACAAGGAAGATTGTTTTTATTCTCTCACAGACTCCATCACTGAGGCTGGTAAAACTTACATTGTTGTGGCTGTGAGCGGTGTTCACCCACTTTCCCCACAGAAATCCCCTAAAACATTTTCACACCTTTTCACACAAACATTGAATGATTTATGGTGTTAGTTTGGGACTTGATTTAATTCATTTTGTTCATACAGTATGGTCGATGTAAAGTATATTGCTGTGAGTCACTTTAGCTGCTTGAGTTTTTTCCACTGTTAACTTTTAGATCCCAATGAAGCCAGATCTTGAAGATTAAAAACACAGCATCCACAGTGTTTCAGTTGACACCTGATTTAAGTTTAAGAGCTACTGACGGTCTCTTCAACATATCTCTCTCTATCTGCATGTTTAACCTTTTGTTGCAGCTCCATGTTTACCCAATAGCATCCAGCTTTGAAAGTTTTATCAAGTCAGACCTTGTACAATTGTCGGTGCGGCTGCTATGTACAAGTCACTGAGTGAGGCACATCACAACTACCTGAGACACCTTTGCTGGAACCACTAACATATTTTACATTCCAGGCATGATGACCATCCCTGATCATCCTCCATACAAACTGACAGATAGAACCACAGCAAACATTGTTCACTCCATTATCCAACAGTAAAAAATATGAGCAGCAAATTAAATACATCAATAAATGAAACAATTACCCAAAACCCTGAAACCCCACAGGAGGACACATGAGTTTGACTTCACTTCCCTCAGTGAGAGATCTCAAGAACTCCATTCACATTCTGCTGCTGGTGTAAATCAAAGAGGACGGCATCACTTTATATTCATCATTACGGGACAGTGCATTTTAAATACATGCACATGTGCAACTGCCCTCAGGCTGCTCACAAACAACATGTCTGCATCATGTGGAAGCTGTTAAAGAATCTGGGCTACAAAGCTGTTTTACAGGAGCTGCAGTTCCACAGTGTGATGTGGACTTCTGCTGGCGAGAACATGTGTTCCTAAAGTTTCAGAGCAGAGGGCTTTAATCTAAAGGGTGACCACTTTTCCATTCAAGTGAATGGAAAGGTTTTTCTTTTTACAGCTGTTAGTGTTCAGACAGTATTTGAAAAATTCTTAAAGTGTTGTGTATATTTTACAAAACAAGGTGTTGAAAGATGAAAATTAAATCATGACATTGGTGATAATTTTGAAGCTAGTAAGTTGAGTTAAGGTGAAGGTAGATATGGTCTGCTCAGATTTTAACCCGTGGAGCTGGAGGTCAAAAATAAAATCTGACTGAAAAGAGACTAAGGAGAAATATCTGGACAACAGAGAACAATGGCTCACAGATCTACTGACTGCTGTCCAAACCTGCCCAGGACCCCCTGCCTGGCCACTGATTGAAGGACACACACACACACACAAAACACACAACAGACCCGAGGAGATGTGGACCCCCACTACATTCACAAATAAACTCACAACTACTCCAATTGATGACACATTCACTCACTACTATGGGGAGCCAGATGTGTAATCACATACTTACATACAGACACACACACATAGGGAGGGAGAGAGAGCAGCTGCAGCCTCTGGGCGATCCTGTGTAGGACTTTGACCTGTTACTCGCTCACGATGGATCACATGAAGGTCATCTGTATTCAGATTAATTGGGTTTAATCCAGATGATATTCTGCCCTAATCTGACATGGTCTTGGAAGTTTCTGAGTTTACTTTCTTCTGAGCCCCAAATTTGGCTGAGGCCTGAGGCCATCTGAGATGACTGATAATCATCTTCCTTTGGGTGGACATACTGCCACTGCTCTGATCACAAACAGCACACAGGCTGAGTCTCCCTAGGTCAAAGTAGCCTGGGAGTTTTCTATGAATGTGTGTTTTAAAGGATATCAGTGTCTTTGACATTTATGTGGGACTCTCTCAGCTTTAGTCGGGTATCGGCCAACAAACGCTACATATTATGTAGCTATTTCAAAAGTGACCTTTACACCTCTGGGAAACAGAAAATGTGTGAAATGGGCTGCAAAAGACAGACAATACTGGGACTGTACAGAGGAGTTTCAATCCTCATGTTTTTATGCGCGTTAAGTTGTATCAAATTAAAAAATTAAAATGCTTTATGGAAACAGGAGAATTCGATTACATCATGAATATGTCATGTCATGAATATTGACAAAATGTTTATACTGTCGATCTCATTGGATTTTCTCTTATGTGATAAATGCTGATCATGGAAACGGTTCTTTGCTGGATGAATGTGAATTGTGATCACATTTAACATCAGTTCCGCTTTGTATGTCCAGC
Source organism: Caranx ignobilis (assembly GCA_021432705.1). Taxonomy (NCBI): domain Eukaryota; kingdom Metazoa; phylum Chordata; class Actinopteri; order Carangiformes; family Carangidae; genus Caranx; species Caranx ignobilis. The sequence continues at coordinate 25,907,218 of MU270012.1, forward strand.
TGGAGTAAACAAAGATAGATGCAGGTGTACAGACTGACAGACAGGCTTTCTGTGATGTGTCTTTCAACCACGATCTTCCCGAACTGTTTGGAACGCTAACGCTAGGTGCATCTGCATCTTCATCAAAACAGTGTTTTCACGCCACTGCCTTCTGTTTGACAGCTTGGTATGTTGCAATCACATGGCACATAAGCACTATTATAACTTATGCAATATTTACCATTTGTTTAGTAGATGTGACCCATGTTTGCTAAAAAGCTAAATTAACTTGGCTGGCGTTCATATCTGTCAGTGGTTTCCAGGCAACAACTCCAGCCATAGTTACATTTGGCTTGTGCGCATTTGGTTTTGTGATTCAGTGCAAAAATGAATGGAAACACTTTAAAGTGCAAGAAAGGTATTCGATACGCCAATTTGATCACAAAGCAGCATGCAACATCATTAAGCACAGATTTATTATTTGATTTAAATCTCTTGGATGGAAATGCACTTTCACCTGCTTTGTTCATATTATCCCCCCCGAGGAGGAGTGATGTAAGAGATGCAGTTATACCTAAATCTTCCAACCTAATAATTTTTTGGAGTGTAGCTGTGATCAGTCAACAAAGGTAAAAAAAAAAAAAAAAAAAACCCTCTGTGTGACCCAACAGTAACGATCAACGACCTGTAAATGAGCAGAAGTGCTGGCTGAGCAGCTGCAGGAGAAATTCAGGTTGATTCATTAGTTGGGTTCAATCGGAACCTTTTCCAGACGTGGTCAGCTCTCCGCGGGGCGCTCCGTATAGTTTTAGCTCCATATTGTTTTAGTTGTGTTAATGCCTCCGACATTAAAAGACCGTCACAGAGACACATAATGAGGAATAATGGCAGCCAGGCCGAGCCAACCGCACGCTGACAACTGCTCAGCCCAATTAACCAAACTGAATGGGCTAATCCTCCGCGAAACACCAACAAAGGGAGATAACTGCCCACTGAGCGAATCTGCACATATTTCTACAAGAAAATAATGAGTGGCTTTAAAATGACAGCAGCGATTTGTCAAATCAGAAGCAATGGATCAGTCAGATATAAACAGAGGCAAACTGGGCCGAGCTTGGTTCAAAGTCACATGAAAGAGAACGCCAACACACTGAAAATGCTAACTAGTATAAAATCTTGTATTAATATTTTAAGCTCCTGCCTTTAAATATCACATAGAATAATTCTCTGAGGTTGAATATATATATTTAAAGCTCTACAACTCATGAATCTATGTAAAACACACACACACACACACGCACACACCCAGTGAAGCCATGTGTTTACAGATCATTATAAAGTTACACAACACCGCAGTATGAACAAGTCAGTTCTAGCAGAAAGTGGGAAGATATAATTTCTAAATATACAATCATGTGCACATCACTTCCTAAATGTAATGCTACTGTTGGTACTTGTGATGTGAAATGCTAAATAAATCCTACAAATCATTATTTATTCTTGTTTTGTTGGCTTTTTGTTTGTTTCTTTAAATTTGGTTTGTTTGTTTTCTATTGTCATTTTTTCACGTTTTTTCACGTTCCAAGTTTTAAACTGTAAAACATCAGCCTGACTCTTCACAGACACACACACCTGCTTTTCACACAGTTACTTTGTTCATATCTATCTCTGGGATGTTGACTTAAACAATATTTCAGCCTGAAAATGATGGTTTCAGAAACTGTCCCACCATGTTGTGCTCTTCTTCTGCATGCTATGTGCTTTTACATGCTACACCCTTATTTTAGTGATGCACCATGTAATTTGTATGCATGTACTGTTGTTTTGTTGTGTCGTTTTGTTACAGGCTGGCAGGTGGCACGTTGCTCAGGGACTACAGTTGGAAACTAGCTACTTCCCTAATACCATCACATTAAGAGTAACGTCAATTCATGAGCACTGTCCCTGTGAAAATAAACAAATAAAAGTGAAAAAGTAAATAAAATGTTTTATTGTCTGATAAACCATCACTCATCTGTGGCTGCCTCTGACACCTCATGCTTCAGCTTCCTCCGCAAACATCCAACCAGCTGATCCACCCACAGCCGCCTCGCTGCACTGCCTCTGACATCTCAGCACACCTGAGCAACTTTCTGTCTACATTCACATCAATTGCATCTTTCCACTTCCCCGTAAGATCCACAGAGTAAAAGACTTTGGCCAGAAGGAATCAGCTGTAACGTTGGTGATCTAGATTTTGGAACAACTGGCAATGAAAGTTAGTCATTTAAGAAATGAACAGTTTAAAATTTAAAGTATAAATCAGCGTTTCATAAAACAATGAAAGTAAAAAAGTTCTGTTGATGTATTGCACACTAAAAGAATGATTTAGATTCACAGAAACTGGGTGACACCGGGTGACATGTTCACTATTAAAAATATCAGCACTGCAGTTCATTCAGTAAACACATCTACAGACTGGTGACAGTGATCGTCATCACTAGTCTGTGAAGCAGTCTGTAAGTAAGGAGTCGAGTCCACATTTTTAGAAAGAGGAATGATGACATTGCAACAGTGTGATTCAAGGATGTGTTTTAACAGCACAGCTGAATATACTACATCACAATACTTTGTTGACAATAACAAAAACTTTTCTAAAGAATTACCCAGCCTTAGAATCCATCCGTCTAACTGTGGCTTAATTTGTCTGCATCACGTCTTCTCTTTGAATGCAGGAAAATGAAGGGTTGAGCAGGGCCACCTGGTTCTGGGCAGAGGATGTCTCTGCAGTCAGCAGATGGCAGAGAGAGGCTGGCCCTCCCACTGGGCTGCAGGCCAGGGTTTTAACAAGCCCATTTACCAGAATGGCTTGATCAAATGGGCCCTGGGCTAACCGTGGACATACTGTGAAGAGAAAACCCCTCACCATGCTGGGCCTGCACTGTCGCTGTGGTGTGACTCTATGGACTGTCCAGAGTCAGAACGATATCAAACTTTCTCCTTTTTTTTGTCCTAACATTCTCTACAATTCTCCTCAATTTCCCAGCGGTCACTGTTTACCCTATGGTTTCATTCTTCTCCGAGCTTTGTCAGAGTCAAAGGAGGGAGGAAGAAGAATGTTATGAGAGAGGAGGAGGAGGAGGAGGAGGCCAGGAGCATGACTAAGGCCTACAGTGGCAGAGCTTTAGAGAGCTTTAGAGTGCCAGTAAATGCCAACAGCTTTGGCCAAGCAGACAGGAAAGCGGAGAAAGCTGCCGGGTACAAGAGATGCAAAAGGGTAGGAGGAGAAAGTAGACAGTCGCACCGGACAGGAACAAAGATTTGAAGGGAAAAACTGGGATCTGTGAAGAAGTAAGAGTTGTTTGAACACCACTGCAGAAGGCTGGATTCAATATTTAATATTAAATCGCATAGATGGGCAACATTCACTAAATGTGCTCTGAAATCATCTCCTCTATGAAAAGCTGAAGTGTCTCTGACAGTGCACAGCTGCAGACAGGACAAAGGCTCCATTCACTCAGTCATCATTCCATGTGTGCCACATCATATATGATTAGAACAGATTCTTTCACAATTAGCCACATTTAGCTATCCTCAATTACCCTAACCTGTCTGATATTCCTGAATAACCTGTGCTTAACACGGCTGAGCCGCCGGTCGCCTACAAACAGAGGAGCAACAAACATCAACAGAGGAACTCAGTGGCTGACAGAGCAGCTTTGAGGCTGAAAATGAATAGGAGAATATCTGGTAGTGCAGAGACTTTGATAGCTGTGAGTAGTGAAATTAATGACTGCCTGTCACTGTCACAGACTACTTACTGATCCAGTGATAACATCTGGATAGAACATGTCTCTAATATTCTCCTCGTTCTATTTTGTCATATTATTATGTCTTGGTTGCATTCATACTTTGGTTTGGAACTATGCTGTATCCCTTCACCTAAACCAGTCTGAAACCAGTTTAACACGCTGAAAGTTTATAAAAGACATGAAAAATCAAGGCTTTGTGTGAATGGAGATGAGAGAAGAGAAAAAATTCCAGTATTCTACTTTACCAGTCCTGGCAGAGTTGGTAAGCATACAATTAGAGAGGGAAAAAGGGAGGTGGTGTAAAAAAAGAAAGAAGACGCATGAGCTGGCAGTGGGCTGGACACAGAGGAGGAACCTGGCTCTGCTCTGCAGCTCTGTCCCTCTCTCTCTCCCCCTCTCTCTCTCTGGCTGCACCGGCTGAGCCAGGCAGGCTTGCCCAGTGGGGTTAACCTCAGCCTGGGATTAAGGAACTGGCCTGGAGAAAGGCTTTTCAAGAAGAACCAGACACAATGCACCTCATGCAAACACATTTCCATGCTCTGATCCCCAAACCGACTCAGGCCTTCCTATGAGGTTTGACTGCTTCAAATTGCTTGAGTAGGCATGCTTGTGACATATCATCGTTTGGTTCCAGTATCACTCACACACCTTGCAGGCTGATGCATTTATTTCATTGTCATTGACAGTCCCTAGTTGCACTGCAGCCTGAATGACAGGCACACGGAGGTGAGAGGTAAAACATTCATGGATCTGTTTACGTCCCGCTGGCCACCTGGGATCTGTCACTTGGTCCAGTCCAACTGTGGCAACAGCTAAATGGATTGTTACAGGTGCTGAACTTGCAGGTAGAGTGCAACCGACTGAGCCAGTGAAGAACAAACAACACTACTTTCAACCATGGCTAACGCAGCGTCAGTGCGGGAGGGGTGGTGATCATTACATGCTTTATAGCAGTTTGTCTGATAGAGGACACACTGAACTCATCTGTTTTTGGCACAGTTCTTGCATCACTGCACCATTATTTATTTTTTTGATATTTTAGATGGATATTTTTTTATGGATTTTCTATTATTATTATAGATTTGTGGATATATATTTAAATTGTTTCTATTTCATTCTTCTAATTCTTTATTTGCACTAATGCTGCTGTAGCACAATCGTTACCTAGCCTGGGATGATTAAGTATCTCTATCTATCTATAAAATGTGTTAACATGAAATACTGATCAAGTATGGGTCCAATAAAGAGCATAGATAAAATACGCCACCCATTTCTGCTAATGCCATGAGGCAGAGACAGAGAAGCTCCTCACCTACAGTAGAGGAGGTTTAACTAACAGAGACCTGCACAGACATTGCAAGACCCTGAGGCAGCTGTCGGAGCAGGAGAAGTTTCCTAATGGCTTTTGAACTATTTAGGTTGCTGTGCCAATAGATATCTGAAAAACTCAAAGCAAATTGGCATGTGACATTAACGATAAGCAGAATGAGCAGAATATAATTTTGGCATTAGGCTTGTCTGTTTTGTTTTATGTGATTTAACTGTCAGATTCAAACTGCACCTTCATCCAGATGAATAGGAATCATCATTACAGGTAAAATGAGGAAACTCTGCACAAACAGACAAATAAATCTAAGTATCAGAAAATCAGTGAATGCTACAGTTTCTCTTAAATCAAACGTACATGCCACTGAAGTAGGGGTGTGTATTGGCAAGAATCTGGAGATACGATAAGTATCATGACACAGGGGCAACAATATGATATATTGTGATACTATAAGCAAAACGAGGTACTGCGATTCTCTTTCTTTTTTGACCGTGCTAAGTTAGCCAACGCTTGAGCATGCGATGAGCCACAGACCTGTACTCTCTTGTTCCGTTGGAGCGGAGGAGTCAGTGGCTGAATGAGTTTTAAATGCAACACAAAAATGATCCACCAGCGTGAATGCTTGCATGTAAATTGTTAATAAAAAAATTGATACTGTGCTTTTGAATATTGATACAGTATTGTGAAACAAAACACTGCAATATTTCAGTGTGACGATATTTTACAGCCCTACACTGAAGAAGTAATTTTTTCATACAAGTTGTTCTAGAGTGAGGTCCTGTGACAGCTGCTAATGCTTTTATCTGTTCAAAACATATTCCCATGCTGCACTGTGCCACATCAAATAGACAGTGGCTGAGCCCAGTGGGAGCCCAGAGCTTTAGGGGGAAAAAGGAAAAAGAGCAGGTAGCAATGTGCTTTATTTTCACCATTAACTGATTATATAATTGAATAGAGCATTTTCACAGGGGACACGGAGTCTTGTTTCTGAGCAGCACTGTTGATGCTCATGCAGGTTCTGCCTCTGCTCTGGGAACAACAGCACAACAGGCACTATAATTTTCACTAACACTAAGTCATTCAACACTTTGCTAATCAGATACTCTCCACAATGAAACTGACACAATCAAAGTAGCACCACTCTGATCTGATAACCTACTTTGGACCGGGCTTTAAACCAGGCCAGGCCCCAGTCAACGTCCCCACCTTCCATTCACTGCGCTCCAGCTGTCCACAGCACAATAAAAAATCATTCCATACAAACCCACTTCACCCTGTTTACTCTTCTTAAAAGAGAGAGAGCGAATCAACACACCTCTGCATTTACACTGATAGTACAAGGGATTTACCACATGGCTTAATCAAGTTATAGTCAACTGAAGGGACTGATTTCCTCTGTGTATCAAAGGCATATCTCTGCCCTTTCAGATGCTAGACTTCTCTTCCTCCGGTTTCATTAACTTGATCTCATCTGAAATATATCAGGTGTATTATACAGTACATGCGTGTACTAATGACTCTGTGTTAACTGATGTTTGCTGTCCATCTGTTGTTATTGTCTCTGCCAAGGGAATGTAGCAGAGGAGCAAAAAGAGTCAGCAATACGAAGGCAGAGAGGGCGACGTGCGGGGGTGAGACACAGACTTCAGGCAGACACTCCGATGGTAGGAGGCTGACTCTATCAACACTGATTCTTGCAAACATATGCCTTTCTTACTGAGTGGCGTTCCACTGCCTGCCTGCTGTGCTTTACCGAAGCATGGTCAGAAGACACAAGATAGAAGTCCTGGCTTCATCTTGCTGAGTTTAATGATCCTGTGAGAGTGGATATTTTGGAGATGAGGGAAGAAGCTTGTGGGCAAAACAGAGCTGTAACTAATGATTTTTTTCCATTATCCACTCATCTGCAAGATTAATTGATAATCATTTTGACGGTATCATATGAAAAACCACAAATTTAAGTCAAGATCTTCAAATGTCTTGCGTTGTGCAAACGGCACTCCGAGATACACTGCCCACTATATATATATATATATATATGTGTGTCTCTGTGTGTGTATATATATATGTATGTACATATACTAGAATAGCTACACAAAAATTTTGTTATACTCATTGAATTTTCAATTTTCACAGTAAAACACTGACTATCAACTATCAAATAACTATCAAGGTAAAGGGTTCCATCTCACTTTTCACTCATTAATAATAAGTATTATATTGAAACAAATGATCTAGGGCATGGCAGCAACTCTGGCAGTGTGGACACATTTGAGACACTACACCGGTTCAGCCAGGTAACCTTCATTCTTAGGTGAGATAAGGGGTGTGGCACTAGTTTAAGCCATTTTGCCTTCACTAACGTCTTGACACTGGACATGTTCAGTGAGGTGATGGTGTTTCAAGTTTGTTGCTCCTCCTAGGTTTAGTTTGGGTAAAAGCCATTAATGGTTAAAATAACTGTAAGCATCTGTAATCAACTGAATAAATACATTCTAAAAGTGTTGGCAATATAGTGGAATATAGTGCAGCAGAAGAGACCACTGCCTGTGCTGTATGCATGCAGTGGAGCGATTAAATAACTCTTCAATTACATCATTGCTAATCATCTTTAAATGAAAGAAAACTGCACCATCACTGTGCCAAACTGTGCAGGGATTCTCAACAGGTGCAGATATAGAAATGAAAAGGGTAACAAGACAACTAAACTGAAAGATTCTAAGATGACACATTATGACTTGATTCACAAAGTGAATCAAGTGAATCAAGACAAGCTAATCAGCATTGGTCTGTCATCAGCCAGGTGGACATGAGGCAGGAGCTGCTGAGAAGGCACCCAGGCTCCAATAGATGGTCACTTAGAGCAGGTTTGTGACAGATGCATCAGATTTTAATGATGTTGCTGCAAAAGATCTGAGGCCAGTTTGAGGTTATATATTTATATGGCCCTAAAGCTAACTCACCACTCATGTGGGGGATAAGAACAAGTTCATAAATGTTTCTTAATCCCTGAATCTTTGCAGGATCTTTGGAACCTGGTCAACACTGTGATTCTAAAGCTCCTGGTGATTTAGTGTCTGCTTTCAAGGTCATACTTTCAAATGTGCCAGAACCTACTGGGATTCACTTGGTAGCGCTGAATGGTGCTGACTAGACAAAAACAGCTTTTTTTTACTGAGCAGCCAATACGGACTCCATATTTCAGCAAACCTGGCGTGGTTAATTTCAGGCCCAAGGCCAGGCTAATGGCTGGGAGAGGGAACTGTGATTTGCCTGGTGGACTGGACTGCAGACTGCCTTCCAGCTACAGTGTGCTAACTTGTGCTTCGTCATGCTGCGTGTTGTGATCCTCTTATGCAAGCTCCTACCAGGGCATGAACATGTTGGAAATAAAAGCCGTTTGGGCCAAACAACCCGAAACATTAAATGAACCCGTCTTAATCAGGCAAGTTTCAACTGCAGTTGTGGTAAACACCATCATGCCTGCGCAGCTAGTCTGAATGAGGAGGGAGGCACTGCTGCTTTCCCTCATGCCAACCATCACTGATTCAGTCTTAAAGCATTAGTCAATCAGGGAAACCAGGTACAAAAAAAAATAAGTTAAGAGGCATTCATGCAAATGCGCAAATGCATTCTCAGATGGACAGAAATCATCAAATCTGCTCCTGATGACAAATATAATTTAAAAAGAAAAATGAGAAAATATCCAGAGCTTTGCTTTTGATCACTGGTTTTCCTGTTTTAAACAAAAGTCACCTTGTAGCACTGCAGTGAGAAATAAACTCTGAGTGATCTGCAGACTGTTCATACTAATCAGGCATCTTATGGTTTCGCAGCAGCATATTCAGGCAGCTCCACAACAGTGACACACCCCTGTGGTTACATTTAGAACGTACATGTAACAGACAATACTGCCTGGTAACGTTCTGCTCTTTACACTGACACACAATGGTGAGCATGCCTGCTCCACCTCTATCCACATTATCCCTCTATGGACAGAATACACACACACACACACACACACACACACACACACACACACACACACACACACAAGCATCAACACACCAACACATCCCACCATACTGCAGAACTGCACTGTTACTCCTGTGGTATCAGATCAGAATATTCCAGATGTCCCTGTATCATTTTATACGTACTCTTTGTAAAAAAATAACTGCATATATGGCATTGTTGAAATCTACAATAACAGGTATGCTCTGTGTTCAAGTGGTTAGGAGCACATACCATGTTGGCAATGCCCAATGCAGTGATCACTGGATTGATTCCCAACTGTGCCAATCTGTACTGCATGTCCCCCAGTCCCTCGCCCTACCTTCCTGTCAATTAAAGGCAAAAGTGTAGAACTGTAACCAAGACTGGTTAAGGATGATTTAAAAAATGAATGAGTGCTTGAAAGATTATTTTACAAACGCAACATCTAAGAATTAGGGTTAAATCCATGCAATAATTCAAATCATCACTTCAACATTTTTAACCTATCAAGTGCCTCAGATGTTGTGTTTTCTATCCACTTAGGATCCACTGCACATATCCATTATGACAACTCAATAATGATGATAACACTTCTGTTTATGATTGTTGTTTAATGCTACAACTGTCTTTGCTAATTCCACATTCATTGTATTTTCAACAATTAATCACCTGCAGAGTGACAATGATCTGCTTCCAGTTTACACTCACACATGCTCAGCATACAGATATCATCATCGTGTATGTCTGCAAATTCAGGTGTGACTTTCTGAAAGGAGATGAAGTTTGGACATAGCAAGAGACAACATATTTCTTTAGACTATTTATATAGTCATGTGAACATGTGGAGCAGAAGCCAATTAGTGTGTTCGTATTGGAATGACATAGAAGGGGAGAAATGGGAAAGCAGTTAGTCTTAAAGAAAAGTGTTATTAAGTCAAGAATACAATGGTGCTGTTGTTGGCAGAATGAGAACACATGCTGCACGTGCACAGTGAGTGGGTTGGCCACAGGTTTGGCAGGCCTGCAGGCCACTAAGGAGAAATTAGGATTAGGAAGTGGACCCGCAGCCCTCAGCAATGCAGCCTTGTGATTCCCATTAGCTCTGTTGGAGCTTGTTTTTCAGCTGGCATGCAGGGTGCTGATGGAACGGTCTGCAGTGCTGCTGAGCAAAGCACTGCCGCTCACCTCACAGGAGGCCTCAGCCCTCAGAGGTTCAGGTAGGGATGGGCTGGATGCTTCGTCCCTCAAATCAGGAGTTATGCTTACATTGATTATTTATCACGTGCTCATATTTCTCCTTGTATGGAATAATGTGGTGGAGGCAGCACTAAAAGGTCAATGTGATAATAATAATTACGATAATGATAATAGACGTAATCTGTCTCGACCTGTAAAGCACTGACGTCTATGTTTGAGGTCTGAGGGATAAGCAGCAACATGCCCTGATGAATACATCCATCAATCCATGGCTTACAGTAGGAAAACAACTCATCAGTCACAGTGGGGATGATACCGCTGACCAGAGTTGATACAAAACTTGTCATTACTTCTGTAAACTGGCTGATATCTGAGCTGGACTGGAACATATTCCAGCTGACGTCAACATCTGGCTGCAAAGACACACACATCACAGCAGAAATAACCACCCCTGTGAAGTCCCAGAGAAGGGGGAGCAGATGGAATCAGTCTGATTAGACCAATCACACCGATTGTTGTTCATAATGAGACAGACTCCATCACCTTTGAACCTGACAAGACTCCTGTTCGCCATCCACACAGAAAACACACAACAACTCCAATGATTCATGTTTCAGTCAGACAGACGTTTTTACATTCTGTTATGGCCCAATGGAATCACCCAACCTGTCTCCAGGAGGGACATGTTAACACTGACGGCCTTTGTGTAAACTAGAAAGTACTGGCATCAAACCCATCTGCATAGCTATTCTATACTTTTAATTTGGCGTGGGAACGACCTCCTATCAGAACAGACATAGGATCATCCCAACAAGAAAGCCTCTTTGATGTCAAATTACCCATAACCCCTTTCTCTGTGGTCACAGAGACAATTCTGTGTGTGTGCATTTACAGTGAGCTGAAACTGCAGGTTTAATACTTGTTAAATAAGTCATTTTACCAATTAGCACTTACCACTTTACATTTAAATGTAAAGTATGGCAGACTGCAGAGTCACTGTGACTGGAGCATCATTTTTAGGGTTAGGAGGACTGATCAAATGAAAGCAACTTCAAACTGAGTCATCTGGAGCAGGGATTCCCAAAGTGTGGTGCGTGAGCTGTTGCTAGGGGGTGCGCAACGTGAGTGTAATGGCAGCTGAGCACAATGGTTTATATTGCATCAATAAATAAATACAAATGCTACAGATTATTAAATAAATAACTTGTACATTATTTAATGGGGGGTTCACAGTAGAAATATTGAAATTCATTCACGGAAATCATTTGTAATTTTTAATTAAGAAACGGTTTGCCAAAAAAATTAAAATAAAAAAATATACCCAAAATGCACTTGGCTTCCTGCTAGCTACCTGCTAGCCTGTTGTGACCTGTTGAACGATAATATGCCGAAATGCAGAACTGGTTGAAAACAGGGAGTCTGTCAGTTATAAAATCTATGAGAAATGAAAGAGGACAGGATAAATTGGCCACGAAAGAAACCGAAACTGAGAGGTGTGCAATGTATCAGGCTGAAGAAATCAAGTAGGAGAAAAACAGTGATGATGACGAGACAGGGGAAACTGAAAATGAGGAGCACAGAATACAGAAACCCCACCCGGACACTTCATCCATCCATTCTCTGGTTACACTGCAGTATTCACAGGGAGACCCTCGCAGCCAAAAACAGCATACCCGGTCCTGGCAAAGCAAGCTTTGAGGGTTTTGATGCCTTTTGCCACAACCTATTTTGCGAGACAGTATTCTCTGCTCTCACGGCAGTGAAGACAAAATATCGCCAAAGACTGAATGCTGTCGAAAAGGATCTGCACATTAAACTGTCCTCCACTGAACCAAACTTCACAGAGCTTTGTGCAGAGATGCAGGCCCATCCTTCACATTAATGTGGGTAAGTATTTGACCATCCATATTATTATTGCATGTTTTAATTTTAATAAAACAACACAGATAAAACATAACCGAAAGAAAACAGACCCAAATAAATTTGAAATGTGGTTAATCTCAGTGGCACAATACCAGGTCATTGGAAATAATGTATCTCTCTCTTTCTCTGCCCCAGTTTATGTTACATTTTTAGTTATATAGTAATAACTGCTATTCATCATCGGTACACTCCCCACCGAGAGCTCATTAGGCCCATTACTGCACATTTTGTAGGGTTAGGGTTAGATCAGGGTATGAAATATATTAATATATATATATTAAAAAAAATATATAAAAATATATATAAAAAAATATATTAAAAAATATTTTCGGGGCAATTTTGGCCCCCATGGTCTGAAAAATGGGGGCATTTTCAAAATTTTGGGGCCGTCAAAAAAAATGTAATTAGAGCTTGAAGATATAAACTTTCGATTATATCATAGATTTAAATGCATATAGTCATGGAAAATGCTCTTTTCAGGCTTATTCAGGCTTTATGTAGCCTGCAAAATTGAGAATCGAATTACATCATGAGCTGACTTGTCTTTGCTGCGAGTGACCGGCAAACAGCCATCATGCTGTCTAATCTGGTTGCAGCACCATCGCCATTTGTGTTTGTTGTCAACAGAACAGCTGTAGTGAGAACACTGAACTCACTACAACTGAAGGAGAGGAGAATAAACAAAAAAGACGTGGTGTTAAACTTATGGGCTCATAACATCGGATGTTGTTTATTGATAAACTGAGTGTCGCCCAGCAGTTGAGACACATTAGATTATTAGGGTACAATAATAACCGGTAGATTATAGGGATGGGCAATGATTTTCGAATATTCAAATAGTCGTTCAGTTAGCCCTCGCTAATTTCCGATGCTGGGTTAGATAGTAACTCGATTAATTAGACACTAATTCAGACATGATACCGACATGGAGAGTCACCTGTACGGTGTGTATTTGATGAAGGGTTCAGAGCTCAGACCAGTGTGCTGCTGTATGTGCAAAAAACCAAGACAAGGAGCAAGTCTATATAATAACAAATAAAAAACAGATGGTTATGTGGATCAATCAAACTCCAAAATCCATATGAATGCATTATGTCAGGGATCTAGACTGTTACCAAATGGTGGCATTTTGAGAACGCTTTTTTTTTTTTTTTTTACAAGTACCGGTGCATGTATGCAACATGCAAATTTACCAGTTTTTTTTCTTTTCATTTTGAAGAACAAGGAGGAAGCGAGTCCATTATGTAAGAGGAGAAGAGTGTGGGAATGATTAGTCAACTAAAGAAGTGAACTATAGACAAAGGTGTGCCTCCCTGTCTTGCGTCACTTCACATCAACAACAACAACAACAACAACACATCAACAACATCAACTCCTCTACAGCAACAACCTGGTCAAGACAGAAAAATCTGACTAGTCCCTCCACAGAGCGAGGCATAAAGTTGTTACCTTGTTCTGGAGCTGTAATGATGGTAAAGTAACGGACCAGTGACCACTTACTTCATATTCACATCTAATGTATTTTTCTTGCTGTGGTCCTTGTACCTCTGTGACATTAAGACCCTTTGTCTAGTTGTCTATTTATTTCCTAAGTATTTATCAGTAATGCAGGTAAAACTGGGGAAATATGAATAATTATGATGCAGTTTGATTGAAGTTGTGCACCTACATTTTCAGCTTGGGCTCCTAAAATTTTCAATATGGGAGTACCCATGCATTTTGTTAAAAGAAAGAAAAAAAAAAAAAAAGTATGGAGCAGCCCCCCCCCCAAAAAAAAAAAAAAAAAAATTGTGACAATCCTGCATACCAGCTGACGACTGCTGCAGCCACACACAGCCTGTGCTTCATGCTGCAGTGCTGTAATTCATGCTAATTCAGCACTCCAGCTTTCCATTTCTGTTTATTTTTTGAATCTCGGGTGTAAACATTTATTTGCTCGTCAGGCCTTGCTGGCGGGGGCCTACTTTTAGCATGCCACAGAGAGACAGAAGAGAAGCACACGGCGCGAAGGCCACCGGCGTCTGAAAATACACAAGGATCACCACATGTCGGGCCTCCCTCCATGGCAACACAGACACATCCAGTCCACCGACACAAGCACAACAATTAATCCTCTAATTAGTAACAGTAGTAATAAAGAAATGATAAGAAACATGTCAGTGATACATGTGGAATAACTATGACGTTAAAACTATTTAAGTTATTTATAGACCAGCGAAAGAATATCAGCTGTACACTTTCATAAATACACAGAGTTTATCGATCAATATGGTAACTTCAGATTGATCAGTATCAGTGATGAAATGGTGAATAAATAGCCTAATAAGAAATTCCTTTTAATTAATTTACTTGAAATCAATTTGCTTGGACTTTATCTGTTGCTAAATAAGTTAGCCACAAAGCTAGCTAATACTGTGGCTTGTTGCTAGATGACAGCTAATCCCTTAATGACATTAAAGTTCATTTATCTGATTTATCAGCACAGTTGTGAAACTGAAGATATTAATAAGGAGTTGACTTCATGCACTTATTATCTGTAATATCAGACTAATGCTAAATTTAATTTGCATACCACAGTAATGTATTATATGACCACATGACTGCACCAGTTGCACACACACTCATTGTTTGGCCACTCCCCTTTCTCTCTTATTCATGGGATAACATAATGTGCCCCCACCCCATAGGTGTAATGCTGCTGGAATACTGCCCTCGTGATGAAAGGCATAACCAGCTAAGTAGTCCACACTAGGGCTGGGCGATAAAACGATAACGATATGTATCTCAATAGACACGTACTCGATATCAATAGAAAATGCGTTCGATAGAACGTTTCGATAGAATGTTTTTTTTCCTCAAGAAACCGGCGTAAGTTTAGCTCCGCTTGAATCTTTGTTGCGAAGCAATCTTGGTTGCATGAGCAAAGGCACTAGTCCTCTATCTGGTGCCTAGCAACGACGTGAGTGACAGGCTAATAGCCAATCATGTAACAGTATCAGTTTGGTTGCGCCATCTTGTTGTCTCGTGGTCGCAAACGAAAGAAACGAAAGATGAGTGCTGCAACGAGCGAGGAGGAAATTGTGGATAAGAACGGAACGGCCAGCTCACCAGTATGGGAGTTTTTTGGATTTTACAAATCTGATCGTAGTCAGACAAATGTTATTTTTTAAATGTTATTCACTAGAGGGTGAACTTTTTTGCACAACTTGCAGTAAAAATATATATATGATGATTCTTCTCTGTGACAGGTTTTGCTATGTTTACATTTAACACTTTGCACATGTTTTTATTACACTTTAGATTTGTGAAGCACTTTATTATTGATAATTGTACAATTTTCATTGTGATTGTAACATTAAACAGAACGTTAAGTTTAAAATAAAAATGTTTAAATTTAGTATTTTTCCCTCCTGGACCTTATTTTAAATAGGTCATACAATTTCGTTTTCAATAATTATCGATATCGACCAATATGAAACACTGCTATCGTGATACAGATTTCAGCCATATCGCCCAGCCCTAGTCCACACTCTCTCTCCTAACCACTTCTCTATGCCCTGTCTGTCTGTCCACTGAGAGCCATAACCACTGAGACCCATCATAGCTGTAGTTACATTTCTTGGGATTTCTACATCAGGCTGTGGTATAGGCTATGCAGCCATGCTGTGCACAAAAGTCAGCCTTTGCTGAGTTTAAAATAATAATCAGTTAGGGGTGGGGTTGGTGATCTTATTCTGGAGCATTTTTTACTATATTGCTTGAAATGCTCTTCACACTCCGATTACAACCAATTAATTGAATGCTTTTTCACAAAAATGAAAGCCAGTCACCTGTGGAACGGACAATCCTGGAAAAACACCATCCAATCATCAAGTCAATCGGATCGTGATGTGTCAATCAAGCTGCCATCTCTGTCCCTCCCTCCTCTGTGTGTACCGCTGATCATGCACTAATTGCCTGCACGATCAGAGTCTTCAACGACATGGAAAAGACAACGCCAGTGATCCAGTGTACCACACTGAAGTCCAGTAGGTGGTGATGTACCTCTGCGCTGGATGCTGGATGGTTTATTATGATGTTAGGTGTTTTTTTTTCACGTGAAGGAGCCATGAGAACAAGCTGTCGGAAAGTTAGCAATGCTGCGCAGTGACACGTGACAGTATCACAGAAAGTTGCATCGCTCACATTGGGATTACATTGGGTTGCACCGTGAGGGCAATACCTTCGTGGCTTCACCTTGATGTGAACCCAACACTGAACAAGTGGTGTGTGTTCCTGTGCTCTGGAGGCGTGGCTTCGGAGAGAAGTCTGAGGAAAAGGGCTTGGACTTTTGAATGTGTATTTTCAAAATTCGAACTGTTTTTCCAGGATCTCCACCCCTACCTTTAAATCTCTACAACAATTCACTGTGGAAAAAGGAGACGGGGTCTGAATACTTTCTGAAGCCCCTACAAAACTCCCAAGGAGCATTTCTTTATTTCAAATGGAAAAATTATGACTTGACATAAATAAAGGCCAGGACATATCCAGTAGTACTGTTAGTGTGCCCTGTGTTGCTACTGTATGTTGCTAGTGTAGGAGACACTGCACTAGGAGAACATATTTTAAGAAGCAGTGGCTTCCCATATCTCAACTGTGACAGTGAGAGTGACAGGGCTGGGGGAGAAAGGCTGAGGCATGTTGAGGCTTTGCTCTCGAGTGTGGGTGGCTGACTTCCTGTGCACTGGTCTAGCATTAGAAAGCATGATTGTAGGCCTCCAGAAAACAAAAACCTGAAACCCAAAAAAACAATTACAAAAAGGAAAAAAATCTAGGTGAAACCAGGAAATCCACAGGGAAACCCTATTCACATGTCATTATGTCTGGAGACTCCCTAACACACATTCCTCCTGTGTGAATCTGCCCTGCAGGGTCCAAGGTCCTCACGCCTACAAAAATCAATGTGGACTGTGAATCTGACTGCAGCATATAAAACAGTGGAGAATGCTCCACATGGATGTAGGTGATGAACTACAGAATAAAAAATGTCTTCCCACTAGGGATAACAATAACTCTGACCAACTAATACTATCGGTTAATTTTTTTTATTAGCTCTTTATTTTGTCAGCTCGTGGGGGCATGTTGACATGTGCAGACTTACACTTGTGCCTTCAGTCATAGGCTATTTCACAGCAAAAAGTTACATGAGAGGACTTACAGTATGTACCAGTTATGCAGTGCAGTACCGTGATGGATCTGCATGTGTGTCACCTGTAAGGATGGCACTGCTAAACAAAAAAGAAAAAAGAACGGCACTGCGCGCTCCATCCAGCTCACCTGCAGCTCGTACAGATGAGCTGTGAGGGGAGCGCTCTGCTGTTACTCTCTCTTTAGTCTGGTGTTTAGCTGCACTTTGTATAAAAAGAGTTCAAAATGTGACGATCTAAGTGCCATCTGAGCGCCGATCAGCTGGGCCAGAGCACAGTGGATGTGGCGCTGCGTGTGTTTTAAAAAAACAAAGTTCTCTCAATCGCTGATAGAGGATCGGGTTGCTGATCGGAACAAGCAGAGTCACAGACTCGTATCTTATCAGTTAATGGCTATTAATCGGTTAACGAGCGTCGGTTATCGGTCAGAAAAAAAAATAAAATGTGCATTCCTACTTCCCACCTTTTCCCTAAAGTTAACGCTCTGCACTTAAATGTATAATTCCATGATCAGAGACATCAGGTTTGACTCCTCAAAAACCTCACAATGAACAGCAGAGATGCGATCAGATGCAATGTAATATGATCTACAGTGCGACTCAATGGTTCTGTCATAGATGTCAGGCCTTTATGGTAGCATGGTTAAGGAAGCCAAACACAAGTAAAACATCAATCCACTCTTGCCAAACAGCATTTAAAGACCTCCCAGCGTTAAGGAAAAGATTCTGTGATCTGATAAGACAAAAATGAAGCCCTCAGGGCATTCACAGTAGGCACTGCTCATCACCTGGCTAACACTGTCCCTATAGTGAGGCTATAGTGTACACGTCATGAATCATGAATATTGGGTTTTCAGCAACAGGGACTGAGAGACTAGTCAGAATTGAGGGAATGATGCAGCCAGATACAGAGACTCTGCTCAAACTCAGCATCTGACCTGAACACTGGAGCCGCTATGGCATGAAGTTCTTGAGCCCTGAATTAAAACCCATGCAACATCTGTGGAGGGATTTGGGGACGGCAGCTCACAGGCTCTTCTCAACCAGTCTGCCAGAGCCTGAGAGGATCTGTCAAGAAGAATGGGATGAACTATCCAAATCCAGGTGTGCAAAGCTTGTAGAGACTTGCTCAAGAAGACTAAACGCTGTTGCCAAACAGGGTTCAACAAGGTGCTGAATTTAGGGTCAGAATACTTTTGTAATTTACAGATTTCTGTTTTTGATTTTTAAGGAATTTGCATGTGTTTGTCTAGATTGATGTGCACAAATGGTAATTTTATTAACTAACAATGAATACTACAAGATCAAATGTGGAGAAGAAAACAGTCAGGGGGTATGCTGAAATATATAATCAGGAAATTATAATTTATTCAGATTGTATTCTGAGTTTAACTTATTAAAGCAGCAATACTTCATGTTTATACAAATCAAAACATCCTTGGACTTCCTTAATGTAATGTGCTACCAAGATGATTGTATTCTACATCACTCCTGTCTGGTTTTAAATTCCAAAACTGAAACCTGATAACAAAGGTCAGACTGCACTGGTCCAAACACTGAAGCTTGGCTGTTTAGCAGCCAGCAACCAGTTCTTTAGTAATCCTCTGTCAGACCCAGTTTGTAAAACTGTGCTAAACATCAGAAGCAGTTGCACCTGAACCCATAACTCTTCATCTTTGAGGCCTCAAAGATGGAGTGATAAACCAGTCATTATCAAAAGGAAGGAAAGGTGATGTCTTTTAGAAATGGGGACAACAGCATACATTTACAGACTAGGAATCATCCAAAGCGTTGTACTCAATTACACACACACACACACACACACAAAGTGCCACAAACAATGGTGTAACAAATGATTAAGACCCTGAATTGTCAATTTCAGGGAGTTACAAACTGGGTGAGACACAGACCTGCCCTCAGTTGATGTCAGAGAGGTTTGCTGGGAGCAGTTTCACCTCATTACATTCTCAGCTCTGTTTAGGCCTCTGGACCCAATGCATGCTGGGATAGATCCCAGTCAACCTGCAAGGCATCGACCAAGGTTCAAATACGGAATCAAAGGAACCTGTTGGTGTCTCTGTTTCAAGCTGCTGCTCTCATTTTAAATAGAGACATTTTATTCCTCCACTACTCTCCATCATTACAGTGGGACCTGGCTACCATGGCAACAAAAAACAAGATAGGGCTTTTACAGTCACACTGTGGCAAACCTGCCACCCTCTACTGATCCTTCTGCTGAAGACATTCCTCATGTTCACTGTTGTGAACAGGAGGACAATGACAATGTCTCTACCACACATTACCTGAACCACACTGAGCTGAAAAATGTTCTAGGTTAAAATACATGAAACTGAACTTGTGATTTTGATCAGTGTTCACACTCCACCACCTGTGTTCCACCGAAGCCCAATGACAATCTCACCAGGTAGCACACAAGCTTAAAAACTGTCCTCCTGCTGGTAGGGATGTATGAAGGAGATTTGATGAAAAGAAAAAATGAAAAGAAAAACATAAATGAGTCTATTTGTGACATGTACCTTCATTTCTTATAAGAGGCTTCACACATTCTCTAGTCTTTGTCAGCTCCTAAATCTAACGTCCCTGGGAGGTTATTAGATAACAATACAGATTTCTAACAACACATTCAGTTTAATGATGTATAAATATTCAAATTAATTGATCATTTACAAGACAAAAAAAATTCAAAAAAAGAAGTTTAGCCTAGTTTCCTCTAAGACATCGGAGACTTCCCACTGTGACAGATATTAGTACTTTTTGGCTGTCTTAACACGACATGCCTTGATGCCCAATTCCTATTACCGGTAGTTGCCTATGTCTGATTTTTTCGTCCATCTGTTTACATGTTTTATTGAAGTGACCCATATCTGATATCTGCATTTACACCTGCTTTGCTGCCAGCCTTTAACACGGTTGGCCGCAAAAGTGGAAGAGGAAGTCAGCTGGGCCAACTGCAGGACGACAACACATTCTGTTGTCAATATGCGCTATCAACGCATTATTGATGACGCACGACTCGCATTGCCAGGGAATATCCGATCTGTCTGTTTAGACTGCAGATGCATTGGCGGATATCCAATTTGTGATTGATTGATTTATTTCCACATATAGAGGCCTGAATCCGATCTGACAATATCCAATATCATACATGTTTTTCCCGTTTGCACATTCATGTTACAGATCCAATCTGTGCCACTTGAGAGGAGCAAATCAGAATTGGGCCACTTGAACCTTGAAGTGTAAAGACAGACTTTGACTAAGTTGCCCGACAGGAACCCTTCATGCACACAAAATGTGAAGGAAAAGCAGAAACTAAGAACATGTTAACAGAACCAGAGGCTGAGAGCAATGAGCTCTGTTGTAATCTGAGCTGGAGTTAAGGCTAACGGCCTGGAGATGTGCTGTATGTGCTATGATTCTTATACTGTTGCAGTCTAGCTGCTCAACCTCATCGATCTGCTCTCTTCAAATACAAGTGATAGCAGCTGCATGTTTCATTATTACGAGTTAATGTACTATTAATTGATGGATTTACTTCATGTGTGATTCTGTACTCCAGCTCACCAGTAAACAAGTCAAAGTGTCCATCTAAACAGTTCCTCTTTTCATCTGACAGAACACACATGCTGAGAGCATGATGACTCATTCATTCACAGATCAGATCAGCACCTCTGTGTTTCCCCTATTCCATTGTCTTGTGTGTGAGGCTTTACTGCCACACTCCCAAACAAGCACAGCTTTGATGCGTATTGGCTAAAATACCTTTCTTTGCTCAAAAAGATCAATATTGGTAAGGTTAAGTGCAAAATTAAATCGAAAATGTGTATGCCATTTATCTTCATACACTCTCATAGCCTACACCAGCTCCCCATGAGAAAAAAAGCAATCAACCAAGGGGAAAGTGTATGTCATTCAGACATGTCATTAAACCCCCACATTACCGTATAATCCACGTTGCTTTGAAAAGGCTCTGAATCAAAGAGAAGTCATGTGTATGAACAACAGGTCTGTGGTACAGTTGAGTCTTGACACGTCAAAAAACTGGTTTGAGGAAACAGTCAGTTAAACAGGGCGCACACGCACACACACACACACACACACACACACACACACACACACACACATGCATATCTGACAATGAGGCTGCTACATTTTTTCTTCTTTACTCTACTACGGGGCAGCTGTGGTGGGCTAAGTGGGTTAACAGTGTCTTTTTCAACTTGGCCAGTAGTTGATGGATATGGCCAATGATGACAACACTCTCACAACTCTCAACAATCACTGAATGCCATAAATTCCAACTGGCACCATGCATCCATTTCAGCTGCCTGCTGAGTAACGCAACTACAGAGAAACCTCACAATGAGGAAGAAACTTTGTGTGGGTGCTTCTTTCTCACAGTCACACCACTTCAAACTGCTCTTTGAATTATTGGACACATGCAATTTTAGGCTTTGTCCACCCTTAACTAATATTATTTTACATTCAGATTTACTTTATTTGCTTTATATTTGTGCTTGCAATTGTAATTGTGTAAGCCATGGGCATTGTGTGCTTTAGGAGATTTATATGTAAGCAATCAATTGCTTTATAAACTACGGTGCATGTGTCACTATTTAAACAAAACAAAACCTTGTCATGTCATTACACAGTGTGCCAGCCAGTGGAATGCTATTCTGTAAACGTGACTCAGTCAAAGGTCAGCCCAAAGGTCAGGGCCGACACACACCGACGGGGATCACTGTGATCTAATAGAGACCAATACCTGGTCAGACTATTACACTGAGCATATGCTAACGCATATGATTCTGCACCTGATTCTGACTACAGCTTTAAAGAAAAGTTGGTTTACTGCAGTCCAAGGACAGTCTTCTGGAGCTGTGCTATTGTCGTTCAACATCTAACCTTACTGAACATCTTGCTGCCTTGTCACTCATTTACACAGGAAGTCTCACCTGGGAAACGCTGACAGTGCAGACAATCAGATTAACAGCAACAGCATATGTATATATCCCTAAAAATCATATCAGAATAATTTAAATGGACAGACACTAAATGTTTGTTTCCGATAGTAACACTAATGATGTGACGTATGGAGTACTTCATAGCTCTGTTCTTGGCCCAGTTATCCTCCTCTCTGTATTTCATATCTGAGCTAAATTACACAGAGTCACGTGATAACTTCCTGATGTTAAGAGCTGATTTGTGTGTGATGATGATTCTCAAATAATTAAATTAGAGGCCTGTCATCCATCCAGTCATTAATCCATAGTCAATAGCACTTATCCATCCAGTGTCACAGAGGGATGGAACCAATCCCAGGCAATGTAGGGCAAAACATGCAAGCATGTACTAGGAATCAAACTCAGAAGCTTCTTCCAGAGAGGCGACACTGCTAACCATCATGCCACCTGACATCTGTCATATGCTGTAAAAAACTGGACAACATTCAATTTCCTGCTCCGAAATTCTGATAAAACTGAGATGCTGTTCATTTACCTGGCCTGTCATCGACAATTTAGTCAAGAAACATTAACAGTAAGATAATGTGTGATTTCTCCAACACTAACAACCAAGAATATCAGTGTTACATTTGATCCTACCCAGTCTTATGATCAGCAGATTATACACATCACCAAAACTGGACTTTTGTTTTCTGGCCTGCCTCAAGCTGTTACTGAAATTCCTCAAATGGTTACAAATGCTGCAGCAGAATGTTGAACATTTATCAGAAATCTTAAATGTGTTTGGATCCTGTGTCCTCGAAATGTGTGTTTTGGTGTCTGTGACATTTAAAATATGATATGAAAACAAAATTACCTCATAGGACCACACGCACTGGACCCCTGCAAACCTCCTGACACACCGGCCAACCTCCACATCTTCATGGGTGGTGTACATCTCCTGTAGACACTCTCGGATGTGGGGCACCATCCTCTTGAGGACTTCACGGCTCATGATGACCCCTGGCCCCCCCATGCAGAAGTTTTCCCCAGGCTCCAGGGCCAGTTTCCCCAGCTCATCCCTGGCCCCCATGCCCGTCTGGCCCAGGAAGATGGCCTCACTACTGTTGAGGCTGCGCAGGAAGCTCTCTAGCTTCTCACTTTTGATGTAGACGTCGTCGTCGGCCCTCATGAACCACTCGTACCGGTCCAGATAATGGTCATGCATGTACTTGAGCATCATGAAGGACTTCTTCTGAGGTGGGTACGAGTCATCCACATTCCTAAGAGCCACTATTGGAATGGGTATGGAGGTGTCAGAGCCCTCACTGGAGAAGAACTCCACGTGACCTGGAATTGTCTGTGCCCACGTCCTGCAAACACACACGCAAAGAGTCAGAAAAAGGTCAGATATGAGGGATTATCTGTAACATGTAACAACACGCAATAAAAATGCAATAACACAAAGCAGTTACAGACATGGAATGCTCAGGCAGTCATGTGCATCTCACAATGCAGCGAGGGCAGAGCACATCTGTAGATTCTGGATAATGACATGCACAGCTGATTAAATTTAAGTTCCACAGAAGCCAAGCAGGGTCCTGATGAACTGTTGGAAATGGTTTAGGTTGTATTATAATATAGTGTCAGCTACTGTAGTTTGAACGCAGAAGAAATTCATATATTTCACCCCAAAGCAGTGGACACTCTACACCATCATCTCTCCATGGCTGACGAGTGAAACTTGTATGCACAGGCTGCATCACTACAGCAGCCTGTGAGCTGCAGCTGCAGTCCTCTGTCAGTGTCATACTGAATACCTTTTGCCAGTGCTGTTGCCATTACGATTTACTGCAGGTGATCCAACTGTGGTTACTTACTATATGTAAAATTAACAAAAATACTTTAGGTACGGGTTAATGGTAGTCTTATTATTACCCCATGTGCTGAGCAAAACCTCACATTCTGTCTCTTGCACTTTGTCGGACTGAACTTGACCACAGTAGAAGGACACATGTATGTTATGGATGTTACTGTTTAAAAAAAAAAAGAATGTTATTAATTATTGAAATGTAATTGCTGGAATCTCAGGGTAAAGCCCTTTGCTTGACAACACTCTACTGTACATCAATTGAATTGTTGGCATCCTTAAATTCAAACCTTAAAAGATTTGGTGCTGTTACCATTTTCTACACGAACATACCTGCATCATAAGAAACTATTTCACTTCCTTTTGATCGTTTTGAAAGCGCATCACAGAAAACAATTATTCATTCATACCACATTCACACCTGGTGATGGTAAGCTACATCTGTAGCCACTGTAGCTGTGCCCTGGGGCAGACTGACAGAAGATGCACCAAACGGCCCCTCTGACCACCACCACCAAACATTCATACGCAAACACACACGGCAAGGTGGGTAAGGTGTCTTGCCTTACGACAGCAACCGGAGCGGAGCGGGATTCTAACCGCCAACCCTCTGATTATTGGATGACCCGCTCTACCTCCTGAGCCACTGCTGCTATTGAAGGTTCTTCAGCTATAGCTGGACAAACACATTTAAACAATAAGCCCAGTCTATTTTGATCTTCCACCACCTTTATGTAGCTGGAAAGACTTAAAACTCTACTTCACACAGGAAGGAATATGTACACACTGTAGTTATCTGCTTCTCTAAGTTGTATTATGATTTACTTTGAGGAAGGCAATAGTTTATTTCTCGAGCTGGAACGTGTATCATCAGCACAGGAGTCATTAATGGTCTGTCTGACATGTCTACCATGTCCAGAGGATGGCTCTCTAGAAACACACCAAGTGCTGACTGAATGTGACCAAATGCAGTGCAGTGAGGAAACTCCATCACTCAGTCTGATCTCTGATGTGATTCAATCAGACAGCTCTTGAGATGAGAAGCCCTGCATTGGTATACTGTCTTGGTAGATCTGCAAGTCCTCATGGCAGCACTAGCAGACCCAATATATCACACTGTGCACACTGGAACAGATGTGACACTCCAAGTAGCCTGGTTAACCTCTTACACTCATCCCATCCAGCTAAACACTGGTAAAAATTTATACTAAACTGGAGCTGAGACAAAACAATAAACTAATTTGTCATTGGGGAGAAAATGAATCAGTGTCGCTGATGTACTGTAGGTTTTGTACTGTTGGTCAGCCAACATCTCTCCATTTGATGCTGTGGAGCCTCAAATAAAAGACTCACTGTGTGTTAACATCACACTGTAGGCTTCCATGATAATGCATAATGTTTATGATACTGTCAGACAATGGGATGGAATTATTTCACCCAATTTAAAGCTACTCAAGGGGGGAGTGATGGAGAGGCCAGAACTTCATGGGTTTCTTTGACGATTTTACAGCACATACCTAACATTTAATTTGAGATTTAAACAAATCACTGGGCTGTTCTAGTTATTCCAGCATATCAACTGATAAAGCACGACGTAGAGGCTGTGAGCTGGGTGGTAGCAGTCACTGTGGGCCAGGGTTTGAAATAACTGCTGCTAGCTAGCGACCTAATAACAGTGTTTTAACCGATGTCCTTCCAGGTACAATTATAATGAAAGCCACGTCTATGTGCTGCCGCTTTAAATTCAGATTGGTGGACCGTTACCTTCCATGAGAGAGATGTGGGTGAGTCGTGGTGGTGGGGTCAAAAAAACACACACACACACACACATTCATCACAGACACATCACATACCTATACGCCGCCACGGCTCGGCTGTTCAGGTACTTCTGGGCAGTCATGACACCAACGAAGAGGAAATTACTGGACCTGGAGCCGGGTTTCTCGGTCACCGGTGAACCGTTATCTTGCGGTGGCCATAACACTCCGCTGTATTCCTTTCTCAGACCCCCGTTCAAGCCGCAACCAGCGGGGTTAGCTTTTCGTTTCTGTCCAGCTTTCTTCAACTCGGTCGCCTTGGGTAAAATGAGTCTGGAAGCCAGGGTAAACCCGACAACCAGTCCCAACAGAACACTAAACCATGCTCTTCGGCTTC
This sequence comes from Caranx ignobilis, assembly GCA_021432705.1. Taxonomy (NCBI): domain Eukaryota; kingdom Metazoa; phylum Chordata; class Actinopteri; order Carangiformes; family Carangidae; genus Caranx; species Caranx ignobilis. The sequence continues at coordinate 25,933,601 of MU270012.1, forward strand.
GACCTGCCATTCCACAAAACTTCACCAGCTCGCCGCGTATCTTCACTGTATCCTAAACGATGGAAAGCGAACAAATAAACAACAAAAAAATGAAATTAAAACAACAAAAAACGATTCGGTAGAGCTCGTGTGTCTCCAGTAAACCGGGCTCACACACACTCTCTCATGGTAGAAAAGCCCTTTTCTTCCAGTTGCCTACGTAGCATCACAGCAGTCTCCTTGAAGCCGCCACCTGAACCGTTCTCCGTCGCTTTCCCTTTGCTCATCAAACTGTCCGTCGCGAAAGACCATCGGCAAAACTTCAACGCCAGTCGACAAATGCAGCACCTCCTCTCTTTGCCTTGAACAGCGGACACATTTTCGCCATTATCTCGCCATTGGAAGGATGTCAGACATCGAGAGGGGTGTTCGCGAAGGCTTTCGCATTGATTTGACCCAACGGAATTTCCGTAGAAGCGCTCTGACTGGCTGGCTAGATGAATCCCTTCGAGCCATTGGACTTAACTATGCGGCGTTCACGTGATCTGGGAAAATTCCGCAGCACAGGACCACCGAATACTACCGCCGTGTAGAGTGCATAACTTGAGTTGCTATTTGTAAAAATTATTAAAGCTCTTTCAATAACATAACAAATGCAAGGGCAACAAATAACAATGCTAACCACTTCACTAATATTAAAGCTGTACTTTGCATTGTTTGTAGAGAAACATGCATTTTCATTTGTCCTTTTCCATTAAACTTCCTTGGTCAAAACAAAAAAAATATCTTTATGATGCCAATGTGTTCATTGTTATTAACAATTATCATTACTACTGTTATTAGTTACATTTTTTTTAGAAATAGATCAAAATGGTACTTTTGTGTTACATGACAGAAAACGTCACAACAAAGTATTTCCAGGTTGAAGGTTCGCGAACGCAACATGTCTCTCACCAAGCTCTCTGGTCTCGAGCTCCCCCACGTGGTTTTCATCTTGATGTGAACACTTTTTTTGTTTTTGTGTCTTGTTTTGTGTCCCCACAAGTGCATATAAGTACGTATGATTATTTAGTAATGCATTATTAATTTCACATCTTTATGAATATATACACAGTTGCAGGGTTAGGGTTAGGCTTAAAACCATTCAAACCATTGCTCCACAGAGCAGAATTCTACAGGCTCTTTGGCTTATTTAAATGGTTTTGAGCAATTCTGAGCTGACTTTTCTTGTGCCTTTGGGTCAGTAGTGGTGTACTTCTGAGAGTTCAGGCATGGAGCCCTTCAGCATTTAGTATGTACTGTTACTGTACTGTAAAAAACTGAAACCCCAGTGTCTGCTGCCACCAAGTCTTGCTGCAGGTCTTTTAAAGTCACATGATGATTTTTTTTACCACCTGCCTTCTCAGGAATCTGGTGGCAGCCTCTTTCTGGCATGTGCAGGTAGTGCAGTCACTGTCCCTTTAACTTTGAACTTGCGAACTATGCCTCAAACTGTATTTGCATGTTGTGGCTTTTCTCTCTTTTTGCATCCTTTTCCTTGTTTGTGCAAGGCAATGATTTCTTCTCTGAACTTTTTGGACAATTCTGTTGATTTATCCATATTTCTAACATGCAATCAAATGTCACTGTCGACAGTCCAGGTATTTCATGTGTTCTGTCTCAAGCACACCTGGTGCAGCTAATGAAACCCTTGATTAGTTGCATTAGGTGTGCTTGAGACCACACCTGATTTGCACGTGTGTGCTCTTATGAGGAATTCTGTTCAGGTTATTGAATTATTTTGAGAATATAGTAGTTATTAAAGGTGGCATTTTGTGTTGAATTTGGACAAAACACTTGTAACAGTACTTGACAGTAATATTTGTTATATTTATGTTAATATATATTTATATATATTAATATATATTTATGCTTTTTGATTTTTCAAGCACATTTAATACCATCCAACCCAAAAAAACGAGCTCAAAGAGATGGGAGTGGATTCTTCCTTTGTCTCCTGGATCACAGATTACCTGACAGAAAGGCCACAGTTTGTCAGGTTGGGGAACTGTTTTTCTGGGACATTAATGAGCAGCACAGGGGCTCCACAGGGGACTGTTCTTGCTCCATTCCTGTTCACATTGTATACAGCAGACTTTAAATACAACTCTGAGTCCTGCCACATCCAGAAATACTCAGATGACACTGCTACTGTGGCATGTGTTAGGAATGGACAGGAATCTGAATATAGGGATTTGATAAAAGCCTTCAGTGACTGGAGTCACAAAAACTGCCTCATGCTGAACACCTCAAAGACAAAGGACATGATCATGGATTTCCATAGGTCCAAGCTCCCTCTTCAGCCAGTGAACACTTGTGAAGTGGACATCAAGGTGGTGACAACCTATAAATATCTAGGTGTTCACCTGGGTAACAAGTTGGACTGGTCTGTTAACACAGATACACTCTACAAAAAAGGGCAGAGCCGCCTCTTTTTCCTAAGAAAGCTCAGATCTCTAAACATCTGTAGTAAGATGCTGCAGATGTTCTATCAGTCTGTGGTGGTAAGTGCTTTATTTTATGCTGCAGTCTGCTGGAGAGGAAGTTTAGGAAAAAAGCAGGCAAAGAGGCTGGATAAGCTTGTAAAGAAGGCTGGTTCTGTGATCGGAGTAAAGATGGACTCTCTGGAGGATGTGGTGGAGAGATACACAATGAGAATGATGGAGGCCATACTGAACAACATGGATCATCCACTTCATAACACCTTGATGGATCAAAGAAGCAGCAGTGGTGGACGGCTCCTCTCTCTTCACTGCAGGACAGAGAAATACAGAAGATCTTTTATACCCACAGTCATCAGACTCTTTAATTCTGATAAATAAATGGTTGATGAGCTGACAGACAAATGAATTTCCCTTTGGGATCAATGAAGTAATTTGTATTTGTATTCGTATATTTAACTTCTTAAACTGTTCTTGTGTAATTTGTTTATTGCAAACAGCTGAAAATGTAGCCAGTGAGATTAAACCTAACATGCAATGGGGCTTGAATAATTTTGATTGCAATGTGATTGTCTGTTTTTAGGTTTTATTTTCACTGAATTTAACCTGAATGTAAGGAGAACGCAAAGAGACAAAGACCTCATTCTTATTTTTCTTTATAGTACAATACAATACAAATTACTTTATTAGTCCCCAAAGTGAAATTCATTAGTCTGTCAGCTCATCAACCATTTGCAGAAGAATGAAGAAGCCTGATGGCTGAAGGTACAAAGGATCTTCTATATTTCTCCATCCTGCAGTGAAGAGAGAGGAGCCGTCCACCACCGCTCTTCTCTTGGTCCATCAAGGTGTTATGAAGAGGATGATCTGAGTTGTTCAGAATGGCCTCCACCAGCATGTATCTCTCCACCACATCCTCAGTGAGTCCATCAGGGAGACATGACTGAAGTCAAGTGCCTCAGCATGTTTAGTTTGTATCCTAGCAACGACTTCATGGAGACCTTCACATGGAACTTCAGCAGTAGCCGTTGGTGGGATGTACACAAGTATTGTTTTGATTTGAAAAAACGTCTACTTCCTGAGTCTTCATCTATATCTCCAGCTCCTCATCACTCTTGTTGAGCAGAGAGTTGATATTTTGCATGATGACTGACAGCAGAAAGGACCTACAGTACATCTCCACCTCCAAGCCTTTAACATCTGCACCACCAGCACAGCAACCATGAAAGCAGCTCCTCATCCAGCTGGAACAGGGTGGCATCCTCCAGACTTGCTCCATTTTCAATGACAGAAGCTCCTCTCCTGAAGAATTTCCTCTCCCCACAGAAGTGTCCATCAGTAGTTGACAAAATACGACAAAAACATACAAAAACACAACAAAATAAAGCAAAGGTTGAGTAAAAACTCAGAGCTACCAGACTTTGCTGCTCCAAGTTGAAGCACATGTTCTGGAATGAAGTATAGGAGTAGGGTGTAGGTCTGAGGTAGGAGTAGGTCTGGAGTAGGAACAACTGGAAAGGAAGTTTCATGACAAACTGGAAGGTACAATCAAGGCAGTTCAAAGTAAACTTGTCGAGGATATATAGATAAATGAGAGGATCGTAAAGTGTAACAGGCCACAAAGACTACAAAGCAACAGGGACTCTCTGAGTAGGTGAATTATCAGCACCTGGGCTGTTATGAAGCAGTCAACCATGACAAATTGTGGGTTATACTCAGAGGGGAACCAGGGTAAATACACATCAAGTATGTGTTATGTGTACTGTGTGTAGGCATTTCTCACAGGTGGGTCTCACTCATCTGCTTTCCTGCCGGCACACACTTTCAGCAGTGTGGGATTAATGACATTACATATTTTTAATCTTGTCATCAAAGAGCAGATACAAACCAAGTATTGTGCGTGTGTCCAAAGCCTGAACCAGACTTCAACTGTTGACTAATAATAACTTACAACACAGTAATGTAGCCATGATTGTTCGTTAAAATAAACATACACTGTTGTTTATTTTCACTCGATCCCACACACACCGTCTTGCTGCCAGAAATATTGTCTAGAGCAATAAATGAGGATTAATCAGCCGCTAAAGACAGCCCCCACAAATGCAATATTTCCTCCTGTTGAAGCAAAATCTGCTGAAAGCGTCAGTGTCCAAACTTTTTAGGAAATGAATGAGCTTCAAAACAATAAATGTATTTGTGAGCTATTTTTAAAGGTTTATCTCTTCATTAGGAACAAAAAGGCTTTAGGGCTGAGAGCCACAAATGGTGCGAAGCCTGTGAAGCTAGTTCAGGCAGACAACTCAAGCTGCGCCCATCCTGATCAGCTGATCAGTCACGTGCTCCCCTCAACCAAATAGGGCGGGTTATTTAACCCCACCCAGTTTACCTGCTCTCCCCTGGCTGGCTGCCGATGCTGCCGCTGCTATTCTCTGCTGCTGATGCTGCTGGTGCTGCTGGTACCTTTGCTGCTGCTACTGCTTTCATCTCGTTGCTGCTACTGCTGCTGCTGCTGCTGCCCCTGCTGCCCATGAGGTTTTGCAAACCCACCACCTCCCCAGCATCCACCTGTGGGCTCTGTCTCTATGATCCCCTGCGGGGGTCTGCTTTCATTCCCAGTTAGGTCTGTCAAACAGATCATTATTCAGGGAATGAATAACTGAGACAGAGCCTGACACCAAACCTGCTGCAGCCATGTTCAAGAATAGGCTACCTATGCGGTGCTTCAGCTTGCTTATGTCCAATAAATTATTTATTCTCATTCCAGAGTTGTCTGACTGAAATAGGATAGAGAAATAGGGAAAAAGTAAACAAATACCATCTGTCACTGAGCTGAGCCTTTGTTTTATGAAACAGAGAAGAAGAAGAATTAAGAATTATACAGAACAGATCATATTTCTCTTTTAATAACAGAGAAATCAAAACACAATGTATTTTGCTAACTCCACTGGATGATAGAAATATTCCCAGAGGCTCACACACTGCTGCCATACTAAGCATCAGTAACATAAAAGGATCAGATTATCGTCGACATCTGTGTTTTCATTTATGGGGTTTTAAGATGTTGATAAGATGTTAAGTGACCATGACCACACAGGATGTGTGGGCTTAGCATTTCCTCATACCAGCAACACTGAACACTGAACCAGCACAGACTGGTCTGCAGTAACAGGGACTGCACCACTGAAACACAGACTGAAGTCAGAGACACTGATGGACTGTCAAAATTTGAATTTGTAATGGTTTTAACTGTTAGTATATCAACCTGCTGGGGCTCCATGGTGACTTGAGGCCAACCCACTCTGTGCCTTAAAATACACAACTGGATCAAACCCCACATCATTTCTGTTCTCACTGTATTTATTACATCTGATTCAATGACAAATCTGCTGTTAATTAAACTCCCAGACAATGAAAACTCTGAAACCAGCACTTTTTGCCTATAGACCCAACTTTGTGGGTCGCTGTTTAGTGTATTTGTCATTGGTTTTACGGTCTTCCACTGATCCACAGCTGAGCTTAGTGCACTTAAGAAAACAATGTGTTTGTGTGATGACCCTTGCTCAGCAGACCCCTCCCTGCAAGAGCCTGATGGGTGGAGTTCAGTTGTCAGGGGGATTCAGCTCAGATGGGCTGCAGTCGAAAAGTCTTTATAATCTCTCTAACCACTTCTCCTTGATCGTGACAGAAAATGTGATGAGGTCAAGGACAGATGTGAAGGGGAGTTCATGAGGACATCATTGTGTGGAAAGAATCCAACTACACTTAGATCATGTGACAAAACACATAGAGAAAAGTGAAATATTGACGTAATAACTTCATAAAAATAAAGAACTGAGCAAGACATCAGAGTAAACTATATTCAGATATAATTTTGAACAGTTTAATTTGAATGTATTTAGTGAAATGTACAGGCTTCAGTATCTAGTTATGCTGATAATGTTGTTAACTATACATTTACTCTGCTTAGTCTCCATGACAATTCTTAACCAGACACATTTAAAGAGAATAAATCTGTATTTATGGATTCAGGCTTCTGTGGATCAGACAAGGATTTCCATCAGTTCCGGATCAGGTTGCAAACATCAAACAGCTGCTCTGTTGTTTCTATGTAAACATGGCTCTGACCAGCTCAAACTACAGTGGGGCTTCGCTTTAAATGATGCTGCAGCATCATCTCTCTCCTCTCCTTTCCTAAAGGAAGGTCCAGTGTTTCCCCTGCTAAAGGAGATCAAATATGAAGCAGTGAAGCTCCTGGACCAGCTCTGATCATGATGCTGCTTCATCTCTCTTCACTCACTTTGAACCTTCTCTCTTCCCTGACTTCCAGCCTATTTGGTTTTATTTGTCTTAAGTTATTAACTTCTAAGAAAAATCAGCGTTTTAAATGTTTCACAAAGACAGAAACTTAATCAAGATGTTTGAATAACAAACAACAAGGACACAATTCTGGTGATCTGTGTTTTATTGCATAAAAATGTGTGTAAATCAATGAACATTTGTAAACCAGGTGACAAATTAAAGGAAACCCAACATAAAGTGTCTTAGTGAGGTGCAGCTGGTAGAGTTTAATTACACATAAACTGCACTGAAGGATGAACACACTCTTCTAAAAGAGACCCACTCATCTGGAGTTTTGATGATGGTTCATTTTTATCAAACCATTCATTGATTGCCCTGGATGGAGGCACTGTCATCCTGTTCCTCTACTCAGTTTTCAGGGTCTTACTTTAATTCGTCACCGTCTGTAGATCTAAATGTTTGCAACTATAATCAGAACATAAAACATTTCTTTGTACCTACAGTAACCACTGCACAACAGATACAGCTGCTGCAGTAATATAAGCTCTAAAGCTAAGGTGGTACATGCATTAAAATGCAGGAGAAAACACACTGACTGAAATTGATCAGCCAAACCTGGTGGTGGAGAACCATTTACAGGAATGGCTTCATTACAAGCTTTCAATTTCACAAGATTATGATACTGCGTTTGATGCTTAACAATGTGGCAGAACAGAAATCAGAGAGTGAACACCAGGAAATCAAACAAGGTATGTATGTGCTATTTATAATGACAACTGATCAACACCCAATAGAAGTATGGAGCAAGTTATTAAAAAAAAAAGGCCATAGTAAAGTGTGAGCTTGGTGACACTGTCAGCTTGGTCCAGTCAGTTTGTGCACATCAGGTCAGAGGTCAAGGGTCATACAGACTGATGTCCCTGACCTCCTTTAACCTCATCCACCGGATGATGGCCCTCTCCTGCCAGGTCTCCAGGAGCAGGAACCTCCTCCCTCTCCAGACAGGGGATTGTAGTCTGAAAAACACAGAGGAACAGGATGCAGACTGCCCATGAACGTCTCACACACACACACACTTAGGACTGTGAACTGATCCAACATGAAGCTACAGACACTTGCACAGAGAAGAATCCGTGAGGTGTGGAGAGGAACCGACACCATCTCTGGCTTCAACAAAAAGAAAAGACAGCCAATAGTGGGTGATGTGGAAAGAGCTGATGAACTCAATCAGTTCTTCAACAGGTTCGACACTGAGGCCACATCCCATTCCACTCCTTATCCTCCTCCTTCTCCTCCCAACATGTGGACATCTCCATGATAGCTCCTTCCTCTCCTCCACAAGTGTGTTTCTCCACCATGTCTCCTCCTCCTCCTCCTCTGCCTCCTTCTTCACCTGGGTACATCTCCACTGCTGCAGCTACTCCCCTTCTCACACCTGTTCCTCCACCCTTGTTTGTCACAGAGACAGGGGTTACGCTGGAACTCGGGAAACTTTGCTCTGGGAAGGCAGCTGGCCCAGATGGTGTGTGTCCAAGGCTGCTTAAAGACTGCGCTGCCCAACTGTGTCAACCTCTCCACAAGATCTTCAACCTGAGTCTACAGCTGGGGTGGGTGCCGGCTCTGTGGAAAACATCCTGCATAGTGCCGGTACCAAAAAGAAAATGTCCGGCTGAACTAAATGACTTCAGACCGGTGGCCCTGACTTCACACATCATGAAGACCTTGGAGCAGCTGATTCTGCGTCTACTGAGGCTTGAGGTCAAAGACAAAATCGATCCCCTGCAGTTTGCATACAAAGAACACATTGGAGTGAGTGATGCAGTCCTCTACATGCTCCACCGTGCCCTCTCTCATCTGGAGGAAGCTGGCGCTTATGTAAGAATCATGTTTTTTGATTTTTCAAGCACATTTAATACCATCCAACCCAACATACTCAAAAACAAGCTCAAAGCGAGAGAGTGGATTCTTCCTTTGTCTCCTGGATCACAGATGACCTGACCAAAAGGCCACAGTTTATCAGGTTGGAGCCAGGACAGGGGACTGTCCTGGCTCCATTCCTGTTCACATTGTATACAGCAGACTTCAAATACAACTCTGAGTCCTGCCACATCCAGAAATACTCAGATGACACTGCTACTGTGGCATGTGTTAGGAATGTACAGGAATCTGAATATAGGGATTTGATAAAAGCCTTCAGTGACTGGAGTCACAAAAACTGCCTCATGCTGAACACCTCAAAGACAAAGGACATGATCATGGATTTCCGTAGGTCCAAGCTCCCTCTTCAGCCAGTGAATACTTGTGGAGTGGACATCGAGGTGGTGACAACCTATAAATATCTAGGTGTTCACCTTGATAACAAGTTGGACTGGTCTGTTAACACAGATACACTCTACAAAAAAGGGCAGAGCCACCCCTGTTTCCTAAGAAAGTTCCGATCTCTAAACATCTGTAATAAGATGCTGCAGATGTTTTATCAGTCTGTGGTGGTAAGTGTTTTATTTTATGCTGCAGTCTGCTGGGGAGGAAGTTTAGGAAAAAAGCAGGCAAAGAGGCTGGATAAGCTTGTAAAGAAGGCTGGTTCTGTGATCGGAGTAAAGATGGACTCTCTGGAGGATGTGGTGGAGAGATACACAATGAGAATGATGGAGGCCATCCTGAACAACATGGATCATCCACTTCATAACACCTTGATGGACCAAGAGAAGAGCGGTGGTGGAGGGCTCCTCTCTCTTCACTGCAGGACGGAGAAATATAGAAGATCCTTTGTACCTTCAGCCATCAGGCTTCTTCATTCTTCTGCAAATGGTTGATGAGCTGACAGACTAATGAATTTCCCTTTGGGGATCAATAAAGTCATTCGTATTCGTATCACAAATATTATGTTGGATATTTTCAACTGAAAACACATACTTGAAGAAATAAAAAGCAGGAAGGAGTAACACATGTTTAAAACCTCAGTATGTGAAGCACATACCAGCACTGCGAAGCGACTTCTTCTCGGTCTTTGGTTTCAGCACTGTGGTTGACGAGCTGGCCTCTTCAGTGGTCTGCAATGACAAACATTCATTAGCACTGCTTGTGAGGTTGTTTTGCTTGACCTAAACATCAATTAAACAGACAGTGATATACAATGCAATGCAAGAATGGAATTCAATACCGAACTTTATTAAACAACAAAATAACATATATGCTTCTAAAAAAAGCACTTAAATGAAGATTATTTAAAAAGAAACTGTGTGGCTTTGCTCAAAAAATCGATATGGCAATATATTGTGATGTCTTCTTTGCAGATACATGTATCGTTGCAGATGCTACTGTATCAATACAACATAAAATGCTCTGTTTTGAAAAAGAAACCTCACCTATGGTTCAGTGCACAGTAACACCAATAGGTGGCAGCATAGACACAGACAGCACAAAATCTCAAACATTGACAAAAACGAAGACAAACTGTACCCGCCGCTGGAAAAACTGAAGGCAAAGATATGAGAGGATTTTAGATTTTTGCAAACTCCAGAAAGTTGGGAGTTGGACATGAGTCATGCAATATGCAAGTTAATTCGGTGCAGGACATGGTCATTATTCAAAATCGACATGTATCATAATACGTATCGTATCGTGGCCTCTGTATTGGCATACATATTGTATCGTGAGGTTGCAGGCAATACCCAGCCCTATTATATATTCAATGTTTTAAGATTCATATTTATTTATAAGATCATGACAGATTCAATCTGAGCTGTCTTGTCTTTTCAGTTTCAACTGTAGTTACTGTTTTTTCAGAGTTATTTTGTCAGTTATTGTACCAATAAAAATATGTGTGCATTGTTTCATGTAAGCGTTTGTGTTGTCTAGTGTGACTGTGTATTCTTTTAGTGTCACCATATAATCTGTTTGGACCCCAGGAAGAGTACTGGATGCTAGGTAGAAGCTAATGGGGATGTTCATACACAAACAAACAAACTATAGATACAGATACTGCTATAGAAGAATACAGTAAAGTTTTTTTTTTTTAAGAAATCTGTCTACTGAGACTAAAACAGTGTAATGTTATCCATCTGTGTTCATCTGGTTCACACTGTAAAGCGTTCAAACAGCAAAGCCTCAAGGTTTTTTCAGTACGACACAGTGGAGGTTACTGAGGAACTGCAGGCACACTGCACACCTCCACCTCCTCAGCAAGTGAATAGCTTTGAAGACGTCTGTCCTGCTTTGTATGAAAAGCTGCTTGGGCATTGTGTAGCTCCTGTTTTAAACACAAATGTGTTTATCAAGGAAAATGTGAATGTGTTGGTGATTAACTGTGTGCGCCCAGTGTAATCGCTGTGAATCTGTGTGTTTACATTTTGTACACAGGTCACAGCAGATTGCGATTTCAGTGAGACTACCTTTATACGTATAGAATTTAATTATAATATTATTATGACATGAATGTATTGACCTTTGACCTCGATCAATTTGTGTCATTTAACACAGATTGTTGATGCATGTTTCTGTTGCTGACCACTTAAAAGAGATGAGAAGAAGGGGAATGTAATTTTTCTCTTCTGTGTGGACGATTAACTTTGAATTCGGTTCAATTATATTTAGTTTAAAAAGACAAAGTTACCAATGACTCAACACAAAACTCACCTGAGAAAGCTTTGTGCCTCCTTTGTAACTCTTCCCCTGTTGCATACTCTCCCACATCTCTATTTTCTGCCTCCTCTTCTCTTCCTCTTGCTGTTGAGAGTAAGAATCCCACACTCAGCTCTAACCAAACATCACAGAAGGGTGATTCACCTCATTTGTTTCACACATTTCTGTTTCAAGTCTGTACCTGTTGCTGTTTCTCTCTAAACATGGCTGCTTTGGCATCAAGCTCGGCTTGCATCTTCCTCCGAGCTGCTTCCATGGCCTCTTGTCTTCTTGCCACTAACACAGCATCTTCACAACAAAAGAAAAACATGTAGTAATTTTTACACTGAGCCTTCACTAAATAGCAAGCAATCACAATGCAGACCCTGTCAACGGAGGTTCTCCAGGGTGATGAAGTGACACTTTCCTGTTTTCTGTGAAATCTACAGACATCACTTCAGACTCTGATCAATCTGTGAAGGACACTTTTCAGTATTTTTTCAGTACAGCACGGTTTTTTCCTATTGGCTTCGTCACAAATATAGAATGAAACATGAAGAATCTCACAGTAGTCATGCATTTTCTGTTGGAACTTTAGTATACCGACCCCTTCATTTACTGCACCTGCACTTTGTGTTGTAGGCGTAATTTTAGATGGATAAAATCACCAATCTACACCCAAAAAGTTACAAAGACAAATTTAATCAAAATCTAACTCTAACTTCTCATTCATAAATGATTCAGACCCTTTGCTTTGTCAGTCTAAACTGAGATCAGGTGCCTTCTCTTCACTTTATCTATCGATTAGTTGGCGATAATAATTTAGTCCATTAAATTAAATTAACTGTAGTTAATCAATCCTTTTCCACAGGGGTTTTTCTGTGAAATGTAAACAAGCAAAGCCGACATAGGATATAGCAAGATCTGTTTAAAATGGGCTTCAGTGTGTGTGCAGCGCACTAATCACACAAGGGAGAGAGGAGCTGGTGAAAAGAGGCAACAAAAACCTGTTACCTGTCGTATAGTGGCCTAGGCGTGTTCAATCGCTGAAATGATGACGACCAGTGAGTCTAACGAGTCAAACAACTGACAACACGGATCACTGCCTGAAGAGTTTGAAAGTATAACTTCATATGAATGCAGCTCAAACTGACCCACTGCCTCAGCATGTGACCAAATACACCGGATCCAGAGTTCAATAAATCAAATACTACTGTGATTTAAGTCAGTAAATAATAAGATGTAATTCATATCAAAATTAATGTCGTCATCATAGTGTAGTGGCAGGACAGACCAGTTCACATGTATGTATCAAATATTGGTCATAATGTACCTAGAACAAGTTACTGCTTGTGTCTGTATATTTAAAGAAGTTAAATATGTCCATGTATGGTCCACTCTGGGTCACATTAGAGGTCAACTTAAAGTCAAAGGAAAAATGTTTAGGGTGCTTTTACTGTCTCTAATGTAAAAATGGGTCACACTCGATCCTTAACATTATTTACGCATTAAATAATGTGCTACTTAAACATTTTTCATTGTGCTCCTGAAGTCAACTAACAAATGTTAGTGTAGAGCTCTGCATAAGCAATGTTCAGCTTTTATGTTATAGATCCTATACTGAGGGAAATTTAGGTTCTCAGGAATACTGTATCGCTGCTTATCAATTAATCTTTAATTGATTGACAAGGTCAACCATCTAACAATTAATGAATGAATCGATAATTTGCATCCCTAGTTGTAATGATTATGGCTTACATATATATATTGAAAACCTGAAACTCAGTATCTCAAATGAGAACATGAGAATATAGTGTAAAAGTTCACTATTGTAACCTAATGCTGTCACACTTTAATCAGCTGATTAACTTCCTGAGCCTTTAAATGCTCTCTTAGTCTGGTTCAGTAGCTACACTCTCATGACCTCCATCATATTCTACTTTATCCAAACTACCCTTTAAGAGAGAGACCACAACAACAACCACACATCTATTCCCTGAAAATTTCCCAGTGACCATGGAGAATCCAGTAACTATGACAAACTCTCTCTCATGCCCTGGTAGTGAACAGGTGTATGTTCTGATGTCATTCAGCTGTTTTGAACTGTATTGGTAAATACTGGTGCTGACCTTGCTGTGTTGGTGGTGAAGTGCAGCCACTCTTGCTGGATCTCTTCTTGCTCATGTATTGGATGAGCATGTAGACCAGCACAGTCACAACCAGCAGGTACCAGCCATACTGGCAGAGAAGCTCTCCCACTGTGGAAGAAGAGATAAAAGATAAGAGATAAAGTCATAATTCAGGGGTCAACAGCCCAGATCACACTTATTAAAACAAAGTCAAATAACAGGAAGATACTTTGCCTTTGACACATTTTAACAATTATAGCTCCATTTCCTCCATATTTAGTTTTGGAGACTGTCCAATCCCAACTGATATGAAAACAAAATCACATTCCTCCCAGATATGAAAACATCTTTTCAATTATCAAAGCTTAGAAACTTGGCTACGTTTTTAATTACATTATTACAAAAAGGTTGGCTGTAAATAGTTGAATAATTCTTGGATAAATAACCCAGATAACATTTATATAACAAACTAGGATTACAAAAAATAACAGTTAAATATCATAAACTGGGTAAAAAGATATTATTCAATTTTCACTGATAAGACAAGATATTGGCAATTCACTTGTCACTGCAGCAGAGAGGAAATGAGGGTTGAGTCTGAGTATTAAGTATGTATGTGTGTGTGTGTGTGTGTGTGTGTGTGTGTGTGTGTGTGTGTGTGTGCGTGTGTGTGTGTCCTAATGAATACGTCTCTCCAATAAATAACAATGTATTGTTGACAACTATGGGAGAGAGCGAGACGTTACAGAGGTTAGATATTAGATATCATCTTATTTGCCATCCCTCCACATCACCCCGCTGCCTCTGTGCTCAGAGACGAACTACACCGCAGTCACGGTCTACCAGGCTGCTAGATCAGCTAGCTAACTGTGTTGTTTCACAGCCATTTTGATAGCGATCGTAATGAAATCATTATCGGCTTCTGGGGTTATGTTGGTCAGGCAGTAAACACGGTGCTCAGGTTGTCACGTCACGTTACCAAACATGCTGACGGAACTCAGGTCCTGGTTCTTGAGCGGCGGTTTCTCCACTTCAACGCCGGCTTCATCCACATCTGTGATCTCCACGTCATCCATCTCTGACACAAGCTAACACTCCCAAGCTGAGCAATAAACGTTATCGTCTCTTTGATTAGTTGCTGTTGTTGTGGTGGTGGCGACTATTTCCTACATCCGCCATCTTTGATGACAGTGTACGCAGAGCAGTCAGTATGAATGACGTGTCCACTTTCTCCTTTTGTGGTGCTAACAAAACCACTTCAGAGGGATGTTACCGGCTGTTAGCGCCACCCACTGGACTGGACTATGCTCACAGTCACAGCTCATCTGGGCTGTGGTCCTACTGTACACTACCGCATGCGTTTCTCTGCTCTTTCTGTGCGCATTTCATACGCTCTGTTCGGGGGAATGAGGCTGTGCGTCACTAGCGCCACTCCTGTCGCCTAGCAACTTTGACAACACGTAATTTTTTCACCAAAACTTGAAGCCGGAGCTCCCTCCCCCTATTTTCAACATCAACAGCTGTCAGCACTGAGCTGAAACACAAAACTTAATGTTTTCAAATGGCTCTGTCAGTGTTGTTGGCTTCAGTTACCGGTGCACAATGAATCTTTAGTTAGACTAGGCTACAAAGAGTCTACCAATACCCCAAGAACTACAATCAGAATCCCATTTTTATTCTGACAGTAGCCTCCATGTGGGCCTATGTGCAATTTAAAACCAAAAGTATTATTAAAAAAAAAAAAAAAAAAAAAAAACTCAACCCCAAACCTACTTGATATTTTGAGGCTCTTGACCATCTTCATCAGCAGATGGTGTTTTCTCAGATGTGTGTCTTACAAAACACACTTAACAGTTTATTGCTGTATATAGTTGTTGATAAAGCAACCTTAGTTAAAGTCTCTGTGGCTCTTGACAGTATCACAGCACACTGTGGAGCTCTGCTGTAAACATGAATATGATATGGTAGCCTAAAAACCTCCAGAGAAGAAAAAGAAAAGAGTGGGCCTGTATATGAAGTTGATTTGATGACTGCTCTTAAAGTGTCACCAGTCAAGTATCAAATGTGTCTGTGTAGCATGGCCAGACATTCAATGCAAAAAAAAAAAAAAAAAGACAAAATTAATATGCTTAGACTACATGGTTAATGGTGTCAGGATGCATCCCAGCGATCACCATGCTTGTGTTGTTGGGTGTGATGTTTGATTTTACATGTTACTCTACCTGGTTATACTGCCCTGTGCTCTCTGATGAACCCTGAGTCAATGTTCAGTTAGGAAACTGCCACCACAGGCCCTGAACTCCAGGTGCCCGAAAGCATATACCACATTAAGACACAACACCAGCTGACCTGATGTTAAATACTGATTCATGATCTGAAATTGGGCCCTCACTGTGAAGAGGGCCACAGTGTAAATGTATTTGTCAGACCTTGGTTATTTACCATAATATAAAATTAACCTGGGCTGTTGTTCCAGAGAGTTAGAACAACAGCTCTGCACATGGCAATGTATTGAAACTTTACATGTGGTAAACAATAGAGGATGTTTTCTGATTTTGCAGTGCATTTTGGTTTCGCATTCTGTGTCTTCTTAAGTTGCAGTGTGAGCAACTGAAAATTGTTTTAATATTGTGGACTCAAGGATGAGCCCCCAGTCTTCACAAAATCAACTCTCACACAATGAAGGTGTCCAAGTTATCTTCACTGTGTGAGAGCTGATTCTGTCTTTTTAAGGAGTCTCTGTCAGATGGTGTTTCTGCTCCACCAGTCTCTCACTCCCTCACACATTGTTTCACTTCCCTTTAAGAAGTCTCTCGTGCATACAGTTTCATCTGAAACATGTCAAGCTACACTACAATGTACAATAGACAAACAATATACAACACAAGTAAAATAAAAAGTTAAGTAAAAGTAAAAGTTTGACTGTAGTATCTTACTACCAACATCTGGTTCCTCCACCAAATCAATGTAAAACTAACAAACTCACCAAAATTAGTCTGTGTATTATATTTGGTCAGTTGCATGGGAAACATTGAGAACACAATTCATCAATTTAAAATCTGTAACCAACACATTCTACATCATTCAACACATTAATTCAATAGATTGATTCATTGATATTGATTCACATGATCAGATTGATCCAAGTCCCTGTTGGAGCCGCTCAGGTCATTTCCATATAGAGCCACTTTGCATCACCAGCACCATGCTCCAATGCTCTGGGAGAGTTTATAGTCCTGAGAGTTGAAGACTGGATGATTGACAGCTGTCCTTCATGACAACACAAGACACAGAAATGAATAACATGCACATGCTACACTACTACCCCGAGACATTTATGTCCTTTACATTATTCATTAAAATGCTATACAATTGGAAAACTCAGCTATTTTATACATAAAAAGGAGATATGTTTATCAGAAACTAATGTTTAATTTCTCCCATTTACATATTTATGACATCACTAGCTACTTGTGTTACATAAAAACTCAGAGGCCTTTTTATTTTTGAGTATTCAAATCTGATGACATCACAAAATGCTCAGCTTGCATAGTTTTCAGTCCACCATTCCCTCAGTAACAGAGGTGTTTGTCTCATATGGCAGCCACCTCACCTTTAATCACTTGTTTAATATTGGACATTAACAAAGATTGGTTTCCACACACCAGAGCTAGTGAGAGCAACAGTTTTAACCTGTACTCCCTGACAGCTATGAAAAGATCATCTTGAAAGTAGAATTACCACCTCATGAGTGTGTGTCCACCAACCAGCTCAGGGGCATTGAAACGTGACCATATTCTCCCCTTTTTAAATAACACTGTTACTGTAACTTTGACCTTTGATCTTTCACCACCAAAGTTCACATCCTTTTGGGATAGGTCTCTCTCTCTCTCTCTCTCTTCTTTCTTCATATCTTTCTCATCCATGGTGCCCTAACCCTAACCCTTAATTTTTACAAAGACGTTGAGCAGATGATACAAAATGTGAAACATGTCTCAGACATCACTACAAACAAACAAAAGAGCCTATGCTAATGGAAGACCCACCCACTGCACCATGACAAAAAGTAGGCACTGATTTATTTCATCTACATGGCAAGGACTATCTTCTGCTGATTGACTATTATTCTAACTAACCAGGAGTTGCACAACTGTCCAGTACATCAGCTCAGTCTGTCATCACACACATGAAAGGGTTTTTTGCCAGACATGGAATTCCACAATGTGTCGTCACTGACAATGGTCCACAATATGACTGTGGTGAGTTTAGTGAGTTTGCAAAGCAATATGGATTTAAACATGTCACCTCTAGCCCTTTGTATCCACAGGCTAATGGACAGGCTGAAAAGGGGGTCCAAATCATACAGAGACTGTTGAAAAAGGCAAAAGACCCTTACCCTTACCTGGCTTTGCTAAGCTACAGGGCTGCAGTTCTGGAGCGTGGAGCATCTCCTGCTGAGCTACTCATGCATCACAAGCTGCATGAACTATGACAAAACATCAAGGCATCTGGAACCTCGTCAGGAAAGAGATGTTGTGAGGATTGAGGGTCCTGAGTTCTGGGACAGGAAAAGAACATTCCTCAGCGAAGTAGGTCCCAGGTCTTTTGTGGTCAAACAGAAAATGGACAAGTGTTAAGGAGAAACAGGAGGAGTCTGTTAAAGACTCAGTACGTTGAGAATCAAGCCAAGGAGACAGGGCTGAGGAGACAAGACATGAACAGTGAGAGGGTGCTACACCAGATGTGCACCACAGTAAGCCTCCTGCACCTCCCCCAATGACTGTGACACTCAGAAGGTCCACCAGGCCTAGGAAGCCTCCTGAGAGGCTCATTGAACAAGTGTTAAGTGTTCAAATAATATAATGTGAAAGAAAGTTGTTGAAATTTGGTACTGTTACATAATTAGAAAAAAAAAAAAGAATTGTTCATCCTTGTGCTGAATTTGATATGTTGTAATGAGTTATTGACTTTTACAGTTGTGTAAAATGTGAAGAACAATACTGTAATCCAGTGTTTGATATTCATTTGATTTGATCTAGAAAATTAATGTTATTTCGAAATACATATAAAGTCTATGGGCTAGATTACATTTGTGTTGCACTTAGTTGATGCATATGGTATATGGTTCATGTTGTGTTTGCCTGATTGGAAGGGGGGTGTAGTGATATGTGGTAGCAGATGGTCACCCATAGGCGGCAGTGTAGCCTCAAGGGGCCTCTGTGAGATTGAATGTGATTACAGGAAGTACAAGTGGTGATAGAGGGAGACAGTGTGCGCTCTAAAAATAAACAGCTAGCTGAAGCTAGCACAAAGTTCAAATAGTAGCTTTATTTATAAGCTTAAGAACTTTACAGTCGCTACCCCCGAAACCCTGGTGGTGCGGACCTCAGCCCTAGATCATCAGCCAAGAATCAGCGGGAGGGGCTCATGGAGGAGAAGCATGCACTGGAGATGCGATGTTGGCTGCCTGACACCTGTCTGTCTTCAACAATGCAGAGCTTTCCGCATCTCCTCAGAGTTTGCAGCATATTCCCCCTGGGATCACCGGGACCCGTCTCGGTGCCCTGGGGGTTACCTACCTCTATACAAAAAATGCTTCCTCTCACCTGTGTGAGGCGGCCATGCCGGTCACCTACAGTGTGTGTTTACACCAGGGGTTTTGCTAGACATGAAGCTGTACTGGAGTCTGGTAATCAGAGGTCAACTATTGTGGTGTGACAGTTTATTTCAGCAAAAAAAGAAAGCACACCAATGCAATCTAAAGAGAAAGAGCACTCATAAAGTCACTATAGAGACTTGTCATCAGGTGGTTCTCACAATAAAATACTAGAAAACAATGCAGGGCCCTCTGACCAGATGAAGCAGATCAACAGCACCACAACAACTACTGGAACACTCACAGTGTCTCATTTTGGGTGTTTGAAGCTCTCTGCTCTGTCAGTACCATCTTGTGACTGGTGGAATCTTTTCAAAGCACTATCCAGTTCAATCAGGATAGACTAATAGGGATAAAGAGAAACAGGTTTGAAGATGAAATTACATTGATTGTGCACATAAATAATGTTTGGTGCTTAGACCCCAGGGAGTAGACCAGCTAAGTGTACTGATCTAGGGATATGAAGCTTGCGTGTGAAGAAGATAACGCCCCCCGGGCCTAGACCCTGGTGGTGGTAGGAAGCATAGCCGCCTGTCGAGGAACCACTGGGTTGAAGGTCCAGATGAAGATGCTCTGAATCTTGATGGAGGTGGTGAAGGGGTGGAGGTGGGCCGAGAATTTTGCTGAAACGACAGCTGGATGATAGCAGAGAAAGAGAGCGCTTTTAAATTTCACAGCTAATGACATATTGGAAGAAGAGAGAGAGGGTGGCAGACTGTGATTGGATGAGTTAGGTGAAGAAGGGTGGAGTGGGAGGATAGCAGGAAAACTGGGAGGAGGCTCGGAGGCGTGGTCAAAGAGCTAGTCTTCCTGTCTGAACTTTCGCTTAGCTCCAATTTTGATGAACTTTGCGTAAGACATGTATTATAATCTTCAAATATGAATAATATAATGAAACAAGATAATCCTTCTCGTTATGTAGGAGTTTCTTATGTCATTACATGACTGCAATTTCAACCTTTTTGACTTGTTTAATTTGTACCATGTGTTAGAATAATGGTAGTGACTTACAGAGTGAGGCGTCACACAGCAGGAGTGATGCAGAGCAACAGGGACACTAATGACTGATACTAAATGTTTTGTTCCCACAGGAATGAATTTAATGTGTAAAAGGATCAGTCACCACGTCATTCCTAAAAGTCTAACACATACCATGGAGCGAGGACATCAAGGACTTTTAGATCAAAGTTATCCCCATCCTACAAAAAAGTTTTGAACCACACAAACTGAGGGTTTGATCCAAATTAAAACCAAGATAGGATTATGTGATCTAATCTGATTTCAGAATCAGATTCAGAATTCAATTCCTGGTTTTGAACAACCCACGTATTGGCAATATAGCTAAACACCACCATTTCCGACTCATGGTGGTGTGTAAGAACCAGATCCTCCGTGGGTATGTGTTAAACAATTTATCAACTTGCAAACCTTAAAAAAACAGGTACAAAAGTGCTAAAGACCTCAAAAAAAAGGACAAAAATACTAAGCCTGTGACACAAAACCCATTCCCACTTCACACACACACACACAGTTGAAAAACTGTGTATCTTCCCTGATCCTCTGACCCCCCCCCCGATCAGCTGTGTCTCCCTTATCTAACCTGTGTGTGACTGATTACCCCCTGTGCCCATAGGTGTGCAGGTAACCTAACCACAAATCTAAATTGGTTGCAAGAACCCATTTTTAAAATTTGATCCAATCCATTATCCAAAATCTGATTAGATGACGTTTGAACAACTGGGCCCAGTATACTTGTCAAGCAGGTCTGTGTAACACTGAACATAGTGTGTGTGTGTGTGTGTGTGTGCGCGCGTGTAAAATGTGATGATTTTCTTGAGCTCTTTGCTTCTGACACTGCAACAGGAGTACAGTATGGATCATGTCCAAGCATTGTCTTTGTTTTGTGTGTACAAGACATTGTTTTTTACATAATAAATGCTTAAGAATAATAGTCAGTGCACAGTATGTTTTCTATATTTAATCTTAATGGTAGAATGAAGGTACAGAGTGGCAAAAATGAGTGTGACCCCTGTTAACAATATCAAGCGTAGCATTATTTCTGGCAGGCCACGATGTCAAGCTCTATATTAGCCATCAAGAGCATAGCTACCAACAGTGAGCAGATCAGCTGATGGCTCAGCTGTCTTCCCCGTGCCTGCTTCCTAATGGGAAATTGCATTCAGAGCGTTCATTCATTTAAACTGCTCCAGCTCAGCCTCCTTTGCTGCTTCCTCTGCTGGCCTCTTTGCAACCCACCTCCACCCCAGCTCCTCCGGTCATGCTGTTATGAACCTTATCATTGTAACCTTATCATTCATGTTGGTCACTCTGCTCTGTCTGGGCTGCCGTTGATGATGGCCCATGAAGGGCAGGAAGGTGTGCTCTTCCTGCCTCAGGTGTGTGGAAGAGCAGGGGGTCCCAGAACAGTACCATACCACCAAATGAAACTTGTGCAAAGTAAATAAAGATTATTTGACAAAGTGGTCCTCACTGAACTGAGTTTCATGTACGGCCTCTGGAAAGATAATTGCCCACCTCTCATCTACATACATTACAGTCACTAAACTATACAGAATTAATACAGTACAGTTGACTTTTTCTTATGGAATAAAAAGATCAATTTACTCTGCCTATTGTATTGACGTACTTGGACGAACTGACCGATTGATGGTACATGCGGATGACACAGGTGTCAGGTGGATGTTTTCTTTAACAAACGCCTGTTAAACTGGATTCTTAGTAGGAAAAATAAGGGAGTAGAAGTGTGAGTATAACATGTGGAAAAATGTAGAAGAATTGCTGGCAGCATGGAACCAGAGTTTCTCACCTGAAATGAGTGAAATGGTCAATTCCAAGCTGTGCTCGAGTCAAACTGTACACTCTATACATTAGGCCAGTGGTTCCCAGCCTTTTTTGTCTTGTGTACCCCCTGAGCCTCTTTATCGTAACAGGAGCACCCCCTCACTAATATGTGTTGATGCTTCTCCAAAAGTTGTCATATAAAACTTATCACAACTGATTATGAAATGAAAATCATTTTAATTTCTCTCTTGAATTTGTACAAAGACATTTTCTCTTTCTATTCTCTTGCATCGTAGTTGTTTCTGGCTGTTTTGGTGTTTGGCCAAATATGTCTTCACACAATTGTAGGATTGTCACAATGCTAACTTTCAAACTCAATACCAACACCCAGGAAAAGATTCAATGCCATATTTGATACTGTGATTTGATACAGTGCTTCCCTTACATCTTATTTTGGGGTGGGGTGGGGGTTCAATTATTTTATTTTTATTTCAATCAAAAGCAGCTATAACACGTGTTGTTTCTATTAGCCTAAATAAAAAAGCTAACTCTGAGCTGTGTAGTTTCAGTCTAACGTGTTGCTATCGTTTCATGACATTAATTACTAGGGGTGGGCGAAAAAATCGATTCATGTAAGAGTCGCGATTCTTATCCTCTACGATTTTAAATCGATTCATAAAATTCAAAAATAGATTTTTTTATTAACGTTTCCTCCGTCTCTCTGCGCGCCCTCACAGGCTTCCGTACACAGCAGCAAGCTGTGTTGTTAAGCTAGTTAAGTTTCTGCAAACAGCTCTCGCTGTCGGCACTATGGAAGAACAAGACATTCAGCCAGTCCCCCCCACCCCCCGTTAAAACACACACGCTGCTACAGCCGTGCAGCCACATCCACTGTGCTCTGGCTCAGCTGATCGCCGCTCAGATGGAGGTCAGATCTTCATATTTTGAACTGTTTTTATACAAAGTGCAGCCAAACACCAGGCTAAAGAGAGAGGGACAGCACAGCTCGTCTGTGGAGCTACAGGTGAAGCGGCTGGAGAGCGCAGCACCGTCCCTTTTTTTAAGCAGCGCCGCTGATGCACATCTATGTCCGTGTATGTTTGTCGTCTGACCTTCTTTCACGGGGACCGCGCTGCATAACTAGCACATAGGCCTACTGTAGGCCTAATAAGTCCTCCTGTGTTGAAATATGCAAAAAAGTTTTTTTTATTTGAGCAAGTTTAGCATGAATAAATGTTACCTTATATCTGAAGTTTACCTTTGTGTCTTTACATCATTGGAACCAGTTGATATAACATTTTCAAATTTAAAAATCACATCATCTTATACAAACTGTATCTGTTTTAATGCCATAATTTGCCTCATTGTTAAAACACTATACACTTTATCAATTTTTGATAAAGAACAATCATTTTGAATCGAAAATTGATTTTGAATCGAATCATGACCCTAAGAATCGGAATCGGATCGAATTGTGAGACACCCAAAGATTCCCACCCCTAGTAGCTATTTACCATTTTGACCTCCTCCCCTGCAGTTGTGCCAGCACCCTCCTGATTTTTCCCCCTCCAGATTATCTAACAAATCATTGGGAAATTTATTATATTCATATACACTATAAATTATATAAGTAATAAAAATTTCAAATGGTAAAATACATAACATGTAGTACCTCACACTTGAATGAATTTCCCTTTGCGGATTAATAGTAAAGTAATTTGTATTGGTCAAATGGGCCTTGGCATGCATGACAGAAGGGAATGACCTCATCTACAGGAGAGGTTTGATTTCCAACATCGAAACTGCCAGGTAGGGCCAATACTTATCTGTGCAGTAGAACTGTCCATTTGTGGCTGCCCGAAGCTCCTTCTGCAGGAACAATGGATATGCAAATATTTCCTCCCTATACATGCTGAGGGCCTTCAATAGCACTCCGTGTCCTCAAGGCCACCACCTCAAGGCCCTCTTCATCCAGTTTACTTGCTCTTCTTGCGGTCTCACGTGCAGCAGACCGCTGACTGGCTCCACAGATTCCCCTGTCTGCATGACAAAATAATTCTGGTTCAAAGTGAAAACTAACTAGTTATTTTTATTTTGCTTAAATCGCTGGTTGCAAACTAAGACACTAGTCCGTATTGTATCAGCTGACACCACCTGGTCTTGATGGATACAATAAGTATTTAATAATGGAAAAATCATACATTTCAAATTTTTTGCCAAATAAAAGTATATAAATATTAAAAAATAATAATAAATATTTTCCTTACACTTTACATTTTACGCCTGGTCTCCAAAATTGTGCACATCAGCATCCTTGGCAATGAAGGTGCCCTCAAAATATGGTCCATCTGACGTAAATGGAATAAGAAAAACAATTATGTTAAGTGTCAGACATTATTTGTTCAATTGATTTTACAGAATGTTAACAAGTTACCCTCCTGACTGTCGAAATCGGTACTGCCTTCTGTTGCTATCTGCACAAAGAGCAAGCATGTTGGGGGTACATGCCCGGTGAAGTGCTCTACACTGGCCATTCTCTCACACTGGTACTGGCAGAATGTGTATTCCATATAGCTTCTTTGGAATATGTCTCCATGTATCTTCCCAGACTGTACAAATTGAATATTAAAAAGTACAATTAAATAGCTGAAATTCTTCTGTCTCTACTTTGATCCACACTGATCTTACCCTTCCAAAGTGACGAGTCCTCCTCTTGAACATCTGCAAAAACCTAAAAACAAAAAGCAGTACAGTACATTAAATGCATGTGAAACCAGGTTATTAAACAAGCCTGTAACATTTACATGTAAAAAAAATATATCAGGGTCTACAGTCACCACCTCTGAGTGATGCCCTGGTTCAGGAACAAAGACTATATTAGATATATTGACTGAAACTAATAAATCTTTGGCTGTAAGAGAATAACTGACTCGACACACACACACACACACTCTTTCTGTTTCTTTCTTCACAATTATGATTTAACAAGTTGAAGTTTAACAACTTCGATTTGTTTGTTTGTTTGTTTTTTCAGTTTGAACTTCAACCTCAAAATAACTAAATAAATAAATACACATCCAACGCTGCCCTGTTCACTTGAACGCATCATACTCACCTGACAGAAACAGAGATAACATCATGACCTCGCCTCCCTCGGACCACAGCGACTTCAAGTGAACATTTCTTTTAATGTACGTCCATAAACAGGTGAGTTTGCGTTCTGTAAGATCTGTGGAGAGCTGTAAAGAAGGTCACGTACACAAAAAGCATGTGCAGTACACTAACATGATTAAATGCAAGTCGTTACTCTTCTGGGAGGAATTTCCCAGCATGCTTTGGGACAGTTTGTTTATGGATATAAGTTAAAGTTGTTCAGCTGTTCAAAATCACCACAGATGTTGTCTGCTACACAATCTTTAGTGACACTGTTCAACACACAAATTCTACAATGTTCTAGTAGTTTACAATTACTGTAATGGAAATAAGCACTTTGACGCCATAAGTGAAGTTATGTGTTTGTCTAATGACCTCTGTCAGTTAATCACTAAATGAGTGTGTTCTGATTTAAGCAACAATATTACTCTGTCATTATGCAGTATATGGGCTCTAACAGTTTCCATAAATATCAGAACTTATTCTCTGCTTGAGTCCAAGGAACCCCAACTTGCTATAGTATATTGCATTATATCCCCAAATTATAGAGAGGACACACAAAACATTTTCACTCCCTCTGTTCTGCATTTGGCCGCATGTTATCATCAACATCAGTAAAGCAGTCAGAGGCTGCACCTGAGTGGTTGAACACTACATTATAGTATCACACAACAACAAATGTTGGGTTTCTTGACCTTTGACCTCTTGTATTTTAAGATCCAATGAGACCAATGATGACAAACCATCATGGCAGAGTGGCTCACATTGTAATGGTTGCTCCTCTCTGACCTGGACATCCACAGTTTCCTGCTGCCCAGTGATGTTTCTTCCTCAGCCATTTTCATTTTTCATATCATTTTTATTTGCAATATTTTTTTCATATTTCATTTTACATATTGTCAATTTCTTGATGTGAAATTTTGTAGATTTCAATGTGGCGGCAGCAGAAATGACCAAGGACCAAGGTACCTTTTAACCGTTTGATTTTGTAATATAAATGACACACCAAGAAAACAGAAACAGGCCGGACCGACTGGGGTCATTGAATGCATTTTGTGTGAAAGCAATGAAAAGTGATTCACAGTTTGCTCCACATGGACTTCTGTTTTGCAGACTGTGTTAAGAGTTTTGAAAATGTGACTTCAGTTTCGACCAGTGCTTGTTAGCAATTGAAAAAAAAACTGTAATTCTGTTCAAAAACACCACAGATGTTGTCTGCTACACAATCTTTAGTGACACTGTTCAATACACTAATTCTACAATGTTCTAGTACTGTACACACCAGCTCACAGGTCCATCATGTCTCCAGCTGCTCCTCCACTGATTGGTTCTTCTTCTCTGCTTCATATCAGTGTCAGCTAAATGCAGTCACACAGCAGTGAGGAAGAGGAAGCTGCCACCAGCTGCTGTACTTCTACTATTAATCCACAAGATGGGGTCATGAAGCTGCAGTGAAGTGAAGAGCAGCCCAGCAACATGATCCATGGATGACTGTGGCCCATGTCAAATGTTGGTGACAGTTTTCTGGCATCAGACATCAGACAGAAATTCATGTCAAACAACATGTTATATACAACTGCTATAAATGTCTATACATCAAACATGCCTCTAAACCTAAATGTTCAGTGTTAAGAATAATCAATAAAGTCTCTGAAAAAACCCTGATAACATGAGGTGATCAGTATTGATCAGTGACGTGCAGTAACAGACAGTATTGATCAGTGTCAGGCAGTAACAGGCAGTACTGATCAGACTAATCTTCATCAATCGACTGTAGTTGCTGTTGAACCAGGAGCCTCTGACTCATCTGATGTGTTCACTGACTTTTTGAACATCATCTTGAGCCTTAAAAACCCTGTGAGTCCACATCAGTCCTGTGGTGTAAATCTAATGACAGAGCACTCAGTGCCTCAGACAGCAGGAGAGCAGCGGCTCATCTCCACCTCCTCCACAGGCTGATTCAGGCGCTAAAGCTGCCTCCAGTCATCAGTAAGTGGAGCACACACAAAGAACCACTCTGTGTTCAACTGCTGACCATCCACTAACTCTGCTTCTGTTCTTATTCCAGCGCTTCCACCCACAACATCCACACAACATGGCCGACACGCTGCTGTGGGTCCAGACTTTACAGTCACAGCTCTGACTCAGCTACAGTAACATTAGAACAACACAACAACAACACAAGCATAAGAGAAGTCAGCTAACCACAGGTGTTAACCAGGAAAACATTCAAAGTGTTCGCGTTACCTTCACAGGAGAAAATCAAGTGCCACACAGCTGTTGCTTCAAAGTTGGACTCTGAAACCTTGAACTTTGAATCACCTGTTGGACGTGATGCTCTGCTGCACTTTCCTCAGTAAAATCCAAAGTGAACAAAGAAACAGCGGTACTAAAAACCTAGATCTGGAAAAAGATGTTTACACACCAATGTTAATATTACATAAGACAAGAAAGATTCATTTGGACAGCCCATTGTTACAAACAGTTTGGATCGTGTTTTTCTTTGCAAAATAATGAACAAATCAAAAGAAAACAGAGCTCCTCCACCACTCTGTTGAACAGCCTGACAGAGCTGATGTTACTTCTCCGTCTCAGGGAGTCCACTGATGTTGCCGTCATCTTCATCACATGGTCCACATGGTTTGGTGCATCCAGCCTCCCTGAGATGAGCTCACAGGCTGGCAGACTGCAGGGTTTGAGCCCACAGTTTAATGCAGCACTTGTTATTAAAGTCATCTAAACTTGTATTTGAATCCATAGATCTTCTCCAGGATATTTCAAATCAAACTTCGATGGTGGTAAAAACAGGTGTGGGCCTTCACCTTAATTCTTCCATCAAGTGAGTGTTAAAGTGTTACAGGCCTTGTGGAAGTACTGTGAGTTCAAGTATTGTCTACCAGACGAAAACCATGCTCAAAATTTACAGTTCCCTATCAAGACTGTGCAGTTCTTCTTTGAATATGTCAGAATATATTTAATATGTCTGAATATTGTCAAAATGGGTTCCCTTTTTTCCTCAGGATGACACAATACATGCATGCATCCTCAAGTCCTTGTGCACCTACCTGAACCAAGACCATGAGAAACTTGTGAAGGAATATATGATGAGTTACAGACACTATGTGGCAAAACAGCTGCAGACCAGTAGGATAAAGTACATATTTACTGTGTGTTTGAAATGTCCTAAAAGAATATTCTGAACCATATATTTAGTACAGAGCACAACATTAAGATCAAATAAGCCTTCACTGATCAGCAGAAGGGACATTCAGGAACATAATGTTGACATTTTCGACATTTGAACATGTTTGAAGAGATGTTTAAGAGCACATTTAAAAGTTTGAATCAAAATTGGATCTACATTTATCTCTGTCCAAAAGACATCAATTCATCAATTTGATCCATGCAGCTCCTTTTGTTCATTTTGTCCATGGTTTGATCATTTAATGAGTATGCAGTTAACACCTTAACCCTAGCTCTTTTATAGTGATTGTTGGTCTCTCTGTTGCTTGGTTCACTAGTAGTCAAATGAATGCTTTCAGTGCTCGCTGGGATGTCAAACCTTAGATTTCACTTCTGCACGTTTGTAATGTATGTATCTGCACTCCAAATGTACAACTTCATTGTACTTGTTTTCTTAATCAAATTGGAGGTCTCTTGCCACTCCTTGTCTAGACTCAGACCAAATATATTCATTGTCATATTTGACTCCACAGAGCACACACACTGAGGCCCACACTTTCATGGAGCAAACTGTGATGGGCGTGTATGTCATACAGAAGGAGGGTGCAGAGCCTGGAGATGACCCAGAGGACATGGGTGTCCTGATTGAAGGTGTGGAGGTCCTCAGTGGTTTGGGGAACATTGTCATTGCCTGTGCTCTGTTATTTGAACTGAAGCTACCCACCAGAGCTCAAATGCACTTTTCAAGTCCTGCAGAAGATTCTTCTAAACCTGGATGGGCAGAGGTTGTCATCCAAGGCACAGTTCCTGAAAAACAAGCTTCTGGGCTGAATCAGCTTGAAGAAGACTGATAGAAGCCTGGCATTTGTCCATATCTCTGCCAGTGTAGGTTTTTGTTTTGAATGTTCAAAATTAGTCATAAAAATGTTCCACAAGACCATTTGACTTAGTTTGCAGAATGGACTGAGACTGAGACTAAGATTGTCGTCTCATAGGTTGAAAAGTCTCCAACTATATGTAAACTCTGTTTTCTTGAAGCCACTATGCTTAGGGTTTGGAAGTGAACACAGCATTCCCAAATGCATGATATGGTTCATATTTGACAAACAAAAAAGAGAGTCTTTGTGAAAATTGGTTGAATTGATGTGTTTCATTGAGTGCTGGAAGGATTTAAGACACTGTTTGAGTCAGAAATGAAGTTGTACCTAGCATATTGTGGTGATGTGTGAAAAAGACATTGAGATAATGACGGTAAAGATCTGGTGTGATGTTAGATCCACAGGAGGTCAGAGTGTCTCCATTTGTGTAAGCCTTCTTGACTGAGTGAACATTGTTTTCAAAGTCCTGTAGTCTCCCACATGCACTGCTGTGGGTGGAATGGTTGTAAACAGACCTGTTATTTAATTAGCTCAGATAATGGCCAGTGTAAACTAAACTTCAATGAATTTAACTAGACTAAGTAGCTACAAATATTTGAATTCAATGAAAGGCAAATGAGTTGAATGTACATATTCACACGACATTCCACCAACAAATATATGTGGTGTTCAAGTAACACAATCAAGATAGACTGATATTACTTAATTTGTTTAGATGGAATATAGGTGGCAAGACTGAATTATGTTCATCCAGTGAATTATTTTTTTGAGTCTTCAACAATCTGGAGCAACTAAACTTTCACAGTCAGTAAAAGCTTCAAATCAAAGTTTGGCTCTGAGAGCTGGGTGAAGCCATGTCCGTTCCCAGCAGCAGGTGAATCAGGCTGCTTCTCCCATGGTGACATGGTCACATCAGACTGGGCTCCAATCAAGAAAAAAAGGCCCAATGGAAACAGGGCAAAGGACAGCGCCCCCCTCAGGCAGGGAGGGAGAAGATAACACAGCAAGAGAACATTCACAGGTGAAGCTCAGAGCAGCTTTATGAGCTTTAAGTCCAGAGACACTGATGATGCTCTGTCAGGTCCAGAGGACACACAGGGATGATGGTGGACTGGACTCTGTGTGTGACAGTGGAGCTGTTCTCAGATCAGTTCAGACTGCAGCGCTGGGAGTCACCTCCACTTCCTCTGGTTCATCTGGCTATCACTAAAGATCAGGAAGCAGTGGCTGGTCATACCTACACACACACATACACACACACACACAGACAGAGGAGAGGTGATCAATGACAGTCAGTCAGTGTCACTGACAGCCTTGAGTCAGTGATGCAGCAGCCACCTCAGTCCTGTTCAGACCAGATGTGTCAGTTGTTGTTAGTCAGTAGTTGAGTGACTGGACATTGGCCTGTAGTGAGAGTGCTGCCGTTTCCTGTAACATT
Organism: Caranx ignobilis; assembly: GCA_021432705.1. Classification (NCBI taxonomy): domain Eukaryota; kingdom Metazoa; phylum Chordata; class Actinopteri; order Carangiformes; family Carangidae; genus Caranx; species Caranx ignobilis. The sequence goes on from MU270012.1 coordinate 25,964,218, forward strand.
GTGTAGAGAGGGGAGGTGGAATCAGCTGGAGCTTCAGCTGCACACCTTCACACCTTTTCACACTATATTGCTGTGTTTGATTTCAATGTGCAGCAACTGTGTAGAAATATGAACAAAGACTGAAATGACATTGAACTCAAGTGAAATGTGCAGCATTTACTGCAGCATCACTGCTCCAACACTTCAGTGAGGGATTTCCTCCTCTTACCTGTCAGCTCATGTTACAGCTCAAACTTATCAAGTGCCTGTGGGACCACAGCATCTGATTGGCTGTTGACATTTCACACACAAACTATTCTATTCATCATTTGCACTAAAGTTGATCCACTGCATCTGCTGGAACGTAGTTTGTCCAGAAAAACAAAAAGACATTCTTCTCCATATTTATTGCAGACTAACATTATTCTAAAGCAAAGATCAACAACATGGATTTAGTCAATCTGATATGAGTGATAGATGCAACAGGACGTCTGGCTCCTACTTCCTGGTTTGGTCCTAACACCACAACACCTTTACCTGATACTGGAACATTTAGGACTCTGTTTGGCCAGCCTCCACACTCTGTTGGTTTTGCTTCTTGTCTTGTTGTTTCTTCATTCAATCATTTGTTTCATTGAACTTCAGTTATGACATCCTGTCTATATGTCTATGTCTATGTCTATGTCTATATGTCTAAATGTCTTGTTGTGGATCTAAGTTATATGATGAAAAAAAAAATTCCAGAAACCAGTTAAACTGCCCAGAAACACTTTTCCTTCATGAGTTGATTGATCTGGAGGGAAACAGCTACAGATGTGACTGACCTCAGAGTCTCCAGTCTACAGTCTGGACTCTTCTGGAGATCACTCAGATCCTTCAGGTCTGAGTCTTGCAGGTTGTTCATTCTCAGGTCCAGGTGTCTCAGGTGGGAGGGGTTGGACTTCAGAGCTGAGACCAGAGAAGAACAGCTGATCTCTGACAAACTGCAGCCCCTCAATCTGAATAAAGAATAAAAGAAGATCATGCTCATGTTCAACACACAGTGTATTAATGGAACTGCTTTGGCTCCAGTCAACATGAATGTTTATGATAATGCACAGAGCCTGAGGAAAGAGGTGGAGCCAGCAGCTATTGATCAGTTATTGTCTGACACATTCAATGTGTTTGTGTAGTTGAGGTGAAATGTAAAGAGAAACAGTGAGTGGACTAAAAGCAGAGAAGAAGAAAACAGACATCACAGTCTACAGTCTGGACTCTCCAGAAAACCACTCAGATCCTTCAGGTCTGAATCCTGCAGCTTGTTGTCCCTCAGGTCCAGGTGTCTAAGGTGGGAGGGGTTGGACTTCAGAGCTGAGCCCAGAAAGGAACAGCTGATCTTTGACAATCTGCAACATTCCAATCTGAATAAAGAATAAAAGAAGAACAACATTCATACACCTCTTCATGTCAAAACTGATTGATCATTGATGCTGACCTCAGGACAGTCTGTCAATATAGAATCAATATCTGATCAGACATGTTGGACTAAACACTGACTCCAATACTTTGATTCAGGACTGAAGAGGTTCAATCATTATCGTTTCGAAATTTCCCGTGGACCGATACGTGTGATTTCAGCCTGGACCCAGCCCGGCCCGGCACGTCCGGTTGCGAACTGTAGCCTAGTTGAAAACTCGAGTTATTTATATCCAGTTTTTGACGAGGTGACAGAAAAGTCACCTAGAAAAGAGTCCGTATTAACCCACTGAAATGACGCATATGGCCACCTGAGGAGGCAGACACTGTCACAAATTAAATTTTCACTGTTGTATGTAAACTGAGACAAGGACTGCACTCCAACAAGATGCCCAAATCGAGCTACGAGCATAGCTCAATTAAGCTGAGCATGTAAACATACTGAATGAGACAACTATTTCAAATTCCCTTCATTCATGACATCAAAGTCAGTGATTCAAGTTGTGTGAAGATCAATCAGTTCAGTTGTGGGATAAAGATCTAAGATCTACAACAGTAACAGTCAGTGAACTGACCTCAGAGTCTCCAGTCTACAGTCTGGACTCTCCAGAAAACCACTCAGATCCTTCACTCCTGAATCCTGCAGCTTGTTCCAGCTCAGGTCCAGGTGTCTCAGGTGGGAGGGGTTGGACTTCAGAGCTGAGCCCAGAGAAGAACAGCTGATCTCTGACAAACTGCAGTTCTCCAATCTGAATAAAGAATAACAGATGTAGATCAAATCAGTGATAATGGATCAGATGTGTCCTGATCAATGATCAGTGTCTAAATGAGTAGAGGGACTTTGTCCTTCTGTTCTTGTCTTCTTCTCTTATTGGGCCTCAGAGAGCCCTGAGCTCTATTTGAGTGTTTCAGACACATGTCAGATCTACAGTGGAAGGGAAATCAGCTCTTTTTGTAACACTGAAGCCTGTAAATCTGATCTCGTGGTAGTGGTGCTGTTGTCTGCTGCATGGCCTTTACTCTGAATGTTTTCCAAATAGTGCAGACTGCAATGATTGTCTTTGTCATTTGTCAAGCTCGTGGACTCCAATACTTGTCTCTTAGTTGCATTAAAGTGTCTTTCATACCTGAATGCATCACTTGGTCATGACATTGCCTGATCAACATTTCTGAGAGTCTGTGGTCTGAGGGCAGGGTGTATGGATGCTGCTCACCAAAGCTCATGTCTGAGTGTTGCAGTCTTCCTCCCAGACAGATCAGACTGTGCTCATCTAGAAACGGCTTCAGGTTCTCTAATTCTCGAGCCTCTGTGAATGTCTTTTCCTGCTTTCAATTCACACTTTTCCTCTTGAAACCTTGATTTTATGCCTCCAAAATTCACTGTCTTTCAGCTTCAGCCAACTCCTCGGCTGTCAGCTCTCCTCGTTTCTTTTCACTTGAGCGAAGGTTGTGCGTGAATCTCATAATCCAGGTTGTGACCCTGAGAACTGTTTTCAACTTACTGTAGTTTTCCAGCTTTAACAACAGATCTGTTGATGTTTGTTCCATGTTGCTGAGCTGGACTGGGACTTTGTGAGAGATCATGTGGCAGCTCTTCATCCCAACTGATGCCTCTTTGCCACATGTCCTGGAAGAGACATTGCAGGACCCTCCTCTTTGAATTCTCTTTGTCCTTGAAAATGTCCATAAGGTGGTTAAGGTTTAAAGACAAAGTCATCTGTCTCTGGCCTCCACACTAGGCCAAGCACCTTTTACACACCGCCATGTTTCTCAGGTTCCATGGTGAAGTCAAATTCACTTTGATGCCACTTGGCTTTAAGTTCAGGGGAATTTGTAGTCCACTTTCAGAGGTCCATGCTTGCATCAGACATTAATTCCCTTGCACTTGTTGTCAATGCATAAGCCTCTTCAACATTGCTTGAGCTGGCAATAAAGTCGTCAACATACAGAGACTCTCTCAGAGTGTTAATGGCCTGCAGATGTCTTGTTTGGTATTTCTCAAGGTGATTTCTGATTGTGGCTGCCAGCAAAAATAGACTTGATGACACGCCACACACCACACGAGTCATTCTCAGCACATGCAGGTTTGTGTTCTTAGCATCAGGGCGACCAGTGAGCCACAGGAACCACAACACATCTCTGCCATTTTCTGCAATTGATATCTGTAGCAAAGCCTTTGTAATGTCTGCCATGAATGCAATGGGGTGCAACCTGAACCTGACAAGGACGGTGAGGAGTTCTGGGTTCAGGTTTGGCCCAGAGAACAGACATTCATTAAGAGACGGACAACCATCCTCATGTGCAGAGGCATCAAAAAGGACTCACAGCTTGGTTGTTGCTTTGTCCTCTCTTATTACTGCATGGTGGGGTACATAGTATTGGACATTATTATTTTCAACTCCATCTGTGACCTTGGTCCCTGGGACACCTTCACACATTCCCTGTTGATGATAGTCTTCTATCACATCATTGTATCTCTTAAACAGTGTCACATCAGCTTTAAATTTTCTTTTTACACCTTCAAATCTTTTTTGGCCAATTCTCAGATTGCTTGGAAGCTCTGTTGTATCTTGATGCCATGGCAACTTCACTTCATATTGCCCTTCTTTGTTGCTGACTGACCTGTTGAAGTGTTCTTGAGCCTCAGTGTCCTCTGCCCATTCTTCACCTTTGCAGGAGATGCCCAGAGACTCTCAGAATGCATGCAGCTGGTTTGAAACCCACATGGTCTCCTCAGTGCAGATCTTCATGCATGAAGCTTCACTCATGCTTAACATGGACACTGGACCCTGTACTGTCCTGCCAAACATGGTCTCTATGGCAACTAAGGGGTCTGACAGTCTTTCAACTCTACCAGAAACCATTTTCCAGTAGTAATCAGCACCTATCAATATTGACAGCTCCAGGTACTGATCAGTGCTGCCTGAGGCATCTGCTGATGTCAGTCCTCTTCTTTCTAACTGTTGCTGGATTTGCTCCCCAGGAACCTGAATGATGGCAGACCTGACTTGCGGTGTTTCAGCAGCTTCAATCTCAAGGGTTTTCTCTCTGTCACAGATGTTTTGCAAAATTAACTTCACAACATAGTGTTCCATTGTTACTGGGGTGTCACTGCCAAAGGCGTGGAGCTTTAAAGTCTCTTTCCTTACAAGTGGTAATCCTGATGCCTTTACCTGCTTCTCCAGGATGAAGCTCCGTTGACTTCCTCCACCCATCAGACGGTGTACCTTCTTTCCCCTCGTTCCCTCTGCCAATGCAGTTAGTGTTTGCATTAGAACTGTGTTCTGTTTTACTGTGCTTGTCTTTACTGTGTGAGGGGCCACAGATGAGTTAACAACCTCTGTTGTTTCTTGAGCGCTGTTCTGGGTTTCATTGGTTTCACTTTTGTCACACATTGTGCGGTGGTGTCTCTATCCACACACACTACATGACACTCCCTTGGTTTTGCAGAATTTGGCCATGTGTTGCATATGAAACACAGTCCCATTTTCTTCAGCTTTTCTTTTCGCAGGTTAAGTGTATTATCTGTACACACTTCAGATTTATTACTTGTGCTGTCACTGAATATACATCCTGGAGGGGATTGTGAGCTGCTGGTGGAGAGCATAGCAACTGATGGTAGACTTGGCTTCCTGAATTTTCTGCTTGCTGAATCACGTTTGTATCTGTGCTGGTTAGGGGACTGTGATTCCTTGTTGTGGCTGCCTGCTTTGGTAAGGTGCATGGTACGCTCTCTGCTTTCAACTTCCTGCTGTAGAAAGGCTATAAGCTTGTGAACCTTCAGTTCATGGTCTGAACCTATTTTATGTGTGTAAGCAAGAACAGGGTCGCCTGGGATCATCTGCAGTAATATGGGATACAGCAATTCTCCATAAATATCTGACACTACTTCGATTGCATCCACGCCTCTAATCTGGACGTCACACTCATCATAAAGTCTTCTGAGAGCAACGATGTCTGAAGATCTTTTGACTGGCGTCAAGCTCAGCAGTTTAGAAATACAGTGGGTACGGAAAGTATTCAGACCCCTTTAAATTTCTCATTCTTTGTTTCATTGCAGCCATTTGCTAAAATCAAAAAAAGTTCATTGTATTTCTCATTAATGTACACTCAGCACCCCATCTTGACAGAAAAAAACAGAAATGTAGAAATTTTTGCAAATTTATTAAAAAAGAAAAACTGAAATATCGCATGGTCATAAGTATTCAGACCCTTTGCTCAGTATTGAGTAGAAGCACCCTTTTGAGCTAGTACAGCCATGAGTCTTCTTGGGAATGATGCAACAAGTTTTTCACACCTGGATTTGGGGATCCTCTGCCATTCTTCCTTGCAGATCCTCTCCAGTCCCGTCAGGTTGGATGGTGAATGTTGGTGGACAGCCATTTTCAGGTCCCTCCAGAGATGCTCAATTGGGTTTAGGTCAGGGCTCTGGCTGGGCCAGTCAAGAATGGTCACAGAGTTGTTCCGAAGCCACTCCTTTGTTATTTTAGCTGTGTGCTTAGGGTCATTGTCTGAGGGTTAGGGTTAGGGTTAGGGGTTAGGGTTAGGGTTAGGGTTAGTCTGAGGTCCTAAGCACTCTGGAAGAGGTTTTCTTCCAGGATATCTCTGTACTTGGCCGCATTCATCTTTCCTTCAATTGCAACGAGTCGTCCTGTCCCTGCAGCTGAAAAACACCCCCATAGCATGATGCTGCCACCACCATGTTTCACTGTTGGGAGTGTATTGGGCAGGTGATGAGCAGTGCCTGGTTTTCTCCACACATGCTGCTTAGAATTAATGCCAAAAAGTTCAATCTTCGTCTCATCAGACCAGAGAATCTTATTTCTCATAGTCTGGGAGTCCTTCATGTGTTTTTTGGCAAACTCTATGCGGGCTTTCATATGTCTTGCACTGAGGAGAGGCTTCTGTCGGGCCACTCTGCCATAAAGCCCCGACTGGTGGAGGGCTGCAGTGATAGTTGACTTTGTGGAACTTTCTCCCATCTCCCTACTGCATCTCTGGAGCTCAGCCACACTGATCTTTGGGTTCTTCTTTACCTCTCTCACCAAGGCTCTTCTCCCACGATTGCTCAGTTCTAGGTCTAGGAAGAGTTCTGGTCGTCCCAAACTTCTTCCATTTAGGGATTATGGAGGCCACTGTGCTCTTAGGAACCTTGAGTGCTGCAGAAATTCTTTTGTAACCTTTGCCAGATCTGTGCCTTGCCACAATTCTGTCTCTGAGCTCCTTGGGCAGTTCCGTCGACCTCATGATTCTCATTTGCTCTGACATGCACTGTGAGCTGTAAGGTCTTATATAGACAGGTGTGTGCCTTTCCTAATCAAGTCCAATCAGTTTAATTAAACACAGCTGGACTCCAATGAAGGAGTAGAACCATCTCAAGGAGGATCAGAAGAAATGGACAGCATGTGAGTTAAATATGAGTGTCACAGCAAAGGGTCTGAATACTTATGACCATGTGATATTTCAGTTTTTCTTTTTTAATAAATTTGCAAAAATTTCTACATTTCTGTTTTTTTCTGTCAAGATGGGGTGCTGAGTGTACATTAATGAGAAATACAATGAACTTTTTTGATTTTAGCAAATGGCTGCAATGAAACAAAGAGTGAAAAATTTAAAGGGGTCTGAATACTTTCCGTACCCACTGTATGTCACAATCAGGTCCTTTCTTCCAAATCTCTCCTTGAGCATGTCTATGGCAGCATCGTAATCTCTCTGACACCAAATATGGCTTCAGGTAAGTAAGCTTTTCAGTTTTGCTTAGCTCACTATTCTCATGGATAGCAGTCTGAAGCTGGTCCCAGAGTTTTGCCACATCGATATATCACCGTCATATTTGTTCATGTACAACTGGGCAACTTTCCCGATGGTCTGCTGGTCATTCTGCTTGAGTGGCCGCTCACGTCGCTCAGCCCTCCCGCTCGGCGCCCTCTCTTTCAACCAGTCTCGTGGCTCGAGCCTTTCAGAGGATAAGGTGGTCCTGATAATCCACAGTCCATACCATGTCCGCCTCCTGTCTCTCCCGCCATCTCTTTTTCCAGCTCCCGGAGATTCGCTTCCTTCGCCGATAACATGGACAGCAGCTCTCCTACGCGGTCACAACTCACATCGTCCTTGGTTGTCTCCTCTTCGATAACCCGCAGCAGTCTCGTTGCTCTTATATAACTCCACGTTTTAGTTTTACTCTCTGTAGCCGCTCCATCATTGTCCCGGTTCATGTCGTTGGTCGGCTAGTTGCAGCTATCGGCTAGCGGTTCGCGTCTTCACTTGTTAGTCATGTTCCGGCTTTCAGCACCAAAATATGTGGGAATTTATCTGCAGCTTCTCCAAAAAAAAAGAAGAAGAAGAAGCAGGACTTCACGGTGTCTTTTGGATTGTTTACTGAAGAAAAACAACAATCAATGGTACATTAAAACGACTACATAAAACTCTCGTCTTCCATTTTCTAACTAAAACACTTCTTCTGAAGTCGAACTTTGACCTTGTCTGAGTGGACAAAAAACGCCCTCTCGTGGTCTAAAAGTGTAATATAAATTCAATCATGTATAGTCAATAACAACTTGCTTTTAACTTATATTTAATAATATGTAATATTTTAACTCTCCCTTTAAACTTTAATCTGAACGTATGAATGAAATATAACCTATGAATTAATCACAACGAACAAAGGATACAACAGCAGCTTCTGTCGTGTTCAAATCAGCAGCAGAACAATTGTGAGTTTCATCTTCATCAAGTTTGTGATTTGAAGATCAAAATCTAGATTTGAAAAACCAGAGAACTTCTCTCCATCACAAACACTATGACTGGTCTCACCTTCTTCTTGTAGTAATAATAACACTGAGTCCTTTCTCTTCTGCAGCTCTTTGTTGAAATCCTCAACCAATGAACGAGTGAAACTTCAAACATTTAGCAAGGCAAGGCAAGGCAGCTTTATGTATATAGTGCATGTCATACCAAGGGGCTACTCAATGTGCTTTACATAAAAACAAAACATTTAACAGTAAGAATTGGAAACAGAAGAGAAAAAAAAACATAAAAACAGACAACTTTTAAAAATTAAAATAAAACCCAAAATGGTAAAATTTCGAAACATTACACATACAATTAAACCTGGGGTTGTTCCAGGTAATGACTGAGTACTCATTGTCTACTCATGTTGATGTCTCTCTTTAGGGTACACAAAAAGGGTAACTACTGAATAGAACTTCCTCATTAGTTCCTCAGTAATTTGGGGTTTGCGTGTGGTGCTAGTTGGATTCCAGTATTGACAAGGCTCTTCATCCTGTCAGTGAATTCCAGAAGTGGCGAGTCCAGACTGAGTGGAGAGAGTCGGGGGTTGGGTGGGGTCTTGGGGGAACACTCCGTGAGATGTGCTGGAGGCGCTGTCAAGGCGGAAACCTCAACAGGACCCTGTGAGTGATCTTCTACACCAGCAGGGGGCAGCATGAACCTGCAGAAGAGCAGGTATCAGCGCTAGTGATGTTCAGGTTCCCATCAGCAGAAGGCAGACTGGCAGGAGGTCTCACTGTGGTGCAGCTGAACCATTAGTAGCTTTTCATGAGTGTACAAAGCTGAACTAAGGCTGCAGGCCATCAGCCTGGTTCTATACCATCAGTTGGCTCAGATTTTAGACACTTGTATTCTTTAAAAAATTTTTTATGTATAAAATTTCACTGCCCAATTAATGACTTAAAATATATAGTGCTATTTTTCAAAGCAGGACATGGTGGGGTATAGTGGGAGGAGGCACCCTCCACCTTTATCCCCTCTTTTTCCCTCGGCCTGCAGTATTTGGAAGAACAAAAGTCATCTGCTTTCCATCTGGCTGCTGAGCTGGATGGTAATACCCCCTCATATCCTTCAGCTTCCCAAGCCCAACCACACACACACACACACACACATACACACACACTCCCCCCTTAACGGCCTCATCCCCATCCCAAGACCAAGAGGTGGGATCCTGTGTCAGTGCCCCAGAAAGACCCCTCTCCCTGGAACATGTGGCAGGATACGTCTGAGTGTTGTTCACAGGGCTCAATTTCACTGTTCAGGCTTCTCACAGTGATGTGTACTGCGCCTCCCAGGTGCTGCTTTGTTATCGAACTTTTAAAGAGAGAAATCAGGTGATATGTTCTCATGGAGAGCATGAGAATCATTTGCTTTACAGCGCACTGATTTGTGTTACACTGAGCTGAAAAAGTTTGAATCTTCCCCTGCTTTTTACTCTTGCCCCAGAAACACTGTGGTGGTGGCCCCGAGAGCTCAGCATAACTTTAGAAACCACATGCTGCAAGGTTAGTCCTACAGCACAATGGCTATTTTCTAATTAAATAATATGTATTCGTATTCGTATCCGTAAGTGTTTCCACTGCAATATCCTCTCTGTTCTGTTGTCTGATAAACCTACACTATACATGCTGTCATTTGTCAACCTTTAGCTCACTGTTAACTGAAAGAAGCATTTCAACAAAGGTGATCGAACTCTGAGCAGTCCATAATGATTCATAAAGGCTACCCCTTTGAAAATCAAGAAAAAAGTGAAAATCATTAGTAGCCTGTTGATATTAATGATCATGTGAAATCATAATGGTTATAATTGGTTAATATAGAGGAAACATATATGGAAATGTTTTCCCTTTCAGCTTTTGTCTTTACCTCAATTTGCTGCACCCATGTTCATACATCTGTCTTTGCTTTGACTCATGGTCTGATCTGAACACAGCTTTAGGACAGTGGCAGGGTTGAAGATGAAGATGAAATGACCAAATTCAGGCTTCAGTGTTACTGTGTATCCTCTAAAAAATCAATCCTAATGTTTCTAGACACTGCAGGTTTATTTCAACAAACTGTTGCAAAAAAGAATCCATGCTTCTTAAAAATAGCCCTAAAGATGCACGTTGTTCCAGATACAGATACGGCTCTGTGGAGGACGTTGAGCAAGTGCATCACCTCTACAGATGAGCCAGGTTCTCTGCTGAATATTGTCGCCTACATACAACACACAGGAGGGACTAAAATAACCCAATTGTGCCCTTTCTGAGTGGTACTAGATTTCTGCAATGTGCCAGAGAAAAAGGATGGGGGCACTTGTCAGAACTGGGTTTTTCAGCTCCTAAGTGATGAGGAACAGCTCCGCAAGCTCGCAAATGTACAGTAAATGTGATGGGTGGGTTGAATTGTTGAGTTATGCAAGGCTTTCAGCACTCTGTAATAGTGCCATACTTTGGCATGTTGCGTAACAGATTTGTCCTCATCGCTTTTTCAGTGTGGGCCCACCGATACTTCCACTGTCCCTGGTCCATTTCCATGCATGCCCTTTAACTTTTGTATAGCAGCATTGCAGCGATTTAATCAGCTCTTCAATAACTGTGAGAGCTTTTTTCAGGGTCATGTAGTGAGATGCCATTTTGAGGCAATGCAAATTTTACTCTCTGCTGAATGTGACTACAGTGACTTTTCCATTTAATTGAGTCAAATGAAAAGATCATCAAATCAAAACACTATTAATGTAGTTCCATCAAATAAACAGCATCCTGCTGGAAGTTTCTCATCCCAGTGAAACACTTTCTCCACATTTTGTGTTTAACCTTCCTCTTAGAAACAGATGTTCAAAACAAATAAGTGCATTTATTAGGGCACTAGTTCAATGGAGGGTGCCAGGACCCTACTGAAATTGCACTGTTAATTATTATTCTCTGAAGTAAATAGCTTTTTTGAGGCAATGCTACAAAACTCCTGAGACTTTGTACGCAGGTCTTCCCTGGTAAAAATGTATATCTGATAGGGGTTTTGCTGATGAGTGGTGCAAAATTCAAAACTAGCTTGTCCTTGGGATTTCTACGTGAGAAAAGGTCACACTCAAAGATGGCAAATGGCAACTGATCATAAACATACAAACAGAAGGGAGAAATGTGGCATTAAACTGCAAATCTTTCCTGCTTTCTACAATTATCTCAGGGATTTAAGACAGCGGCACACATGCCACATTTTTAGTTGACAGAAAAAAACAGCATACCTGTAGGTCTAGTAAAGTGAAGTGGAGTGAAGATGTTCATCTGTTCAATCAGTTATGTTTAAGGTCATATACACTCCTCTGTGTATGTTAGACTTTGAAATTTCTAGGGCTAAAGATGAGCTTGTCTCCATACTCAGCAGCGGCGACTGGACAATAGAGGGCGCTAGAGCTGTGGTGCGCTCGAGTTGTACTCAGAAGTCGTAATTCCTAACACAACATTTACAAGTATATCAACACTGTATTTTCATTTGGTTTTATTAATCGTCCATTTTTCCGACTTCCGTGTTTTTTGACTGGAAAGCACTCAACTCGGAGGCGACGTTGTTCTGAGCTCTGAGTTCCAACTTGCAATGTGATGGAACACACCATTACATAGCACTACCACCCACCCACCTGTCACTGTGGCAGTGTATCTCAGCAGCAACACCTGGCGAAGAAGCACCGCACACTGGGCCCAGGTGATCTTCAGAGGGGAGCCACAGAGATGAGATAGAATCTAAATGTGTGGTGTTGGTCTTTTACAATGTTGCTAATCGTAGCAGTGCTGTATCGTGCAGAAAAGTTGGGAACACGCCTTAGTTTTATTTTGAAGTTTGGAGTCTGAAGAAAACTACAGCAGCCCCCACTGGTACCCAGATAGAGTTCCTTAGATCTCTTGTCACACATTCTAAGTAAGGAGCAGTCTGGACCACAATTAGATTAGATGAAATTTCAAATGGCAAATCATTGACATTCACCATACTGCTATTGACACACAAATACTCAGAGTTTGGAGTTCTATGGCTGCTGGAGGCTTTTTTGTGTGTCACATGTTCTATAGTTGGTTTCCATTACAGGTTTTCACAAAATAAAAGCCATATTACTATAATTTCGAAAAAGTACAATTGCTATTTGCAGGTGTCTCTATTGACAGCGAATGAGCTGTAACTGTCGTAAAGTCTAGTCTCGCAATATTCCATAATTCTCTTAAATTCTCGTCACGCGAGACTTCACTTTGAGGAAGATGGACGTAAGCGTCTTGTGTGTCCATGGTGTTGGGACAGTGATTTCAGCTGCCGTTACAGCTGTTGCTGGAATTGTTTTTAACAGAAGACGAAGACAGCGCTTGGTTGCAGGCAAAGCCCTTATGTGTGGCAGTGGCCACGAATGAGGGATTTCTGGCAAGGCAAGGCAATTTTATTTGTATAGCCCGTTTATACAAACAGTTTGTCTCAAAGGGTTTTACACAGCATTATGACAACATCCTCTGCCCTTAGACCCTCACATCAACTGAGGAAAAACTCCCAAGAAAACCCTTTAACAGGGAAAAATGGAGAAAGCTCAGGGTGAGCAACAGAGGAGGGATCCCTTACCCAGGACGGGCAGACGTGCAATAGATGTTGTATACAGACAAGAAAACAAAGAGAGAGAGGACTGTTCATGAGGATTTCACAGACGAATTGTGGATAGAAAATTTCAGGATGATCCCGGATACGTTCAATGAGCTGTGTGATGTTCTTGAACATCTTGTGGCACCAGACAACTCATGCCCCCGGGAGGCTGTTCCTACTCGGAAGTGAGTGGCTATTGCCAAACTGGTAACCTGCGCTGAGAACAGGGTCATCTCCAGTGTTATGGCCCAACTGGTTTCTGCGTTAACTGCTGCTGCGCTGCGCTTCCGTCGGCAGATTCGTCACAAATTCACAATCATACACAACACATTACCAGCGATTTTCCAGTCGCAGTTCACATCTACTGCAGGGAATATGCTTCTGTGAGTGAGCTCTACGTACCAGCCACATAAAAAGCAGAAAGTGGAGAAAATATAATGTTTATATATTTGCAGCAAACGAGACTCGATCTTGCTTCAGCAAGAAGACAATACACACTAACACAACAGTGGTCCTCCATGAGCCCCCGCAGCTCACACCTGAACCCAGATTCCTTACCTATTGGTCAATTACTTCAACATCCACGTAACATTTTGATCGGGGCTGACCTAAAACAACTGGTTACCACTGGCTTGCCTTGACAATGCCCAAACAAATACATCAGTGTTTCTTGGTCTTTTTCCTCGGGTCTGCAAACATGTTCTGCGCTACGCTGCACTCCACACTATCACAAAGCCTGTCGTGTTGAAAAAGTGACGATTGAACTCGGAAAATATTGTCTAAAGGTGCTAAATAATAAGTCAACAAAACGAAACACTTGAACCACTGCAGGAGTACGTGGGTGAAGAGTAACGACTTGCATTTAATCATGTTAGTGTACTGCACATGCTTTTTGTGTACGTGACCTTCTTTACAGCTCTCCACAGATCTTACAGAACGCAAACTCACCTGTTTATGGACGCACATTAAAAGAAAAGTTCTCTTGAAGTCGCCGTGGTCCAAGAGAGGCGAGGGACGTGAGATGTATTGTTTGAAAATGATTTATAGAGTGGTCTGCACCGACTATACCTCCCCAAATGCTTAGAATGCTGCGTGATTGCAGACTTTTAAAACTAGGCCTACTATGAGAAACTAGGTCTATGAGTGGGAGGTGGAAAGTTGCATTCAAACAATAATCTCACATAAGTTATTGTGGCTGAATTAGCTTTAATTTATGTATCTCATTCATTATAAGTTGTTTAGTGATGTTCTTTGGCAAGATCTGAATTTGTTGATTGCTTTTTAATTTTTTCATGTATTTGATTACAGTCATGTCCTCATTATTGAACAAATAAATCAGAGGTTACACAGCAGTTACTCAGTACTTCAGTAGTTTTATCACCAAGTACTTCTTACTTGGCTACTCTATCAACCTCGTCTTACAATACAATAGATTTTCAGCAGGTCTGATGTGTGTACAAAGCTTTATGAGATTAGGGCCATCAAAAATGCAATGCACAAAGGAGATGCTGCCCTGGGCCACACCCTTCAAGATAATAGTCACAATGTTGAACAAACATCAGTGATGGGGGTCAGAACAATCTGCTTGGGGGAATAAATTCAAGAGTAAACCATGGTCTTTCATTTTCCCATCAGGTGGAGTATACACAATTACTGGCATGTAGATGTATTCAATGTGTTCAACACCTGTAAAAAAAAAAAAAAAAAAAAAAAAAAAAAAGAGTGATCAATGTTTTTCACATTGTTCAGCTAAAAGAGTCCAAAATATGATAAAAGGCATGTGATGAAGTAGTAAAAGTAGTGTGTGAAGAATCTCATTATAATCACTGTAAACATTCACAGACTATAAGCTTTTTTCTGTGACAGTTGTGCAAGACATGCAGTTGTCTGCAGACAGCCCCCAAATTATGGTATACAAAACTGTCTTTTTTATGACATAAAATTTTATTGATTTTCATAATTCCACAATATGAAATCACAACAGTGTTCAACCAAACATGGGAAAAGAAAAACAAGCAACAAATATATCACTTCTATACAAACAAACAAACAAAAAAAATGGAAAAATACAAAAGAAATGTGAATAAACCCGTTCAATATCCACAGTACAAGTGTCACATGAATAACCATAGTCCTTGTAGAACAAACATTTAAATAGTGTCCGTATAGGCTAAGAGTGTCCATGTGTTCATGTCTGCTGTCCCACAGCCCTCCCACACTTAGGTTTACCTGCCACCAGGTAAGATTTACATGTTGAAACAGAAACACAAACATTCTCTTGCATTGGGTGAAATTGCTGATATATTCCCTATTTATCATGTGTTTTTCTACCTCACTATCAGGATGTATGTTTAAATTTCATTCATTACTACAACAGTACCTGTATGCCTCTGGCGGGGTTTGAGTGTTACGTGTTTCCTTAGCTAGCTCTGTAGAGGTGAAACTAAGGTTGACTTTATACAGGATATATTTGGACCTCTCCCATCCTCTGCCCATCTACAGACCCTGGTGCTGCTCTATGAGCCATTTGCTCATTGACCTCTCCTCTGTTTTAACTCACATGTCCATTCATCCATCCATTTTCCTCCGCTTATCTGGGGCTGGGTTGCGGGTCAGCAGTCTGAGCAGGGACGGCCAGACTTCCCTCTCCCCGGACACCTCCTCCAGCTGTTCCGGGAGGATCCCAAAGTGTTCCCAGGCCAGCTGAGTGACTACTTAACTCACATGTGAAGAAGGACATCTCTTGCAGTGGATCCTGTGTGCCCATGTGTGTGTGAAAGAGAATATTTAAATGATAAATGCATTGATTATTTTGTTTGTGTATTAATGGGCAGAAGATTGAATAAAATGAAACTTTCAAACATATGGCTTTTTATTTAATTTGAATGAATATTGTAACAATAAATCAAAGGAAACATGAACACCATCAGAATGGGTTGGTTTTCACTCCTTTAGAAAAAAAAATCCAAACAAACAGACAAAAGAGATTTTCAGTCTGGGTCCACTGCATTTAAATACAGATGTCAAAAATATTCAGAATACAGATCAAATTTAGAATAGTAAACCAAATATTCATGTACAACACAATGTTTTTATTCATTCATTAAAAAAAACACACATGTAATGTTAGCAGTGAACTTTACCTATTTTATATTTTTTGGTTTTTGTCAAATAACAAATTACTCTATTCACAGAATATACAGCTTAATAAACATTTTGTTTACCAGGTCTTTTTCAGGGTGTGATCACATATGGGGCCTTTATCTTTTTCTTTTTTTTTTCCCATCGTCATTTCTCAGTGTCTGACTTATTCAAAGTATAACAACTCAAGTCTTTTCTTCTGCTGTCGGTCCATTCAGGAGATAAAATAGAGGAGGGTCTTCATCAGTTGCGGTGCCATGAGCACATTTTATATCAAAACACAGCAGAAATGACCGTTTCACCCATTTCAGTCAAAAGTTGTTGTTTTGTGAATTTAATTGCTTTGACACCAGAGCCCAAGTCTGAATACTGCTGTGAACCACAAAAGTGGATGAGAGAAGACTGGGCTGTCCCTCTTAATACTGCAGCCCCTCACAGTGTGAAGGGGTTTCTGAACACACCTGTGGCCTGAAGAAATCTTTGGTAAACATTGGCAGATTCAACAACCAGAACAGTAAAGACAAATGAGACAGATCAACACCACACAATAACTTATTGGTCAAGCGCACAACACAATAGTTTTCTAACACAGACTCTTTTTGAACTGTCCAAATGATAAGATGATGAACAGATCCAGTTTCTTCACGGAATGCCTAATACACAGCTTCACAGGGAAGATCTGACATTTGATGTAAAACATCAGAAACGACATCAGGTTCATGACACAACCCTCACTTGGGCAACAATTTTTCTTTAAGGTCCACAGTGGTTAACTCTATTACCTCGGCAAGAAGGTTCTGGGTTCTGGCCCCTTTCTCCCCTTTCTTGGTGGAGTTTGCATGAGTTCTCCCCGGGTTGGAGTACCCAGGAAGAACTCATGCAAACTCCAGCTTTCTCCTGTACTCCAGAGACACGCGTGTTGGCTTGGTGACTCTAAATTGCCTGTAGGTGTTAATGTGAGTGAGTGAGGTCCTCTCTATATGTGAGCACTGTGATAGATGGGTGACATGCCCAGGGTGAACCGCACCCTCACCCTATCTTAGTTGGAATTTGAAATTGTCTGCAGCCCCTCTGCAGCCCACATGGATGAAGGATGTCATTTTGCAGAAAAAGTCATTTCGAGATGACAAATGAATGAATGCTGCTTGTACTTTTTTTCTATTTCACAAAACATGACAATGAAGATGGACCAGAGATCAGACCTTTAGACCTTAAAAAGTGCTATTTGGTTAGCCTATTTAGGTCCCCCCCCCCCCCAAAAAAAAAACAAAAACAAAAAAAAACCAAACCAAAACAAACAACAACAACAAAAATACAGTAAGAATGGGGGAAATTAATCAGATCCCTACTCTTGGTCCATTGTGGCACCTGAGTTGAGACCCAGGTTCCTGTGGAGGTTTGGGTTCTGGCTGTGCCTGTTTCTGCTTCTAACTGAGGAGAAGGACGTGTCGCAGCCAGGGACTTTACACTTGTGAAGCAGTCGCAGATGGACAGTCTTGTAATGGGCTCTGAATGTGCCCTTGTTGCTGTACACCTTTTGGCAGATGTGGCAGGTTATTGGAGATCCACCCCCACCTCCCTGAAGCCCGTCTTGTTCTCCTCCAAAGCTGCCGAGGGTCTTCTCTCCCCCGAGTGGCAACTCCTCGCCCACAGGCCGTCCCATGCCAATCCCATCACAACTTTCATCACTGTCCTCCATGGGGAGTGCCTCCTCTACCTCTTCAATTCCTTCCCCTTCATCGCTGCCGCCTCCATCTGAGTCCCAAGAAGATCGTGCGCTGCCGCTGCCACGAGGGGGAGCAGAGGAGGAGGTGCTCAGGTCCAGGACTGCCCCATCTTCCCCAGCTCCACCACTTTCTCCTCCTCTTCCCAAGCCCTCCATTTCTCCTGAGGGTGATGCCTCAGCACTATCCTGTGCGGTGGACATTTTGCTCATGGGGAAGACCAGGCCCATGCGGTTGTGTCCTCGGAAGATGACAGAAGTGTGGCTGGTTGGGTCTCGATAGTGCACATCTCTGTTCCGCTGGTCCTGGCAGTAGTCCAGACCAACAGAGTCTCTATCTCTGCAGTGGGATGAGGATGGGTAGAGGGTGCTGGCTGGGCTGAGGGATTCTTTGGTCAGAAGCTTGTGATGCAGGTTCAGATTTGCACTGTGTCTGCAAATGAAAGCAAATTTTCCATCAAAAATCTATTTGGCCGGTGCTAAGAGCAGAAGCATAAGTGTTGAATCCATTTGCTGTCTTTACACAGTGTTCTTGTAAATCTTTATTTCTGTGTTTGAGGTATGATACAGAAAGTCAGATGTAAAAAAAAAATGGACGGACAGTTAATGTTTGGATTTGTTGTGACTCTTGCGTTTGAACTTCCTGTTCTAGTTTGTACTTATTTCCTTTGTGTCTTTGTTTTTGTGTATTTGCCTCCTTGTAGATTATCTGCCCTGATCTAATGCATTTCACCTGTGTTCAAGCACTGCTGGTTCCCTTGTATCTAAGTCTTTGTCTTTTGTCTTACTCAGTTGTGCCAGTGTTTTGTTTCTGTTTGCTTCAGGTGAGTTTTCCCAGTGTATCTCATTGGGTCTGCTGAGTTTTCTCATGTTAGTTCTTTTTACTATGTTCGTTCTTGAGCTCAGGATGTTGTTTAAGTTTTTTGTGTTTTTCATATTCATTTCATATTTCACTGGTGTCTTGGTCCTCAAAACACCACGCAAGTAAGACTACTACACAGAACTGAAATGTAAAACCCTTTTTTTGCTTTCATGTTGTGACTCCATATATCAGGCCTCAACCACCATTACTGAGCACATGCCACACATCCAGTGTGCTCCTGGCCTCATACCATGAATGCAGAAAGTAATATTTGACCATAGTGGTCCAAACATCTTCTGTTTCTATTTCAAACAGAGCAGAGCAGAGTAGTTGGTGTTTGCTCCTCCACCCTGCCTGCACATTCACTGATTCAACTGATCTGGTGTTGATCACCAAAATGGAGCTGTGGACAAAATTAACATATGCACATTGGTGTATCTTACAGTACAGACTGAAGTCAGTTAGAAGATAGCTGCCTCTCACCTGTCTCGGCTCCTGCGGGAGGGGAAGGCAGCATTGCATCCATCCACTGTGCACATGTGCATCTCTTTAAGGTGGACGTTTTGGTAGTGCATCTTGAAGCTGTAGGAGTTTTTAAAGGTCTTACTGCAGATTTCACAGTGGTGCGGCAGGTCAGCACCAGAGTCAAAATGAGACAGCCCTGAGTCACTACAGTCTTCCACGCAGCCATCAGATCCCTCCCTGTCATGGTCTATAAGCTGGAGAGCACTCCCATTAGTCAGCCTGTGCTCACCCTCGTCCCAGTTATCATCCTCAATCAGTGAGTGTGTGTGCTCCTTGTCTTCATTGCCATTGAGTTGCTGACAGAGTAAGTTGTTGTCACAGTGGTTCTCCATCAATCTGTTCTCAAAGGGGGGGGATGCACAGGTGATGACCCCGGCTTCAGGTTGCCTCAGCACCTCATCTTTGTTGTTCCTCTCTGTCACAACTCTATCCAGAGTTTGGTCATTTTCCTTCTCCTCCCCAGTGTAAGACCCTCTCATCTCCTTCTCCCCAACTGGTCCTCCACACCTCTGCCCCTCTGCTCGACTGCTGTCACACTCCTCCTGATCCCTGTCCTGTAAAGGAGCCTCATCCTCAGAGCTGCTTCCATTATCCATCTGCTCGTCTCGCTCCACTGCCTCCTTTTCTATCTTTATTGGCATGCTCGACTTCCGTGACTTCTTCTTTGGTATTGGGTCTGTCATGCAGGGTTCAGGGCCTGTGATGGGTTTGACAGGTACAGAGGAGGACAGCAGAGGGAGGGAAGGGAGTGCTCCTGGGGTGTTGGCAAGCTCTGCAGGAGTTACCAGGCTGCGGTAGAAAGGCAGGACTGGCTGTACTGTTTTTAAGTTGGGGAAGAGGATGCCACTCTGCCCCATGCTGGGGAATGAGCTGCTGTGGAGTTTCGCACCAGTATCCACATGGCTGACCATATAGCTGGGCACTGATTTATGGCTTTCTGCTGAACAGACAGGAATAGGGGTTCCATACTCAGGCCTCTTCTCTCCTTGAGAGTTCTCATCAGCAGACATGCTACCACGCAGGTCTTTGTCCCGGTTATTGCGGTTCATTGGCATGTGTAGTCGTGGGTTTGGGTTGGCACTGTGCCGATTACGACTGCGCAGTGAGCTGAACACCATGTTGCAGCCCTCGATAGTGCACTTGTGCTTGATCTTCAGGTGCACTGCGTTGTAGTGGATTTTTAGCGTGCCTTTGTCGTAGAATGTTTTCTCGCAGGCATTGCAAAACACACGGCCCTTCTTCAGAGAGCCTCCTCCCCCACCTCCTCCTGATACCCCTCCACCACCACTGCCGTTCCTGTCCAGGGAACGCAGCTTACCATCAGGCGACATCTGCGTGACATCAGAACTCATGGAAGGCGTGCATGGTGTAGAGGGCCCATCTGAATAGTTGTCGCTAGTGGAGAAGTCCTCTGCCTCTATCTTTGGGGTGGTGGACAGACTCTCCATGTGCTTGTCTCCACTTCGGTCCAGATCAGTGAATGAGACAGAGCTAGCATCAATCAGGTTGCTTTCTGGAGATCGTGACAGAGGGAGGGGGTTGTCTCTCCCTAGACCATCCTGCCCCTGATCATCTCGTCTCTGACTCTGCTGCTCCACTGGCATGCAACATGGCTGCTGGTGTTGCTGGTGCTGCTGGTGCAGCGTCCCTGTTGGTGAGCCTAGGAATGGAGTGGGGACAGAGCCTAACAGTTGGAATGGCAGCATGAAAGCCATGCTGTTGATAAAGTTCTCAAAGTGGTGCATGCTGCTGCCACTTAACTTATCCATTTTAGATGTGGAGAGGTTGGCAGTGGTGCGTGGGGTGTTGCGTTCAATAAAAGTGCGGATGTCTGAGTTGGTGCGGGTGCTAGGAACCAACACTGCCTGGCCCTCCTTATCCTGCAGAGCCATCAGCTCCACTATGGACTTGGTCTCACCAAAACGCAGGAACTGCTGCAGTGTGGCAATCTCTTCCTCGAATGTCATGATGGCCCACCGGTCCAGCACCTTCCCCGCCACATCCTACAGATAGAGCAGGAAAACAGGGAGAGGCAGCACAGTGCATAAGAGGGGAGAGGGAGGGATGAAGTAGATTGAAAAGGAGAGGGAAAGTGACAAAAAAGGGAAAGGGGAGAGAGCATTTCATCATTAGCATTACAAGTGTCTGTTGGGTTGCTCATACATATTCACATAGTCGGTTAGATGACACACCCCATAAAGCAGAATGGCAGGCCAGCTAAATAAAGGAATCAGATGGAGTGATAATATGAGCAGGCAGCCCAGTACTCTGAGAACCCTCATTACACAGAGACACAGAGTGTTTCATCTTGCAGGTCATTTCTCTTCATTTAAATCATGTAGGTTTACCCACTGCATCAGAGGCAGAACACATCCCAGAGAGAACATGCTTACAAGCATGCCAGCAGACACGTACACTGATGTACACAGTCCCAAAGGCAAGAAAAAGTAAATATGTGCACTATCATACCACACAGATATACAGCACTAAGGGAGAGGTGATCATAAGCAGCTTGACATTGATCAAGCGGCTTCTCTCCCCCTTAAACCAGCAGTAATCACATGTGAGTTCAGGCGTCTTTGAAAGTGAGGCGCGGCTCCGTGCCATAACCGTGATTAATATTTCATCACAGAGCATTCACTGGGCGTCTGTCGAGGATTCTGACTCTACGTTTGCCATTAGAAGAGCTAACATGAATTAAACGCAGCCCAACTTGAATACTTGATGATGTACTAATCGAAGTGAGAGCTTGCACTGACATGACGCCCGCAGCCTGGGCCTCAGTTGCCTTGGCTCTGTCTTGAGACAAAATGTAGAGCAGAAGACATCATATTTACAAATGTGCCCAGGCAAAGTTTGAAGACCTCCCTGGCAGCCGTGCCAGAACAACACATCAGCAGGACACCAGGAGAGTTCATGGCTCTGGTCTACATACATCACATCTCCACTCTCTCCATCTGTAGCCACATTCTTTCTTCCCCTCCACACATTCCTCTCCTTTCTTTGTTTGTTTCCTTCTTTGTTTGTTTCTTTCTACAATGTCCAGGTAGTGTTCAAAAGGTGTTGCTCACCTGCAGCACATATCCTCGAATGTAGTCTTGCAGAGTCCAGTCAAGAGCATTGAGGATCTGGATGACCTCCTCCTGTTTCAGGACAGAGAACAGGCGGTCCAGGAGGATCTTGAGGCGAATGGGGATGGCTTGTGTACCATACAGCATCAGGCTGCAGATGTCAAACACCACATTCGAGTGCACAATCTCCACCTGGCTGCTCTGGTACATGTGGTGCACCCTCAGTTTGCTCAGTGCTGGAATACACACATCAGCATTTACTGGATTAGATGACATGAGTCTGTTCTGATCTCTGCTCTCACTGAATGAAACAACACAGCTTCTGAAAATGTGTTTGAGAGGCAAAGATAGCAAGTATACAGTCTACAACTATAAGTAACACATAAATGTAAAAAGAAAAAAAGATGCTACACAGAAGGAAACATATCTATCATTGTGGTCATGGTTTATTCATGTACAACATATAAATTTCCACTCTGCGGCTGTAAAGCTGTGATTTACACAAAAATAAGTCATAAATTGAACGGCTGTATAAGCAATAAAAAAAGAGAACATCATCTGAAAAAATAAAATGACACTGTAGTTGTGTATACATTCCTTCATCAGTATTATAAAATGTCTGCCTAGATTCACTGATACTTTGTCTTAATGCTCTGCAGAACAGTGCTGCTAACAGAATTAAGGTAACGATGAGTCATACAGCATGTTCATTGAATGACTTGACAAATTACACTAAATTTTGAGGACATTGTTGTAATAACTGTAAAAAAAAAGTGAACCTGTCACAGCAGCTGTTTTACTGGAATAAACAGGAAAAAAATCAGTTTATGACTCAAAACTGCTTTAACTTGTCTGTTAAGTTTATATATATCTATATCTATATCTTTATCTATATATATATATTTTTTCACATATATATGAAAATATATTTTCATATATATATATATATACATACATATATGTATATATGGGTGGCTGCTGTGGCTCAGGAGGTAGAGCGGGTTGTTCACAGACCGGAAGGTCAGTGGTTTGATCCCCGGCTCCTCCAGGCCACATGTCGAAGTGCAAGACAGTGAACCCATGCTTGCCCATGTGTGGATGTGTGTGAATGATTAGCCCCCAAAAAGCCTGTCTGTGAACAGTGCTGTATGAATGTGTGTGTGAAAGGATGAATGCGACAAAAACAGTGTAAAGCGCTTTGAGTGGTCCAAGTGACTAGAAAAGCTCTATATAAGTGCAAGTCCATTTACTATTTACCATTTACATATATATAAAAGCAGCAAACACTGCAGGCTGCACAAATGGCCATTGTGTCCGACTCCAACACCGTGTCAGCTCACTCAGACCCCCCTGTCAAAACTTGTCCTAACTGCAGTGGTTGTATTTCTACTGTCAAAAATTCAGAATTAAATATATTTATACCCTGCTACAGCTGATTACTTCATGACAACTGCAGGGGGGTGACTCTATATAACTCACCTGTTTACATTTTATAAAAGCTTAAGATTCTGCATCAACAAGGGCACGTTGCTTTAAGTGACAAGCAGCTAAGCATATGCTTGCCAGAAGCCGTCATTCAAAGCTTGACACACAACCCTCCTCATCGTCCAGTTTTGAATTAAAGTGGAGCGGTAGAGTGACTTATTGGCCAGATGATGATGATAGAGCAGCTCAAACTGATTCTCAGAACCACTCTTCAGAAAACCGTGGGTGATGTCAAAGAGGCCACATCCATCTTCATATAAAGTCTACAATATTAACAGACACAGTCCCTGATCCATGTGAACAAATGAATTTGAATTTTTAAACCTCCATCCTCCAACTTAAGTTTGTTTGTATCACCAATAACCTGACTTGGACAGCCTTTTGATATAATGAAATACAAAGATCAGTGGGTCACATCTGGACTCTGGACAGTAGACTTCATGTGTTTCAGTTTGTAGGAGCTGAAGGTAAAAGTGTCAGTGCAGGCAGATGACAAATGAGACCTCAGCTCATCAGATTATGAAGTAAAGATAAAACAAATAACATGATTGTGTTACAGCAATAACACACTGAGACTCCGATTTTCAATCTTATTAAATCTGTTTGAAGGAAATAAAATACATATCTGAAGTCGCATTCATCATTTATGTATGTATCTATTATTAACACTTGCTGTGTTCAAAATTTTAAAATGGTATTAAATTGACAAATGAAACCTTTTAAAAAGAGATTTACCAGAGGACAAGAAATTTTTCTGTGTGACAATGAGTCCAAAGCAGAGGACCTGTGAAGGGCCCAGTGGGGATAGATTCCTTTACAACAAAGGTTAATTGCTACTAAAATCAAACGATGCATGTATCACTTTATAGGTAAATGTATCTAATATTAATTGTTTTTGTTTAACTGCTTATGTATATTCCCAGCTAATTGTAGAATATCGTCAATCGTGTTGTTTAAAGCAACACTATGTAGTTTGCAAACACAGACAACCTAAATGTCAGTGGTGTTGTAGAATCTCACTCCCCTAGTCAGAGTTACAGGGGGAGTCAGATTTTGTGCAACATCAAGCTCAAGCCCAGTCTCCCTGCTCCTCTCACCCGCACACTAGAGCGCTGTGCTGGGGACACGCGGCCAGCCAGCCTCCCCTCCAGAGCTCTGGTGACACTCAAAACTTTGTCTAGGCTCGTGTTCAATTACTTTATCTCTTTTTTTTCTTCACCTCCTCCAACAAAACCCTCTTTGCTTTTCTTCAGCAACAGCTCCATCAACAAATTCATGTACTGTTCTTCCCGGGTATGCTTGTGAAGCTGGTTGAACGCTTCACCTTCATGGCAGATGGGTGGGGGGCTGCGTTCCTACCCACACAGGAAAGTTACATAGTGCAGTTGCGTGACCCCACTCAGGCTGCAGCAGCGGCATGATTCATCCTATTAACCATTTTTCTACCACTTGAATGAGTTTGGAAACATTATTTTAAGGTCGAGAAATTATATAGTGGTGCTTTAAAGATCCAGTGATGGACCATCATAAAATAATCAAATAAACTAGAAAAAATACCTTTGACCGCCAGGGAGCCAGTGAGGGGCAATGAGCGTCACTGTAATCCTGCTCTCTGAGAAGGAGCTAAAAGACCCACTGAGCACACCTGACTTCATAGTGACTTGTAGAACAGAACACGTTGTTTGTTCTAATTAAATTAAATCCATCCACCTCCACCTGTGTTGATCTGAGACACACTCTTCAAACTGTGGACACACAACAGAGAACTCTTACCATGTGCGACCCAGCCATGCTTGCAGTTCTCACACTGTCTTCTCTTCAGCTTCCCAGGCTTGAAGCTGTCACAGTTGCAGTTCACCAATGTGCAGCAGATAGCCTGTGAAGACAACACATACATCAGTCAGTCAGAGCAGAAAACAGAGAACCTCAGAGCTCTTAAACAAATATTTGTTTAAATTAGAAAACTGAGATTAGCTGCCTTCAAGACTGAAAATTTCAGACCTAGGACATTGCTGTTTTTGGTTAATGGCTGCACAATCTTCAATCATCCATTAACTAAAGCTTATCTTTGAGAGTTGGTGGGTTTCATTGGGGGAGGGGGAAAGGGAGCCAATTCCAACTGACATCAAGCAAGGGTGGGGTTCACCCTGCCAGGTCACAGGATGTCACAAGCTGACATATAGAGACAAACAACACACCAAACCCACAGGTGATCGCCAATTAACCTAAAGCTAACCTGCAGGGCTGTGGAGGAAGATGCTCATACAGCAGGACCCATACTGATCCAGGGGTCAAACCCACCACCCAAACATGACGCTATTTTAAATGCCTTGGCGATTGTATTCAAATTTGACAAAAGCCACTGAGACATGTTGGAAACAATGTGAGATGTTGGCAGTGTGAGCTGTGAGATGACATTCAGCCCTTTTTCATATTTGTTCAGATACAAAGGTTTAAGGATAAATATCTGTACAGACAGGAGAGTAACACACTCATCACCCTGTGATTGTGTGTGTGTCAGTGGTACTGCAGGGCACGTCCTCTCTAAGAGGTCTCAGACACACCTGGCCCATTAAAACTATCTCAATCAATCAATGCCTAAGGCACATATACGCACAAACACAACACTTATTAGTTAATGGATGTGATCTTTCGAGGATAAACATACAGTAGAAGAGTGGACCTCAGACGGAGGAGTGACATGTAATGAGTTAAGTTTTGTGTGGAGCTGCTGACTTGGCAGCGCCCATGTGGAGAGGACTCCTATGAGCTACTGAAAATGACCCAACCTGCTCTCTTCCTGAGACAAAATAAAAGAATTACACACCAGGAACAGAGGAAAAAGCACCATCAGAGTCATGATCAAAGCTAGGTTGTTAGCACCACATGCTGAAAACCTTGGAGTGGCTGCACTGTGGCATTGCTCTCCCTCTGCATCTATAATGCATGATCAGTGGGGTTTTGGTATACATGAGCGGTATGCTTAGCTCCTCATTGGAGCTCACTCCCTCTCCACAGGCGGAGACGGCGCGAAAATGTGGGTGGGTGGATGGGTAAGGGGCCTCCTCCTCCTCATTTAGTCGTTTGCTGGGTTCTGTGCTTCAGGCTGAACTTGTCCTTGAAATCTAGAATCACATTATTTCACTTCACAATAACCTCACATCGTTAGGACAGTTAAACTGACCGGAGATGAAGGTGGCAGCGAGCTGGCCTTGAAGCACAGTGGTAGCTCTGGTCCGGGCTGTATGACATCCCTTTCTCTCTATCACCCTCTCTGTGTATCATCTCCAACTGGGCAGTTTGGCCTCCTCTGGTTAGTGGCAAGGTGTAAAAACCCTTTTGCTCATCTCTTGTCTCCATAATCCCATCATCTCAGACATCACAACCAATGCATCCCAATTAGGCTAATCCAGTCCACTGTAACTACATACCATACACAACCTCCTGCTACTGCTGCCTCTAATGTGCAATATATCATACGCACACAAGTACACAGGCACGCATGCGTGTGCGCACACACACAAAATACACAATGTACTGTACTGTACTGTAGCAGAAGAGGAGTAATGCCCTTCTCTCTTCCTTTCCATTCTGAATGCTGTCACTAAAGATGCAGCTGTTCATATGCATCAGTGAAGTCAAAGACACAAAGATTAATTGCAGAGAGAAAATCTGTCTCATCTGTGTTTCTGATGCCAGATCTAACACAGTGTTACCTCCTTTATTTCTGTGATGTACAACCATGTTTCCACAAATTACCTGTACACTGACCTTGTATATTCATTTTTTCATAGTGGATCTAATGACAAATGGTGCAGGTTTGTCCAGATTAACAATTCCAAATGATATTTAAATGGCTGTTTTATGAATTACTATGAATTACTATTGTTCATACCTTGTTTGTACCTGAGAGGCACAGCCTAAAAGTCAAAAAACCTAAAGTCAAAAAATATGTTTATTTTTTTTCTTGCTGGCACTTGTTAAGCTTTTTCCAATGATTGTGTGGTGATAATTAAAGGTGGTCTGACGAGTGGGGATGTTTTTTTTTTTTGTTGTTTTTTTTTACCCTCCAAGCTGATCTCACCCGTGAGGTCAAAAAAGCAGCTGAAAAAACTGCAAGTAAAAATGGGATGTAGAAGTGCAAGGAGCAAGTAAATTCTGTAGAAAACATATCCATCAATATTTGTAGAATACAAAGTAACAGCATCTATGATTGATACTATGAACCCCAGCATGCAAGTTCACTTTCTCTGGGTTCTGTGTGTGTATGAATTAGTTTGGTGCTGGCAGCTCCACTTTGAGAATTCACATATTCAGTGAATATGAATTCTTTGTTTGTATTGTGTGTTTGTTGCCATGGAATGTGCGTGTCTGGAGGTCAGGCTGGATGGAGGTTAAAGAGGGAGAAACTGAGGTGAAGAGAAGGTAGGGGCTACATCAACACACACACACACACACACACACACACACATACTCTCTCTCTCACACACACACACACACACACACACACACGGATGATGTTTGCGTTGGATTTGACTTTCCATACAGCATATTTAACTACACTGATACTATACTGTGTTCAGCTATTTCCTGAGTTCCATGATCAAATTTTTCTCTGTGCTTTCTGACTCTATCTGACAATGCTGAAATCACATTAACACTATGTAAGTGTGCTGTGTGGAGCAACTTGTAGATGCAGAAATAGTTTTCAGTCTGAGCTGCATTAGACAGAGAAAAAGAAAAACAGCTATGTTCTCCATCCCACTGACACACACACACAAGGAAGCAATAGAATAAAATATATTTTTTCTGACTTTTTCTGACTTATATAAATATATAATATCCTGCCATATGTTGTGAGCAACCACAGAGCTTTAGAGGCAAGGCAGAAAAGAACAGCTGCCTGGACAGAGACGATTCAGGGATGGACAGGAACTTGTTGGCCTAATGCGGTGGAAAACTAATCAATTAGCAGCAGCCCTGCACTAACTGATACTCAATGGGGAAATGAGCAGTGCTAGTGCCAAAGAGTGAATAACAGCCGCACTCTCAGCAACTCTGAGGACAAGCGAGGCTGATGGCTGACTGAGATGGGATCAGATTTTACTATCAGCCATTAATCACTTAACAAGACAATTATGGCTCATGAGAAATAAAACAAGTAAGAATTTTCCTGACAGGAAATAGAAATGCTTGAACTTTGTTGAACAGGAGGATTGTATTAAACTGTATTATTACTATGAACTGTATTATCACTAATTATTTACACATAATTAACACATACATAAGTTAGACTCAACAAATGATTAAAAAAAGAGAAAAAGAAAAAAAAATCTGAATTTCCAGGTGAATGGTAAACTATGAATGAAACAATTATAAATGGCATCAGCAGTGCAGTGTGTGCAGTGTGTGCAGTCATTTGGGTTGTTGAACTGACAAAAATTAAAACCTCAAAAAGTCACCATGGAAATGTGTGACAAATGAAACACACATTTGCCACTTTTTCTGGCTTTTTAAGGATGACACAAATATTTGATTTACTGGAAAACAATTTACAGAATGATTAATAAAACTTATCATTGTGTAAAATATTACTGCTATTAAATTGTCAGAAATTATTTATTTAAAACATGTTTTTTTTCATCCATTTAACCTATTTCACTTATCCGACTGAAAAGTGTTAAAAAGACACAGGAGCAGTTGACAGAATGTCAGAATTCTACAGAAACATTAACTCCAGAGTGTTTGATATAAACTGTTGTGTTAGTCAGTGTTGAAGGGGAGCATATATTCAAATGGTCTAATGGAACGAAAACACAAAGAAGAATGAAAATGGATCAAGATCAGCTGGACATTTACACACAGGCACACGCAGCAAAAGTAAATGTTTTCTCCGGCCCAAGCACAGACACACTCAGGAATGTGGAGGGAGGACGGTGCTGCTGGTATCATTCTGTTTTCCTACTAATAACACAGACATCCACCAGCCTGCCTGTGTCTGTGTCTGCGCCATGTGTGTGTCTGTGTGCGCGAGTGGTACAAGCAAAGAACACAGTCTCATGAATAAATCACGCCTTGGAATAAGTTGTGTGTGTGACAGCAAGGTAGTAAAATGTTAATTGATGACAAGTGTTAGTTAAGGGGAGGTTAGAAAACATGAGCAGCTCAGCAGGCAGCATTATCCTGCCTCAGCTGATGATTTAACATGGCTGCACTTTCACTTGTGATTCTCTCTCTTAAACCATTACATAAAGTTTCACACATTTAGCTTTTTATATACAGACCCTCAGCTGCGAAGCCAGTAGTTTTAATTGTAGTTTAATTCAAAACATCTTAAAGCGACAAGGTTCTTTCAACATGGCACCGAGACTGAAAGAAAAAACCTGGGAGAGTGCAAGTAGTGACAAGCTGCATTTGAGCCTATTTAGAGTCCATACAACCCAAAGACGGCGTGAAAAACTCATTATTTCAAACTGAACCAGCCAGCATACACACACACACACACACACACACACAGCTATGAGCACAGAGCTGTGCAGACAATGTAGTAGATCTTTACCTGAGTGTCCATGAGAGAGTGGTTGTCTTCTTTAAAGGAAAAAAAAAACCTTATAAGACAAAAAGAGATGAGCTTGTGGGATGGAGGTGTGGGTGTGGGCGTGGGGTGGAGTAGCAAGCCAACGCTTGGTTGGCTTTCTGGTGTCTGTGGCTCCCCATTAGGAACTTGGAGGGAGTGTTTGGCTCGGAGAAGGAGTAAATGAGGGGAACATGTTAGTACACTGAGTCTGAGAGAGTTTGGCTCCCAGCTACGCTGTGATTAATATCTGATCTCCCTTTCTGCTCTCTATCCTCCTGACAATGTTGTCACATCTGGCTGACAAATCCTCACAAGCCTTTTGGTGGCAACGCAGAGCAGCTGTACAGGGAGGCTATTGTGTGTGTGTGTTGAGTTTTGGGGGTGTTAAGATGGTTGGTTGGGGCCAGAAGGATGGATCACAGCCCAAGGGGATGCTGAAAGGAATAAAAGGCTGGAGAACACACACACACACACACACACACACACACTCACACACATGCACAGACACACGAACACACAGACTCTATCCTCTCATGGATGGACCATCATGAACCTAATGAAGCTGACAAGTTTGGCAGGCTACCGTTGCTTCCGCTGACACACAAACATGCACATGTATAAAATGAAGTGTAACTCTGTAAAGATGAGCAGGAGCCCAAGCTCTTTTTCTGTGTGTGCATGTGTGCGTGCATCCTAGAGGCCCTGCAGCACTACAGAAGAGCAGTGAGCAACCCAGAGAGAGATGGAGGTGGAAAGAAGAAACAAAAGACATG
This sequence comes from Caranx ignobilis, assembly GCA_021432705.1. Lineage (NCBI taxonomy): Eukaryota > Metazoa > Chordata > Actinopteri > Carangiformes > Carangidae > Caranx > Caranx ignobilis. The sequence continues at coordinate 25,995,194 of MU270012.1, forward strand.
CAGAACTGCAGCAGGACTAGAGATGGGACATGAGTATATGAGAGAAAAGCTGCACAAGACCGTTGAACTCACTCACACACACACACACGCGCACACACCCTCTCTCTCTCTTGAAAATGGAAAAGGTGACTTATTTGAATAAGAATAATAATAATAATAATAATAATAATAATAATAAAAACTTCACTTTCACTCAATACATTTTTAAATGTTTCATTTTTTTTCTGAACTTAAACTTTACCTTAAAGCACTGATAAAATATATTTAGCCCATGGGGTGTGTGAATGCAGTGTTATGATTACATTATAATTAATAAAATGTCTTATCTATATTAATCACCAACAACTAAAAAAATGTGGTTAAAAAAAAGAAGTCGTAAATAGTAAATAAGTGAATAAATTGAGCTAAAGGTGAATATTGTCAGAGAAAAAATAAATTAAAGAATCAAGTGCTGCGACTTCATAAATCTCATCCCCTCTGCTGATCACAGCCACATGCTGTGGTGGAAGTGGTCTGTTCACATGCTGCTCCTCTCTGACATGCAGCCATATAACAGGGAACAAACATCAACAGTGTCTTCCACCTGTTAAGCACCCATACACACATGCACGCACGCATGCACACACACTCACACACACACATAGACTGTTTTGCTGCCACCAACACCATCACTACAGAGACGGTTGTTGTCTAATTGTTACATTATTACAGCAAACATTATGCTGCTGTAAAATGACACTCCAACAGACTGTGGCCAGAGGCTACAGGCGGGCTACAAACCGTTCTGATCCCAAACTACTGACAGACAGACGGATAGGCCCAGGTAAGACCATGTGCTGGGTCTCTGTCCAATAACTGTACCTTTATTTTTCAGTTATTTTCTTCAGGACCCGGTCAAACGAATAAATTAATTCAACTGAATGCATCAGTAAAAAACACACACAAAAACAGACAATAATTTAGGAAAAAGGAATCACACAGAACAGAGGGGAGAACAAGAGTAAAGTGGAGGAAGCCTTCAGTGTTTATTGGACATTGTCTGCGCTGGATTGTTGGAAGGCATGTGAGGGCAATATCTGTGCACAGAGACGGCAGCAAACTGTTTCATTCTGACCTCTTCATTAGTCACATAAGACAGACACATTTCAGCAGTCTGAGAGCGACTCACCATACAGACATGCTGGATCTTTGGATCAGTTTTCAAGACTTTGAAACGCTCCGTTCCCAAATGCTGGATTTGTACACTTATGCTTTGATGAAATTGTTTGTGTTTGTTGTTAAAATTTTAATTCACAGGTAGCCAGTCTGAGACTATTTTACTTAAACGTTTCACATTTGAGCTAGAACTTTGGCCTCTTTCACCAAATGAATAAAAAACTTAGAAGGAAATTTTTCAAACACAAACAAACAAAACTCAGTCGAGGCCTGAATTTTGCCACAAACATGACAATGAAACTGAAGCCGACAGATATTTATGTAGCAAAAAATCCTACAGCAAATATAAAAAATTAAAACAAAAGTACACCAGCATGTTTCTACAAGTACATGTGTAGAAAATCCTAAAATATAAATCATCTCTGCACATCTAAACAGACTGGTCCTGCCTGTCACTGCCATCCACATGAACTCCTTCTAGTTTATTTTTGTTAAAGCCATCCTGTTCATGTGTGGAGGCAGTGTGAGAGAGAAGAGCTGAGCAGACACAGAAGAGCAGTGAAAAGCTGTCTCTCTTACCTCAGCCATTGTCATCTAGACGGATGTTTCCAAGGATACCGTAGAGTTTGCCATTCCCTCTGAGTCCCACAAAACAACTGCCTCCAACTCTCCTGCCCGCACAAGTACTAACGCAAAAGAGCCATCACACCCAGCAGCGTCTCCTCCAACAACAGACACACATGTACTCTACTGCTCTCTGCTCACACACACACACAGACACACTGAGCCACCAACACTCACTAAAGAGAGAAGTCACTGTGCTTTTACTCTCGCTACACACACAAGCGCGCACACGTGCACACACTCACTTAAACACACACCTCCTCTGCTTTCTCTCCTCTCATGCTGTTGTGGACTGGCTCTAAACTACTCAAGATGTTGAGTGTGTGTGTGTGTGTGTGTTGAAACTGGGCACAGGGGGCTGGAATGAGATCCTCCCACTCGGCATTCTCACCTCAGGAGCTGCCTGCCCTATCCTGTGCACGCAACACACACTTGCATGCACACATAGAGGTGTGCATGCTCTTTCACACGCGCAGATGCACACATGTGCACGCACACACACACACACACACACACACGCACGCGCGCACACACACACACGCACACACACACACACACACGTGTCTACCCCCTCAGAGTCACAGTGCAGTCCCCTCACAGCTGGCTGGAAGAGGGCATGACACTCATCTTTCACAGAGATTTGATCAAAAGGAATCACAAAGGCTGGAGGCTCTCCTAATGCAGTCAGGGGAGACTCTCCCTCTTCTCCCCTCTATATCTCCGTCTGAGTAATGCCCTAAATCAACGCTGCCCCTCTCAGTGCACACAGCTCAGTGTGTGTGTGTGTCTAGATTCACCTTAACACAGTCCTGTGAACAGCCTCCATAACAAGTTATGCCTTGTGCCGTCAGGAATGTGTCAGTGTCTGTGCTGAGTGTTTTTCTGGAAGAGGGGGACTTCACACATGACAAAAATGAAATCTGTGCTACCTTTAATGTGCTCTGAGGGACGGATCCTCTCTTCAACACTATTTTAACACAGTCCAAGATGAACATTAACACTTCTAAGTTTTTTTTTAAGGAGCATGAATGTAAGGAATCAAAAAAGGACTGTTCTGATCGCCCCAGGTTTCACAGTTACATACATGTGCTGGAACATACTTGTGTTTGGAGCTTTACATAAATCTACAGTGAGTAGATCAAATATAAAATGTTTTCCACACAGTCAGATTTACCATGTAATTGTGACTGTTTTCTTTAATGCTAGAGGTTCACATCATGTTTTTGTGACTGGATCTATGGGGATGAAAAACAATGGGATAAATCTTCTTCAGTCATCTTCAGTGAACTTTCAGTTCATAACAACAGGTTGACTCTTAATAGAGTTTCACAATGAAAACTCCTCATATACAGAGAAGCTGAGGAGTTTTTTTTTTTACCCTTCCTTCTCTTTCCTGTGTAAAAGCTCTGATGATTTTAGCCATTAGAGGAATCTGCTAATCCACAAATTACAAAGCAAGTTTAAACACGTACACATGGCCTACTCTACCTGTGGCAGCTTAAGGGAGGAGAGGAGGGTGGGAGTGTATTTGTGTGTGTGTGTGTGTGTGTGTGTGTGTGTTTGTGTGTGTGTGTGTGTGTGTGTGTGTAGGGGGGGGGGGGTTACCTCAACAAAGCTGAAGTGTTGCAGCAAAGGAAGCGTGCTCCCCATCCAGATTCTCCCAGTGCAGAGCTCAATCTGACAGCTGTCCAATCACAAAGTGGCTTCTCTAACTAGTAGGCGAGCAACATCCCCTGACTTGGCATTCAGAATCTGCCAAGCAGCCTCGCAAACAGATACAAATGTGCTTAATGGCCCTTGAAGTTGGACATTAAAACTGCATTACTTTCCACAGGAGATCAAAGCTGTTCTTATTTGTGAAAAGCTCAAAATGTTATGAGGTTACATATATGGATAAGAGACATCCCGTCAAAGCATGTAACGCCCTCTGCTCTCCTGCAGTTTTCAGGGCAGGCAGATCTGCTTAGCGGCCTTGTATTTATTCCACACCTAAGGGATGCATACCAAACACTGCCCCAGACCTGGCCTGGATTAGGTCTGTGCTGCTTGTCAGATTGCTGCTCCCTGGGCTGGAGAGCTGCAGACGTGTTTGCGCCCCCAGCAAATAAACTCCATGTGCAGCAGAACAGGTCATGCTGCCTACTTACATGTCTGTCATTAGCCTTCCTGCAGGGAAGAGAGAAAGGGGCTTGAGTGGTAGAGCAGATGAGCAGCTTTGGGAGAACATTACACACTCTCTTACACTATCTCTGTTTGATGAAGCCAAGTACCCACTGATGTGTGTACTCGCACTTTGGCTTCATTGGTTTATTAGATGTTTGTGTGCAAGCGTGTTTGTGTAACAGCAGTTGTGTCTCCAAGAAATTACTTTTCTATACAACTGACCTGCATATGCTTTTATGAATACGAATGCGAATACAAATACAAATACAAATACAAATACGAATATGAATTACTTTATTAATCCCCAAAGGGAAACTCATTTGTCTGTCAGCTCATCAACCATTTGCAGAAGAATGAAGAAGCCTGATGGCTGAAGGTACAAAGGATCTTCTATATTTCTCCGTCCTGCAGTGAAGAGAGAGGAGCCGTCCACCACCGCTCTTCTCTTGGTCCATCAAGGTGTTATGAAGAGGATGATCTGAGTTGTTCAGATTGGCCTCCACCAGCACGTATCTCTCCACCACATCCTCAGTGAGTCCATCAGGGAGACATGACTGAAGTCAAGTGCCTCAGGATGTTTAGTCTGTATCCTAGCAACGACTTCATGGAGAACTTCACATGGAACTTCAGCAGTAGCCATTGGTGGGATGTACACAAGTATTGTTTTGATTTGAAAAAATGTCTACTTCCTGAGTCTTCATCTATATCTCCAGCTCCTCATCACTCTTGTTGAGCAGAGAGCTGATATTTTGCATGATGACTGACAGCAGAAAGGACCTACAGCACATCTCCACTTCCAAGCCTTTAACCTCTGCACCACCAGCACAGCAACCATGAAAGCACCTCCTCATCCAGCTGGAACAGGGTGGCATCCTCCAGACTTGCTCCATTTTCAATGACAGAAGCTCCTCTCCTGAAGAATCTCCTCTACATATAACCAAAGAGCTGTTTTTGTCCAGGCTATATCTAACCTCATACACATTTACAAGGAACTAAACTACAAAACCTGGTCAAAACCTGGAGGCGACACTTTCATATGTCCATGCATACCAAAAGATGCAACATTATCACCACTGAACATAACACAAAACAGAAATGAATAAATAAGAAATCACGTTCCCTCCAAAATGTATTTGCTGTTGCACTTCTGCTCTGGAGAGGCTTGAGTATTTTTTAGATAATCGAAAGTAGAATTCAACTGATGGTGGATTTTTAAAGGCTGATATGATAATGATAGCTGGAGTAGAAAAGACAATAATCAATTGATCAGCTGATAGTCCACCAAAAAATGACATCATTCTAAATGAATAATCTTGGATTTTATCTGAACTGATTGAACAACTGTGTCCATTTGTAAATAGGTGGAGGGCACTGATGGGACATTTTATAAACAATCGTGTGATGGCTATGCAGCCTGCCCCCGTGGTGCAGGCAGCTTCATCATATTATTACACCAGATCTACACACAGAGGTAAGGCCAAGGCAACACATCTACTTCTTCATTTATAAACAATAAGCATGATGTGGTTTTTGGTAGGGGATGCCTGGTTCTGGCCACCTGCAAAGGGTCGGGTGAATGGGTTGGGCCAGGCTCAGACCGAACATGTACGGCTTGAGCTGGATTTTTTTGGCCAATCGAACCTCAGCACCAGCCAGCAGCCATTAGAGCTCATGAAATGTGCTCACAGTTACTGAAAAGAAGTGCAAAAAACAAAGCAAGTAGAAAGCCCAAACTTCATCAGCACACATGATGAGCCTGCAGAACCACAAGTGTGTAGAACAAGGTATCTCACACAACCACACACACACTCACAGAGAGTGGGGCATATCTATATCATATCTGACTTCATTACAGAAATCAGTTGTGTTTATCTGAGGAGGTTCAAATCTTAACATGAGAAAGTACATCTTAGTACAGATTTTTAATATCAAATCAATAGTTCAGCCTAGTTAGCACTGATTCCAGTTGTACAAAGCCTCTTCCAATATAGTCTGTTTTCTGTGTGTGTGTGTGTGCGGGTGTGTGTTGTCCAAGTGTTGGTCTGCCTTTCCTCACTTTAGCTGACAGTTAAAAAGGCCAAAAGGGGAGCTATTACCTTTCTGCTCCACGCAAACTGTCCGTACCAGCCTCCATTCAGCACGTTGATTGGCCTGGGGTTTACCTGTCACTCCCTGCCATCATTCAATGCAGTCACTGAACACTAAATCACAGAACAACCTAGAGGAGAGGGATCTGAGCTGGTGAAAGTTGTGTTGTGACATTATAGGACTAATCTGTTTACTCCTGCCTGTGTGGCTAGTGCGTGATGCAGTCATGCAGTAGTGTGCATGTGGTTATGTGTGAAGAAGATGGAAAACGATATAACAAAAAAAAAAAAGGAGAGCGCTTTCACCATGTAGCGAGAGGGGAGGTCAGGACTGTTCATGTGTGTGGGAGGTGCAGGGCTTTCATAGAGATTGGTTTTATATAAAACAGCATTAGTGAAAGCAGAGCTAGCCACTGAGTGCACTTCAAATTTAACACAAGACCACAGGATATTAGTGCTTACTATGAATATAATCTTCTCTCTTTAGTTAGTGAGGAAAGTGTAGAGGACATAGAAGTAAATGTAAATGTGAGCCACAGTGATGGCACCATGTGCTGAGCACAAATGGCAAATGGCAGCAACACAAAGATGCAAAACAAGGTTTGCAGATGTCAGTTTTTAGAAGTAGTAAAATGATGCCTCTGTATATTTGCTGCCAGGATTCACTGCCAACGTGTTCCTGCACAAAAATCCCTTCACCATGGATATTCACCTTCCCTGTGCTTGGTTCCTGTATGTGGCATTTTGCTACATGTCTGCAGCTTCTTGTGGTGATTCCAGAGAAATTGAGAACATGAAAGATAGCTTAGTGTAGACTAGATAATCTGCTTTATTTGGAAAAAATGTAAGTGTTGTGATGTTGACAGAGGGTTCATACAGGCAGAACTGTCCAGCTCTGTACAGAAGAGGTGGGTTTCAAGATTCTGAAAGACATGCCAGGTAACAGGCAAAGCAGCAGAACCCCTGGATGCCAGCCTGTTGCTGAATTATGTCTTTAATAAGCAATCTGTTTGTTTTGTTTTGATGAAGATACTTCATCAAAACATTCATGTGATAGACAGGCTCTATCCCATGAATGCGTTTCACCAATTAAATGTAGCCACTAGCCACATTTAACCCTGTTCACCAATCAGACAGATCCAGGCAGTCACATGACCGCACACAAACTCTCCACAGTAAACACAGGCGGCCACTCCGCCTCAAATTTGAGGAAACACGTTGCAGTGAGTAGCAGATGTGTTGTGGCTGTGAATAGGCTGCTGACGTCAGCCCTCGTGTGTGAGGGATGATGGCCGACGAGGTGTCCACTGATGACATGGAGGCGTGAACCGTCCGACACGAAATGTGACACACACACACACACACACAAACAAACACACACATGGGGTCACAGACAGAAGGACACACACACATATACACACACACACACAGTTTATGGAAAGTTCATAGATCTCTGTCTGCACGTATATCTAAGTTATTGTGGCTGAATTAGCCTTAATTTATGTATTTCATTTATTCTCTAAGTTGTTTAGTGATGTTCTTTGGCAAGATCTGAATCTGTTCATTGCTTTTTAATTTTTTGTGTATTTGATTACATTCATGTTCTCATTATTAAACAAATAAATCAGAGGTTACTCAGCAGTTACTCAGTACATGAGCAGTTTTTTCACCAAGTACTTTTTTACTCTTACTCAAGTAAATATTTGGATGGCTACTTTTTACTTTTACTTGAGTAATATTATTCTGAAGTAACAATACTCTTACTTGAGTATAATCTTTGGATACTCTACTCACCTCTGCTTCACAGGTTCAGATCCTCCACAGACTGAGTGGGAACATCAGACCAGGAGTAAAATCTGAGTTATACCAGGGCTGAAGTAGCAGATGATGTTTTAAATGTGGTGGTCATCAGGGGAAGTGAAGTTTTCTAAAAAGCAGCTTTCTAGGGGAAACACTGCAGTGGGTGAGTGGTTGTCCTGAACAGAGCCACGTTAACATTAGGTTAAAACATTAGAACATCATAAAAAAAATGGTTAAGGCCAGTTAAGAAAGATATCATGGCTATCTAGGCTATATGTTCTCACAAATCACAGGGTGTAATATGTTATAATGTTATGATATGATCTGGTCCTGCAAAGGTAAACATCAGTTATTATAAATCCAGCAGTAGCAATGTGAGTGCAGTGTTGACAGGTGCATTGTCGATAGATAAGGTCAGGTAAAACTCAGACTAGGAATTCTGATCCATGGAAGCTCAACAGGAAAAACTTGTAATCCTGTTGCAATGGTACTAACAGTGTTGAAAATCACTGTTGTATAGTTACATTTACTCTCCATGTAGCCATTAAACATGAGTAACCATTAAATGAGAATCACATATATAGACTCCTGTGATGGGGACGTTGTCCAGAATGGCTCAGTCCAGTTTGAGGGTCTGAATCAGAGCTGTCAAAGGGGAGAAGTGTGTGGGGGTAGGGGTTGTCCTGTAAAGATGTCTGGCCAATATGAGAAAAACTGATGGGAACCAGCTGTCTGTTCAAACTGCCCCTGACATGGTATGAGAACTTCTTTCCAAGCGACATCTGAGGCGCACCTGTAGGTAAGGGCATTAACACAAACTCCTACAATAAATCCTTGCCTGGCCCCTAACCCTGCCTAATCTCAACTAAATGCTACACATTAATTCACTAACTACCAATTCTTAATGTTAAAAAAAAAAAAACATTTTTAGGGCCTGGACATCTAAAGACACAAGCACCACCACTGCATAATAATAATAACAATAATAATAATTTCTATTAAGCATACTTTTCATCATTGTAAGTGCAACTAAAAATACACTGATGCTGATTCTGATCATGTTTATTTATAAAACAATCTGTACGTTAACTCAAAAATAACTGAACATCCAAAAACAGCTGCTGAGCACAGAAAATGTGAAACCATGTTTTAGGCAGTCATTTCAGTTTCACTCTGGATTCTGCAACTGTGAAGAATGTTCCTGCTGTTTGTTTTACTTCCTGCATCTTTTCTTAGCACCCAACATATAACAAAACAAACTGAAAGAAAAAAGTGCATCAGTGATTAATTCTATGTTCATATTCTCTGTCCATTGTTCAACACTGCTATCGCACATGAACCGCCAAATTTTGGTTTTCTCTGTATTTGCTCAAGCACAGAGAAGCATGATGTAATACAGGTATGGCAATATGGCTGAGACAAACCATACAGCAATAAGCAGAAATAGTTTTTGTTCTTTTTTTCTTTTTCTTTTTCAGTTTATTTTCTTTATAAAAGAAAATTCATCAGCTGATGTAAAAGGAGTAAAAAGTGCAGTATTTGTCCTTCAAATGAAGTGGAGAGTAATAAGTAATAATTATCCTCTAAACATAATAATCAAGTTAGGATACTCAAAAAATCTACTAAGTATAGTACACAAGTAAATGTACTTAGTCAATCTGCACCTCTGGCTGGCATGGCTGCATGTGCATACTAATGCACATACAGAAATATGTATAATTTTAAAACATACATGAAAAGAAAATCCATACAACTTAAGTTATTTCTGAGAATGACTGTGATTAAATATTGCAGCATTACAGTGAGCACTGTAGAAACACATATAGAGTAGCTGTGTGCCAATTCAAGGGCAGTCTTCAGATGCTACATGTGAAGAGCAATTGTGTCTGTCTGACTAATTTTGAAGTCTCCTTATTTTCCTGCGCAATGACAGATTCAACAGGAGGGTCATTTGTGGCCTTTGTGTGTATAAATATTGGATTTCAAAAACTCCAAGTATGTTGTTTTGGTTGCTAAGTGACAGAATCCATGCTTTGCAATGCAAAGATAAGGGCAGACACAGTGAGAGACGCACAACGAAAATTCTCTGTGGACCACATTTTCATTTTGGTTCAGATTTCACAATCCATGAATTGGGACGCAGCTCTTGTCCTTTAAACTGATGTTGCCATGGGATACAACAACCACAGAGACAGGAGGCATACAAATTAAAGTTGTAAGAAAAATATTTTCTGTTTGTTCCCTGATAAACTACTCAAAAACTAATACTGATGCATTTTCTTCAGCCTTTTTCTTTTGGAGCCACTGAGTGATCAGGTTGGTAAAAATGTTTAAATGCATGTCATTACATGACTGAGATATTGCATCAGATAATATGGTGTCATTCCCACCACTCCTTAAGTCTGGTAACCCCTGTGTGCCCACTGCTGCTCATGGTGTGGTAACAGAGCATTCATTTGGTGGATAGTTTAATATTGCTGCTCCTTTTCCTTCCATCCTTCCTCCATCCATGCCTCCACCCCCTCCCTGGAGTCTGGTATTGATCAGACATGTCCACATTAGGGGGAGGGGAGATGCTTTTATGATAATACACCCAACCTCCCCGCCACTTGTAATGGCTGCATTAGATGCTCATCCCGTCCGCAACTGACACCTGGCCCTTGCTCTCCTTTGGACTTACTGTTTGCATTACAACACTGTTTAATGGGCTCTTTAAAGGGGCTGAGGGGGCTTGGGGCAGGGGAGGGGAGGGGAGGGCAGGAAACTTTTCAGTTTGAGGACCCAGCAAAGAACCACTGGGAAGGTCCAGTGCTAAAGTGATAGATGGCACCAAGTTGAAGCAGAGGGAGGAGGGAGTGAGAGTGGGGGTCTATTACCTATTGCTGAATGCATTCTCTGTCTAGCCACACCACTCAGCTGGCTGTCTGATAGCTAACAAACTCTGGGAAGTGGAGTTTTGGATGAGTGTGTTCTGACCGGTCACAGACAGAAGGCCAATCAATAGCTCTCTGGCTCATTGCTATCCTGTCAAGACGATCCAGGTACTTTCTAACACAAATTTATAGAGTCAAATCAAAGAGTGTAAAGAGTCATGAATGTGTCAATGCTGAAACTAAAGATCCAGGTAGACATTTGGCATTAGTGCTAACAGGAAAAGGATTAGTGCATGATGGGATCTGTATTTTTCACCAGGATGGCTGCCGCAGAAAGGTGGGGCTCTTAAAGAAAAAAAAAAAAATACAAGGTCAAAAAACTAAGGAAAAAAGGAGAGAGGAAGAGCCACCTGGATACCATCAGTTTCTGCAAAAGTAAACATCTCAGACATTCCTCCTGGCACACTAGCCTACAGGGGTCAAAGGTCATGATGACAAACGAGTGACCCAGGAGCCCCGAGAGGCCAAGTGAGAAGCCTCTGGAATCTCTCAGCAGGGGGACGGGGGACACAGAGACACATTCACCAGGCCAGAAGCCATATATAAAAGGATTGCAGGCTGCAAGGTCTCAAAGCCACTCTACAAGACTCAACCTGTGGCTCTTCCAGGGAAAAAACAGAAGCCACTAGCACACATGCACCAACAGAACAGCAAAAATATGTTGAACTGCTCCCCAGAGCTCCCTCTCAGTCCCCACTATTTTCCTTTTTAACCCATATGAATGTTCATGCTTAACTATGATATTTATCAAAGACCTGCACTTGCCTCAGGTACAATAGTGGCCCATTACTAGTATCAGATTGGAGAAAGCAAAATCTGTTTACAAGATAAATCACCTAAGATCAGAGGACAGGACTGGAAATGGGTGTCACTGGAAATCCCTCAGACAAAATGTAGCCTAAGCTTTTAGTGGCAGCAGGACATCAGTTGTAATTGAGGAATGCGTAATGACAATATTTCATGTGTAAGGAATGGAGGATATACGAGGGGGGTGTTTGGGTGGTGATGATGACACATAACTGGAAGCTGCACTGGACACCTTCAGTGCTACAAGGATGAATGTTTGTATTATGCAGGGACATATATATAATATTCCAGCATTTGTCCCTCATAGCATAAAAAGAGGAGGGTTAACAGAGGTAGTAACAACAGCTGTTAGTTCATTTTTGTGAAATACTGCAGTTTTTTGCTTGTGGTATTACTGTGGAACAGGTTTTCTATGAAGAGATCTAGTTTCACTTGCCCCATTCATGTGGCTTGGTATAAAGCACACAAGAGGTACACATTCCTACCCGTGACACATGGCCCTTCACACAATTACTTAATGCAAATTCACATTATTTTCCACCACTGCTAATACAGTCACTGAGCCTTCTGCAAACATGGATTTCAATATTGATCCATGATCCAATGGGTAAAAATTCTAAACTCCAACACCGCACTCTGCTACAAAACAAGCCTATAGGCTGTTTGTTCAGCAACATGTTATGATCCATTGTTAGGTTTTGTTTTAAGTTGACATCTAATGGATAAGTATGGTGACGTAGTTTAAGGAGCGCCAGAATGTAAGATAAGATAAGAATGACTTTATTAATCCCCAAAGGTAAATTCATTTGTCTGGCAGCTCCTCTACCATTTGCAGAAGAAGCCTTATGGCTGTAGGTATAAAGGATCCTCTGTATCTCTCTGTCCTGCGACAATAAGGTTTTTTTGGTCTAGAGTTAGGGTGTCCACTTCATAACATCTTATGAAGTGGACGATCTGAGTTGGTACGCCAGAACAGTGGTGTTTTTTATGGTAACCACAACAACCAAGGTTCATTATGCATGGTGTAGTAAAAAATGATGTGTTTGTTAAAAAACATTTACATTTACATTTTACATTGGTAATCAAATGTAACTTAAAGACCCTAATGAAAAATATATTTCCCAGGTTTAATCCTGTATTCACATGTTAATTGTTTATCTATTTCTCCAAACCAAACTTATATCAGAAAAATATTATTTCTTTATCAAAACATATGTATTTTCTCTTCCTGAAAAACAAATTCAGATGTTTGATGACTCATCCTGCACTCGTGGATGGTCCTAATTTTGCATTAGCATCCATGTGTTCACACTTGACCCTATCTGATCTAATTATGAAACTCTGAAGATGAGAAAGTAAAGTATGGTAAAGCACAAAGGTAGCTAGTTAGGTAAAGTGATTTACCTAGAGGAGGGGTCGGCAACCTTTAGCATCCGTGCCACCATTGGCACATTGCAGCATAATCATTGGCACATTGGCACCTCTGCTAAATTTCTCACCGCCACCAGCGGCTTCATTATTATCGCCGCTGCTTCAGAGTTGGGGCAGATGCACAGTAACAGGTATGTACTAAGGTATGTTGGAAATGTTTTTGTATTTTGTATAATAATTTAACATTATGTTACTGATGATAGTGGCACACTCCTTGACAAGAACATTTCAAACTGGCACTCCATGTCATTATGCATGTTTGGCTTGAGCTCATGATGGCATAAAAGACACATTGGGAGAAATTAGCTGCAAATTCTGAAATTATGCAGCCAAATATAAAAATATACTAAAACAAATAGGCCTACTAGAATGTAGATGCATGACAACTAAGGTTGCTTTGACACCAGAGCTGTTTGGTCCACTTTAAATGGAACAGAGTTTGTTTCCATTTGGGAAGGTGTGAAAGCTCATCCTCTGGTGCCCAAGGCCACTCTGGTCTGGTTGGTATGCAGTGTGAACGTGCACCGGACCAAACACATGACCAAATGTAGGAAGTGTCACAATACACAGTGCATCTATACACAGTGCATCTATACACAGTGCGTCTGTGTAACGTTAGCAGCACAAACACCTTGTAGTCATCCATCGTATTATCCTCCACTGCTGTTTTTCCTTAATTTTTCTCATTGTACGAGGAGGGCCGTTGTGGTGAGCTGGGAAGTGGGAAGCAGGTGGTACTGTTGGATGATAGATGCCACCACCAGCAAAAGTTAGTGTTGAGCTAGCAGTGGCGGATAGCATCCGCCGCTAGCACTTGCTAGCATCCAGGACAGCTGGGCAGCCCTTCTACTTGTGCTTCACAGAACTTCACCTGCTCTGTCATTAGCTGGAGAGAAAACACTGACACTCCACCCAGAAATGTCCCCGTGCACAACAAAACAAAGCAAAAGATCAAAATACACAGTCACCACCACACAGGACTAGAAGCTCATAGGTGATGATTAAGCTGGATTTCATTTGTATAAGTTTAGTATTTATTTTTGAGCAAAAACATCCAACATGCATAACATGCTACTCCATGTCTGCTGTTTGTTTGCCAAAACAAATACCCAAATAGCAAATATGCTGCAAAATCAGAAATGATGCAATGATGCAGAGACAAGACGATGGTGGGGGGAGCTCTAAGTGGAACACTTTCAGCATCAGATTGATGTAAGTCTAAGACATGAAAGGCCAGACCCAGGACTGGACATCTGACCTTGGATATTGGACATTTGACCAGCCTCTGGAGCTGCTTACAGCTACAGTGGCACTGTGTTTGAACACGTCATAGGATATGTCACACTGGGCAAAAAGTGTAGGAAAAATTCTGACATGCCAGACTTTATGTCACACTACACAAGGTAAAGACACACAATCATCGGTCCTGACCCTCAACGACAGTGAACCCTTGTCTATGACGTGTCTGTCGGGCCAAAATCGGGCTGAATTCATGCAGTGTAACCAGGGCTGAAGTTAAAATTACAGGTGCTTCGCAGCAGTGGTCGGGGCCAGGCAATTTTAGACACATTTAGGCAATTCTGAGACAGAATAGGAAGATAACAAGAACGCTGGCGTTACAGCATCCAGTTGTCCTTAGCTGAGGAAATCAAAATGTTTTCAAAATTCAGTTTTTGAGATTGACAAACTTCATTGACAATGAAATTATTTTCAGGAAGATTGAAAATGTATTTAGCAAGAACTGGCTGGTATACATTTACAGTACTGTTTACAGTTTTCAAATATCAGAAAGCTGGGTGGTGTTTTTGTGCAGGACAGTCTGAAGATGTGGTACAGCAAATTTGGTGTCAATTGAGCAAAAATTGTGGGAGGAGACAGGTTTTAGACTTTTTGAAACAAAGAGTGATGGACTTCAAAATTGCACTGGATTTAATTGTACAAAAGTTTGTAAAGTATTGGGGGTACATTTTGTATGTATGTATGTTGTATGATTGATTTCTTATGAAGTTTTTAAATTTAGACACTTGCTCTGGCCCCCTCACGAGGACTATTGACATGTGCTTGCATCTAAGCAAATCTGGCATTGGACTGGACCTTTGTGCAAAGTTTGGTGATATGTCATGCATGGGAAGTAGGATTTCTTAGGAAGTAGAAGAAGAAGAAGAAGAACAAAAACAATAATACTGACAAAAATAATAGTGTCCCAGCAGCTTAGGCTGCCAGGCCCCAAAAATATGAATTCTAATTCTAATTCTAATTCTTCTTGAGGTGTGTGATCATGTGCTCTCCTTGTTTATTTAAATTATCTTTAAATGGTGCATTACCCTCTCTTCCTCATCCTTGCCCCATATTAACTGTCTGTGCAGAAGCTGGATGTAGGGAAAGAAGAGAGAAAAGGCAGCAGATGCCCTGCTGTGAGTCATTGTGCCCATGGGATACCAAGCATACCTGTGCATATCCTTCCTAAAAATACATCTACAGTAAGGCTCCAGTATTTGGTGAAATCACAGGTGTGGGTAGATTTTGTTGTGGAGGAAAAGGAGTAAATCTGCATGGAGCTTTTACAAGTCGCTAACTTGTGTTGAGTTTGAAGGGACAGAAGTATGGAGGGTTCAAAATTAGCTGTTAGCTGTTGACTCTTTTATGTCTTGTCAGTTGGTGGTGCTATCACAGGTACATATGGACCATCCAGCCATTGCAATGGGGAGGATCAACACTTCGAAGTGGAGCTGCCTTTCAAACAGGGTAGGAAGCTTCTGATGGGGAACCATTATGTCTGTTGCCACTTCTAACAGCTATGCAATCTCAGTGAAAATGAAAATAGAAGACATACACTGTGGCAACAAAGCAAAGCACACAATCCAACTGTCAAAGGGAATCATTTAAACTCTGAGCAGCACACTCAGAAGCTATGAGGGTGCTGGCATCATACTGTAGCATCCAACTCAGGCAGGGTTTTCACAGAAGCTGGGTGAATTAAGCAAAGACAGAACACACTAACAGTTTGTTCACTCTTGACCTTGAAAATAGCAGAGCCTTAATTAAAGACTTCCTCTTACTCATTTCCTTCCATGTTTTCAAACCTATCACACAGTCTTTATCATGTGTGGGGTTAAATTAGCTCATTAGTAATGAGACCAGTTTGAAATCTGAAAACGGGAGGAAAGTGTCAGCTACCAAAAACTTTGTGCTGTGGAGACAAAAACAGAATGCGTGATGTAATACCTATTTCCACTGTGTCTTATGTACAACTGAGGATCATAACACTAACAACTGTAGCAGTGCGCAGGCAAAACTAGAGAACAGGGAGAGCTTGTCGAGGACACACACTAGAGGTACACAGTCAAAGCAGGCAAACTAATCTGATGTATTGGGCCTATGATGGCCCTTTTCTCCCTTGGGAACACATTTCGCAGTGACAGCTGAACCCCTTTACCCTTTAGTCTGTTTGTTGGGGTAGGTGGTGGAGGGGAGGGGACTCCCTCCGTGATTCTGAGGATTGCCTCTGATGCACAGCATGCATTGGTGAGAAACAGTGAATATAAACATAACTGGTAATTTGCACCTTCAAGCACAAGTACATCAAAATGAATGCATCATCTGCAAAATGATCCTTCTATCCATCCTGCAAATGTGGGCAGTAAGTCAGAGGTCTGGAACAAAGCTAACAGTTTTGTACGCAAAGCAGAAGCCAGCTTGATTCATTCAAATTAATCTTTTTCTTCTTGGATAGATGACTGTAAAGTAAGGCTGCAGATATATTTATTGCTTGTGTGTTTATCTTAGAAGAAGAGCTCTCCCTCTGTTGCTCCTCTTGAGATCTCTCTCTCTCACTCTCTCTCTCTCTCTCTCTCTCTCTCTCTCTCTCTCTCTCCTCTCTCTCTTTTTTTCAGGGGATATTTCCTGATCTGGATGGATAATAAAAGGACAGAGGGTGTCATGTGCTATATACTAATTGTAAAGGCACCACAGGCAACTTTGTTAGTTGTCATAATAGCTTATAAAAATAAAACTGTCTTGACCTAAACAAACATAACAGGAAACTGAAATACAATGAAGATGCAGTGTGACTCACAACACCACAGAAACAAAAAATAATGTAATAAACCCTCAGTGTCTGTACTGTTGCTAAGAGATACAGTGAGGGAGAAAAAGTGCTACTTCATTTCCTTGAGAATAATATATTAATTATACAGTGTGTACAATGCATTTAGAGAATGATTAATAAAATCTGTTGTCAGGAAACTCTTGGTACATTACAATATCCTTTTTCTCTAAACAGGCCGGTTATGAGTTGTCATGACTCCCACTATCTGTGTCCAGTGTGAACATGGCCTGAGGCTCCCCCATACAGTAGAGGAAACAGAAATAACATTGTATCTATGATAATAAAGGTGGAGGTCATAGGTGGGATTATTATGCTACAAATCAACCTGACTTTCAGTGGACTAAACCCGGTTTTACACATAATGATACAAGACAAAGATAAAGATACACCATGAGGTGTTTAGACAGCAGATCACCAGCACAGCTTTCTGTACAGCCTGTTTGTCAAATACAGAATTAAAAAAGTCAAAGATGAACTCAAAGGCATAAAAAACCTCATTTAATAATCTTCAACACCTCAGGTCATGAAAGCCTCCAGGGAATTTTCAGAGGTAGGAGGTGGTGCTGAGGGATTGGCTATGGGTAGAGAGGAGGGGGCTTACCAACAAGTTCATCTGGAGGCCTGTGCTGCTGTGACACATTGTGACCTCCCCTGGGCTTTGGGCACAGCGAGAGCTTGAAGGGGGGGGGCAGCCCGGCCAAAGAGGAAAGGAGAGTCAGAGATGAAAAGAGGAGAAGAAGGTCTGTGCGTGTCTTCATAGTGTTTAGTTGTGATTAGATTGAACACTGTCTCTGTGGTGGCTGTACATCCATCTGCCGCTCAGGGCTGAGCACTGTGTTCCCGTTGCCACCCTCATGACCTCAGACCTAAAAACACCTAATAACCACCACTGGACTTTCCACTTTTCCTCAAACTCTGGTTCAAACAAACCCACCACTACATCTAACCCCCCTACCTCTGTTCATCTTTGATCTGCTGCCTCTCACTCTGACCCACATCAGACAGCATCACCCTCTTTTAGCCACAAGCAGCCAGTGGCCAGGAAGCACATTCACTTGAAAAAACAGTTTTCAAGATAAAGCAAAAGAAAAAGAACACGTACAAAAGAGATCTTGTAAACTGATATATTTGGTGGCTTACATTTTGGTATTCATGTTCAACAAATGATGTTCACAGCTTCTGCAATGTACAGAAGATGTAAGAGATGAAGAAAGGTAATCTGTGAGGAAAAAGCATTTAACCTTGATTATGGTTCACCTGAGTGTGCACCACTGTGGTCCAAACTACGTCTGAACAACTATTATAACCCTTTCCACCAAAAAGAACCTGCTGCTAGTTTGGTGCTGGTGCTCGTGTAAATGTTTATCTGGTTCGACTGGCGTTCCTTCAAAGAACCTGTTTGCTTTTCCACTGACAAGGAGCCAAGTCAGAGCCACACCACACAGTGTGAAACGTCAGTACGTAACGTTGTATGTCTCCCAGCAATGCTCTGATCCAATGGAAGACCTTGCCATTCCCGTGCAGGTGTTGCTCAGCCTACATTGCGAATCAGAGCTGAAAAATATCACAGTTATGTCTAAGATGTTTTATTGTTAGATGGACCACATGCAGCTTGGCTACTTAGCTTCCACTATGCTTGCCATAGCACTCATAACATCTTTGCATATCTTTATGTGGCCCCCAGCCCCTGGCATAAATCCAGACCAGCATGCTTGTCTGGAGCCTCAGGAGCTGGTGGTGCTTAAGTCAGCCTGGTTTCTTCATCAACAGAAATAGGGCACATAAACGTGGCATCAATCATCTGCTACTATCGTAAACATCTCATCCACTCGCCTTCAGCCTCTTCCTACTAATGTGGTAGCCCTAACCTGAATGCAGCAGAAAAGTAAGGAGTCCAGTGAGGCTTAGTTTGCTGACTGTGATAGTTTGAGCAACTCAACTCCATTCATTTCCCTGTCAACACTCTTATTGTTAGAAACAGATAGGGAAGAGAGATAGGAACACTGATGCATTTGGTAATTGACTCGTCAGAGCTTTCCCCACAACTGGTAACACTCAGGAGGAGAGTAGGTGAGTTCTGTTTTCGTCTCTTTTCAATAGAAACCAGGCAAAGCTAGCAAGTGTTTAATGCCTCGTGTGTGCTGGTTTGGTGCTGTTCTGAGCATTATTTGTGGCTATGAGTGGCTGTTATGAGTGCGGTTAGCTTCTGGCCCCACAGACTGCAGTATTTTGCTATCGCATGGTCTGAAGTTGCTACAACTAGAGAAGTTTGTGGTCGGCAAACTTCATCTCTCGAGGGGGTGTTCTACTCAGTGTCATGGTGCAATAGACCATGGGTTACATTTATACTGGAATATCCCTTTAAATGTGAAGCTGGCATTTTTGTGAAATATCTTGACAACTAATGGATGGATTGAAAACACTAACAAAATGGGCATCATTCATGGTTCCCAGGGCATTATCCCACCACAATTAGATTTAAATTGTTCATTTAGAGTGAAATATCTCAACACGTTTTGAGTGGTTTGCCATTAAATGTTGTATGTACATTCATATCCCACTCAGAATGAACTGTAAACTGTTTGGCAATCCTCTGACCTTTCATCAGGTCAAACTCTTTATTTGCTACACTGTATTGTGTAAATATGAGTTTGTTAAAATTGTCAGCGCAGGCATTTTAGCATGCTGACATTAGCATTTAGCTCAAATCATAGTTGCACCTGCGACCAAGTTTATAGACTTGACTGACCAATTCATTTTACCATCACTACCATGTGTGTGGCTTGTTAGTGAGAGGATAAGTAGCTGTTATTCATATCTGTTTTTTGGATTTCATTACATATGACTGCTGTCTCACTGTATTTCAATACGTAGCAGGGTCTACACCACACTACATATTTATGCTGAACAGAGGCTTGAACACAAAATTTAACAAATTAATGTGAACTTGAAGTTGTGCAAATGCAATGGACCATGAAACCCCCAGTCAGGAGAGGCTGAGGGAGCCTATGTGGATGCTCTCAGTCAGTGATGAATATGACAGCCTCCTTCTGAAAACAACATGTGGTCTCGAGGAATAGTCTGAGACGCTTCATATAGAATATATTAGATTAAATAAACACTATTTCCTTTCAATCAAACATCACAGTCACAGAGACTTTAGACTCAGATAGTTTCACTGAAATAAAATGGCAGCAGTGTTGCTGAAGTTGCATTAACAGTGTTCTTTCTCTTCTCAATAATCCATTTCTTGTCCACCTTCCTGCCAGGGGGACGATGATTCAAGTGAAAACTTTAGATGTCAGAGACAGAGAGACAGATTACCTGAGGCCCTGAGTTGTAGCATGGCTGTGTCAGGGCTGTGTTGGGACTTGTACGAGTTGAGTCTTGACAGAGAGCCCAGCAGCACCCAAGGGCCCCTAAGCATGCAATGGTGACCTGTGTCAGCCGGCACGATAAGATGACAGTGCCACTCATCACTTTATTTGCAGGGGCTGAGGAGGGATAGTTTCTCTTGGAGTTCTTAGAAGGTGATTTGGTACAAAGGTAAATACTGGCCTAAGAATTTAGGGAGAAAAAAAATCTATCATCTATTTCTAAGGTTTGTGCCTGTTTTTGGCAGTGACTCTTTCTTTGGTAGAAAGTAGTTCCAAGGAAAACTCTGATGTCTTTGAATTCACAGAGACAAAAGAAATGGATGGCATCATTGCCATTTCTTTTCTTTTACAGTGCTGCACACAGGACACACAAATAGACAAATAGAAAAATAAGGAACATCCGCATAAGTGTGTTCTGTCCAGGTCCACCAATTTCTAGTGTCCAGTGGAAACATTTGTCATACAGGTTGTCTTCTCAGTGTTTGCAGCACATTTGCTGTGTAAGTTGATAAAGATTGTTTTTCTTTTTTTCTGAATTTGCTTGTGTTTTCGTTTCTTAAGTTGCAGTGTGGTGAACTGTCAGAGTCACTGCAGTTTCCTTTGAATCTGTCAGCCTGTCAGTATGCAGTCTTTATAATAATATCAAAATAAATAAATAAATAAAACCTGACATGATGATCCTGACGGTGGGATTGAATTTATGCTGGTAAAAATATAGCTCACATTGTTAACCTTTTTTGAGTATGTTCACAGTAGTATGTTAACCCTGGCCTGGAAGTTCTTCTGCAGAGCTGCAGGAGGCTTGCTCTGCCCCACTCCAAACTGTCTCCACAGTTTTTAACATTTGCAAATTGAAGATTAGTTTCTTTTAGTCAGACCTGCCCCTACTGAAAAACACTGAAATTCTCCATCCACACACTGATGAGTCATGATGTTGTGGACAATTAATCTGCAGAAGCAGCAAGAAGTAAAACATTCAAAAAGACAAAACAAAATCCACAGAAACTCCTTGGACAAAGCTGTTTGTGTGTGTACACAGCTTTGTTTCACAGGTGCTTGCTTTTATTCCAACTGAGCTTGACCCAAGATGAAATCAGAGAGGTGATTTAAAATGAATACAGCAAGGTAGAAAATTGGATAGTGGAAGCTGTTTTACAAGTCTGGGCTGATCAATGCTCACATGGTGCGCACACAGAAAATCTTCTCTGAGGCTATCATTTCAACATAAGAGAGAAGAGGTGCCTCATTAGGAAGGCTGGCATTGCAGAGCTGAAGACTTCAGATAAACGTATCAGTACACAAGACCCATTTTAAGAGGTTGTTCACAGCGCTCAATGCAGCCGATTTTGATCTTGTTTTTCTCACTAAAAGTCAAGACAAATGTGTTGCAGACTGTCGACATGAGCAGACAAAGAGACAGTGGTAATCCCAGGAGAGGGTGCTGGATTGTTTACGGCACTCCCAGTCTCTCTCTTTGACAATGACACTCTCATCAGGCCCAGAAAGTGAGTCACCCCCTAGACAGCCAAGGCAATGAAGAAGACCCCCACACACACACACACACACACACACACACAAACACACCAATCAAGTCTCACTACTGAATGTCAGTGAATTAAAGAGCTGACCTTATTATTCATCCAGATGTTTGTCCTATAATTGCATTCAGCAGCACATGCACTGCAACATTTCAATTTTTAAAACAATGTTCATATAATACACACATTCACATGGATACAAACATAGATTTTGCAGACTGACCTTGATCTTTTTTCCCTTTTTCCTCAATTTCACTGGCTGCTCACTCACTCCTTTTTTTCTGCTACCTTAGTGAAATGTGAGACTCCAGCATGCAGCATTCCTGTCTAAATAGCCTCTGAAAGAGTGAAGCTGTGTGAGTGTGTTTACCATAAAAACAACACACTTTCTTTTATTCGGTCTTCCTTTTAGATGCCAAAAACTGGGAAAACATAGGAGCCCAGCCATCAGTCTGACATACATACAAATGTTACAGCTGCAGTATGGCTCATCAGTGTTTAAATAAGACACATTTATGAAAAACCAAAATCTGTACACACATCGGAGTGGCATCTCAGCAGCACCTCTGACATGTCTGCTGGGACTACTGACGTTAATGAGAGCAAGATGTTTATTTTCATCTAGTTAATGATCAGGATTGACCCATTTCACATGGACACCAGCATGTTTTCCACCAACATACATCTGCTTGTGTCATGTTCAATCCACTGTGACACATGCAACTCCTTTCTAGACCACACACACACACACACACACACACACACACACACAGCTGGGCCTCCCCAGCAGCCATCAGGCTAAGGGACGTAATTACCCAGGCTGCTTGTGACATTCCTGTTTAAGGGTCAGTGGGGAGAAGCCACCCCCCCACCACCTCTTCCTCCGTCCTCTCTACATGTACATACACACAAATGATCTAAATGATCTACACAGAAAACCAGAGAAATTAGGAATAGAGATAAAAAAAGGAGGATGAAGTAGATCAATACACACATCAACATCAGAACCTACACTATATACACTGCATACTGTAATGTTTTCACTACAGTTTAATGTGCCAGTTTTATTTCATGTATAATCATCATCATCATCATCATCATCATCATCATTACTGACTCATCAGAGCAGTGTGACATGGTCCATGCTATGTCATGGTGTGTCAAGTTCTGCAGGTCCAGTCCAAGTAAAATCGCAGGCCTATTCCCACTTCCTGGTTTATGTTTTGTTTCAGTGACCTTGGTGGAGCTCTGCACTCATTCACAAGTGTTTTTATGTCTGCAGCATATTAACATAAAGGAAACGTCTGACAAGCTGAATGTGACTCCCCTTTTCCATTATCAATCAAGTGATGATGTAGTACATAATCTGAATTCCTCAATATGTCAATGTTATGTCAGTGTAGTTAACTCTCACTATTATTTTTTTACTCACCATTAATCCTATTATTATTAGTTTTATTATTAGTTCTATGATTAATCTTAAGACCTGTCCTATTATTACTATTATTATTACTATTATAAGGCCATTCTTATTATTGTTGATCTTGTACATTGCTATCAATTCTCCTTTAAATATTTGTCCTAAAAAGAAATGAAAATCTATGCAAACCGACCCATACCTTTCTATCCTTTCTGGTCATTTGTCTTGCTAAAACATATCACATGGGAGTGTATGGGGGGGATGGGGAGGCTGGGTTAGTCAAGGCACAGCAGGGGTCAGCAAGGGGTTGGGGGCTGCAGAGGTGGGGGTGGTGGGGGTGATGAAATTGGAAAAACATGTGGAGATAGATGTGAGTGTGAGACAGATCCAGACACTTCCAGATGCCCGGGTACTGAGGGACTAAGGACTGCAGCAGAGCCACCCTCCCAGGGGACGTGACTCACCTGGAATGAGGGCCAAGCACTACCAGATGTGGAGAAATACGCCTGGGTCCCTCACACCAAGCTTGTCTAACACTGTCTCAATTGTGCTGCAGCATATGCTTCCAGTCAAGGGTGAAAAATGCAGGCACCAGCACATGCCAAAAGTCTTTCAAGCATAGCCCAGCAGTCAGCCTCCAGCCTTACACCCACTGTGACCCCCCCACCTTGCACACACACGCACATAGGGGGCAGGTCCTCCTAGTCATCCAGTCAGTGCAGTGCAGACATGTCACCACACAGCAAGTCAAGGCTGGTTAAACTGTAAAGCAGCTAAAGGGACCCAGTCCAGACACCCAACCCTGAGGATAGTACTATACACCACCCGTAAGACAGACACACACTTAACATGGTCCAGGAGAAATGGAGCAGGGGGTGGGGGTTGTGACTTTACATGTGCTGTGTGTCAGTGTGACTACACAGAGGCTGAAGAGTCAGCCGGAATACCAACACAGATGCCACCCTGAGTCACATCAGATGACTTCATTGCTAATCTCCATATTGTACTAATAGATCCCAGGGTACACCCGGAGAGCCTTTACTGTGCCTGATACAAGAGTGACAAAGTTGGAAAAATCCAGCCAGCCACACTTAACCTGACGCCCACTCTCTCACACAAGACGCTGATTTTGCAAAACTGGAGAATCGTCACTTGGCCAGCTTGTGTGTCTTTGTGTGTCTGAGCCTTGGAGGTGTTTCTGAGAGTGTGTAGGGACATGCAGCTGGTGAGCACACATCTCTTTCATAGAGCAAATCACATCCAAATCCCCCTCACCTGGAGCAACACACACACACGCACACATGCACACACATGCACACACACAGATGGCTACCTCCAGCCTGTAAAAGTCCGAGGGCCCTGTGCAGGAATGTGTGTGTTGCACAATGACCTCATTGTGCTGTGATATGGCTTGTCTGAGCCGCACTCTGTGGCAGAGTCACACCTGTTCCACCTATGCCAAAGGGCTGACAAAGCCAGAGAAACATCAATCAGTATTTAGAGCACACACACACACACACACACACACAGACGAGCAATGCATGTATACACATGCAGAGACACACACAGAGCTTATGTGGCACTAGCTGTGTCTGCAGCAGGGTGGCTCCCTAGAACATTAGATGAGATATGTGGGATGTGATATGTCGCCTTGACATATTTGTAAATCCTTGTTTTGCTTTGAATTGACAAAAGACAACACAACAAGAAGCATTTGTTGTTCTTTAAAGGGGAACTATGGAAGTCTGGTCACTTTTCCTCTGTTTTCAAAACACTCCTCCTGGCCAGGTGCATTTGTTTTTAATGAAGCCGGCAAATGAGCAATCAATGGAGTGGTGGATAACATTATATAACATATCCAATGTTACGACGTGTATATTTGTGTAGTCATAACTGTCATAAACAAAATATATTGGTTACGGAGCGCGTTTGTGCAGCGGTGCGTACTGCACTGATGCAAGGTTGGTTTTCAGCCAAGAGACGCCAGGTGGAAGACAGAGAGCCTCATTCTCTCTGTAACAAGTTACAAGTCATTTATTTAACCATCACAGTTACTGAATCTGTTTAATTAAGGTAAAATCATAGCCACGGCAAAATCCTGCGTAGTTCCTCTATAAGGATATTTGGCACCATGTCAGTCTCACAACTGAACAGTGAAGATGTTCAAACAACCAGTGTCTGTTTTCCAAAGACTATTCTTTTGAAACAAGAAGAGATGCTCTGGTATTTTTGTTTTCACAATAGGTCAGAGAACTGAGTGGTGCTATAGGACTCAACCCACTCAAGATGGTGGACACTAAATGTTCCTTTATTCCACAGAGTGATATTACTCACTTTCCTAACTTCTCACAACTGGGGACAA
Source organism: Caranx ignobilis (assembly GCA_021432705.1). Taxonomy (NCBI): domain Eukaryota; kingdom Metazoa; phylum Chordata; class Actinopteri; order Carangiformes; family Carangidae; genus Caranx; species Caranx ignobilis. The sequence goes on from MU270012.1 coordinate 26,020,999, forward strand.
CCTTCCCCTAGGATGCTTACTGGTCAGTAAATGTTGGTCATTGTGGGACATCTTATACTAAAGGGGGTTAGCCAACAAAGTCAGCTAGCTTTCATTCCTCTCTCTCTTTTTGCCTTCTCTCCCTGTCTTGCTGAGGAGCAGTAACTCCTCTCTTCTCACCTCAGCTCTCAGTGGGAAGGAAACAGTGTTCCTGGGTCTGTTACCTGAGACAAGAGCTCTCCTACAGGCCTACTCACAGGAGATTCCAACACTAATCTGCTGAATGAATCATGATTCTTGAAAATGAGCAGCTACAACATGTCAGCCAGCTGATTCTTTAGCAACAGGTGCCACTGCAGAGTTAGCAGAACCAAGCAGCAACCAGCAGAATCCTCAGCAACACGGAGACCTCACAGCCAGACCAGGAAGCCTCACAACTTACTGGACAGGGTTGACTTACTGGCCATAACTCAAGTTGGTACAGCATAGCACAGCATGACTACGCAAGAGTACTGTTAAGCTTTGCTAATATTTAGTTAATATTAGAACTGTCAATACATATTTAATCATGATTAATTGCATGATTTCCATAGCTAACTCACAATTAATCGCAAATTAATTAACATTTTTTATCTGTTCTAAATGTACATTAAGAGGGACATATATCAGGTATTTAATACTCTTATCAACATGGGAGTGGACAAATGTGTTTGTTTTATGTAAATGTATATTTATTATTATTGCAACAATATGAAACAAGGACCAATATTGTCCAGCATATTCTCCAGAATAATCTCTGAGGTGGAATGGTTGTACAGTTGACCATGTGTCTCCGTTGCAAACTATCCAGCGTGCTCTATCCAGAGACTTCGCTGCACCAGCTGTGTGCTTGGCCAGTATGTGGTATTAGACTCAACGTACCACTGGGTGTTTTCACACATACTGCTGGACCAAGGCTTTGTACCAGTATGTGAAAATCATACATTTTTCATCTAGTATGGCTCACTGGTCATTTTATTTAATATTGTTTGTATTTACCACTTGTGACGGCCACCTGCCACTGTAGGCCCTGCTCTGTGTTTTCCTGTGTTTTTTGTGTAGGTAACCTGTTGGGCAATGGCAGTTTTTTTCTCTCTCTCTCTCTCTCTCTCTCTCCTGAAGGACCTGGTTCCCTCCGGCATCGTTGTGTGGTTTTGTTGGCTTCGGCCTGATTACTTTTACATATTACAACACTTAGCACATATCATCGCATGCAACCAATGACAAACACGCTGACATCCACACTTTCACACCCCATAGCCTTGTTGTAATTTATGGACTTTATTTAAATAAACATTGTTACATTTTCAGTTTACTTGCATCTCACCGTCTCTTGTTGTGGCTTTTTGAGTCGGTCATGACACAATCTATGCAAATAATAGATTTTGAAAATGAAGTGCAGCTACAGAGGCCTTTTTAGCTCAAACTTGTGGGGTACACCGGGCAGTTGGAGCGGATTGAGGTCCAAGACCATTCGTTCAGGATGGTCTCGGTGCTTCTTTTGGTGTGTACCTGAGTGCAACTGCAGGTCCAAAGTTTAACTGAACTAACCAAAAACTGTCTGAAAACACACATTGACAGTAAAAAGTAAATAACTTTGGTTGTGGCAGTTGACAAGAGCTGTTTATCAGTTTCTGAGGTTTGTTTCTACTTGCCATCCACACATTACTGCTACATCACTTCCATGGATATATGATAGTACATGTGTTGATCACGAATTTGTCGTGGGGTGCTGTATAGCTCACTGGGTTGAGCAGCCACAGTCCTCACTGCAGCCTGGTTTGAACTGCGCGTCTGGTGGCCCTTTGCTGTGTGTCATGCCCTTTCTCTCTGACTCCCCATTTCCTGTCTCTCTCAACTATCCTATCAATTAAAAGCAAAAAGCCCAAAAAATATACTTAAAAAAAATACCTAAAAATTATTTGCATTAAAAGTAATTTGTGTTATCACATTTACTTTTGCAGTACTTTGGTAGTTAATCCAGTTTAACTTAGTTTAGATGTTTTAATGTTTGTTAAGGTTGTGTTTCATCAAACGCTACCACAAATTTGGTAGTTGTGAAGACACAATACTAAGCCTGACACCTTGACCTGGCAGTTCCAAGGGGAGGAATCTGCTAAGGGGCCTGCCACCATTCTTCCTTCCATGTCCCCATGTCATTATCGCCCTGACCTCGGACATAGAGGAGAGATCAAGGGCCACCACAAAGGGTCAGCCCTGTCCCAGCGCCTGCCTGTACAGCAACTTTCTGTACATTCTGCAGTCTCTGAGGTCAAAGGTGCTGCAATGGCCCAACACCTCCAAATTCTCCTGCCATACAGGTTCCCAGTGAACATCCTCATCTAATGTTTGTGGTGGCTCATGCTGGAGGAGGACACTTGCAACTTTGTCAAGGACTGCACTGTCAGTTCTGTGGGTCACTACACTGCCTCAGCTGACCACAACACTCTCCTGCTCCAGCCTACCAAATTGGTGGGTGTGGCTCTCAATCTACCCCCCTAATCCCCTAACCCAGGAGATTCCAAGAGAAACACCTCATCTCTGTGAGTTCTGCTAGCCTTACCTTACCTGCTGGTTCTATGATCCTCCATCTGTCCATGACCTTCGGTTAGCCTTCTCTCTCTTGGTCTGTCTGCTCCACTGCCTGATTACCTGCTTCCGACTCTGCTTCATCCTCCATCACAAGCCCAGGTTGCCCTGATGCTCTTCCCTTAACCCTCAGTTAGCTCTCACAGATTCCCCACAAACAGCTTCCCTGGTGTGTTGTGCTGCTCTTGGGTACAACCACTACCCATTCCACCCTGATGACTAAATCTTTTGTCTAGTTGAAATACAGTCAGTGGTATAAAATGTGAATCTTAACATGTGGATTAAATGGATTAAGTATCAGTTCAAGCTCCTATCAGACAATAGCACAGACACATGATTATAGTGAATATGATGTCATTGCCGGGCAACCAAATCCTAGAACATTACGATGATTAAAATAAAAAAATTATTTGGTACTGTATGAGAGTTGAGATAATATAAGAATACAACTCAAGAACTAATAGAACGTAGGTACAGTAAGTCTAATCATTGTAAATCATTATCTCCTCTACTGCTGTTTGCCACTGTTAGTAATTCTGTGGCCTTGACAGAGTCATTAAGACAGTTGCCACAGTGTCATTTGATCTACTGGCTCATCGCTCTGACAGGTCCCCAGTGCCAGAAGAGAGCTTCCAGTAAGCCTCTGATACTCCTTGTGATAAAGGCCTCACTAGTGGACCAAAGTGATGTTTCAGTGGGAAATGACTGCTGTTTGTCACATTATCACCACCACTTTGAGTGGAATCAATCAATACCCATCTTGTGAAGGTCCATCTGGGAGAGTTCCTGCTGCTGATGATGCTGGATGGGGGCTGGGGCTCTGACCTAACATTAAAACCTATTACAAATGGCGCACAATTTTGTACAATAAGCAGATGCCTTTGTGAAAGTAATGTGTCCTAAAGTAGAGCGTGAGGGTGGTGGAGGTCAGGATGGTGGAAGGCTGAGAAATGGAGGTCCAACTTTTAAACAGAGACCATTTCATTTTTTACAGCAGTTCCATCACATACCTGCTATTAAAGGGATACTTCACCCAAAATCAATAATTCACCAATTTTCTACTCACCGTCATGCCAACGAAGGGTTTGGAGAACTTTCGGAGTTATCTAAAAGCTTTTGGAGTTCCAGGGGGGGTCCGGCTGGGAACGGAACGAACAGAAGACCTATAAACTATAAATGGTCAGGTGTAGGGCAGGCCACTCGGAGGTTCTTCTGTTCGTTCACAGAAACACAGAATCTTGCAGCAAATTTGGCACAAACATCAACAGAGCCACTGGGAGCTACTGCTACAACAAGGCTAAAAACCAAGATCAAATAATTTTTTCTTGGGTCAGTATGGACGAGCAGTATGGAGGTATTTGGATGTTTCGTGTGTGTTTTTGGACGATTCAAAAGTGAGCACTATCCCTCGCCATTATAAGAAAATCCGTTCTCAGCCAGACCCCCCCTGGAACTCCAAAAGCATTTTGATAACTCCAAAATATCTCCAAACCCTTCGTTGGCATGAAGGGGAGAAGAAAATTGGTGAATTATCGATTTTGGGTTCACCCCCATAATAACACTGCCTCCACAGCACAGCCTCCCCTCATTAAGGACACTAATTCCTATGTTGGCACTGAGAATTGCTATTGGGTGTTAACTGAAAGTCGAGTTGGAGATTTATTTTTGGAGCATTTTTACTGAATTGCTTGAGGTACTCTTCACCCCAACTGCAACCAATTAATTAAATGCTTTTTCACAAAAGTGAAAAAAGTCAGTCACCTGTGGGATGGACAATCCTGGAAAAACACCATCCAAGTCAAGTTCAAGTTAACTGGATCATGATGTGTTAATCAAACTGCCAACTCTGTCCCTCCCTCCCTCCTCTGTGTGTACCGCTCTTCGTGCACTAATTGCGTGCATGCTCAGATTCTTCAATAAGTTACGCCCTGGAAAAAGCAACGCCAGTGATCAAATGTACCACACTGAAGTCTGGTAGGTGGCAATGTAGCTCCAAGCTGGATGCTGGATGGTTTATTATGATGTACGGTGTTTTCTTTCACATGAATGAGCCATGAGAAAAAGCTGGAGGAAAGTTAACGATGCTGTGCAGTGAAGGTGATACCTTCGTGACCCAGTGTTGGTACAACATGGTAATGCAAAGTGGTTGGTCAACTGTTTCAGTCATCACATGTCAATCATAACTATTTCATAGTTCTGATTATAAGAAGCTCCAAGAATAATTTTCATGAAGCGTGGATAGTTAATAATTTTCTAGAATTTCTTTCTCTAGACACCACATTGTAGGTTATCTTCATTCCATTCAATTTCATTTTTCATCGCTGTTGATGAGTGAAAGCTGTGGAGTAGGAGGTAGAGAGGGTTGTCCACTAGCCAGGAAGTTGGTGTTTCATACCCCAGCTCCTCTACTCCACATGCTGAAGTGTCTTTTGGTAAGATACTGAACCCACAATTGCTCCTGATCTGTCATTAGTGAATGTGTTAGACACCCTATGCAGTGTGTGTGTGTGTGTGTGTGTGTGTGTGTGTGTGTGTGTGTGTGTGTGTGTGAATGGGTAAATGTTACTGTGGTGTCAAGTGGTCATACAGACTCAAAAAGCACTATATAAAATGTTAGACTATCTACCATTTGGACCCAGAAATGAAATCTTGAATTCTGTCTTAACTGTCCTGGAATGGAGGCTCTTTAAGGTAAGATTAAATGGAAATTATTATAAAACAACCAATCTTTTCAACAAATTGTTAGTTCATTGTGGAAGTGAGTAGTGTCTCAGATTAACAGGACCTGGCAACCAGGACATGCGAACATGGTGTTGCTGTAACAGACAAGTAAAGTACAGCTCAGTTGAGTGTGCTAGAGTACCACTTCAGATGCTGACAGTGGCCAGATTCTGGTATGCTGAAACAGTGATCTGGGTGGGTATGAGAGCATGGTGGGTTAGCACTGGTGCTGTGGAGGCTGCAGCAGAGAGCTCAGAGCTGTGGGATTGTGTCAGGCTGAAAGGGGATCCAGCACAGGGCAGAAAAACACAGCAGCTCCCCCTCACTGTTGGAGCACTCCACTGACTCGTTGCCAAGTTCTCAGGGCTGCACAGCGCACTCACACACACACACACAGTTTTCGCAAAAGTGCAAGTGCAAGAGCAAAAAATGGTGGTGCACACAGAGACATGGAATTTTATGCATACACAATATTACACACACACATTTATGGCTGCATACATTCAAATACAAATACACATGTACTTGTATTCACAAGTATACACAGGCACACAAATTCAGCTTCGAACACACAGACACACGCATACATATTAGAATATGCACACAAAATATCATACAAAGATATCCAAAACTAAAGTGCAGGCTGACACTTCAAAAATGCTATATCCTATAATGTGTTCCTCTGCGGCATACTGTTCTTTTTTCCACTACAGAGAGATGGGGAGATGGGAGGGAGGATCAAGGAGAGCTAGAGAACATGGACATTTTACCAGTAAAATGGATTTCTTCTGTCTCTGATTCAACTACTGCAGTGAGAGTCATGCTAATTCAATGTAAGAACAAATTCTGATTCTGAAGAGCATTAACAGGAGTTTTTTTCAAAGAAAGTAATTTAATTTGGTTTTTACTTATAGTTTGACATAAAAAAAAAACTTGACTAGTTAAGTCTTTATGTAACATTTATGTAACCTTTATGTAACTTTTGCCTCAGTCTCAGTTTTCAATCAGCAGTTTTCATTAATATGGTAGAGGTAACCCTAACCTGGTCTAGGTTCTATGTTAATACTGTGAAAGTATCAAAACCTCAGTCTACAAAGAAAAGCACACACCCAGTATTCAGAAGCTGAGCCTCCAGATCAGCTGTCAGGACTGCAACTTTGTGATGTCACAAGAAAACAGTCACAACCCAACTGCTCCCACCAAGCAACCTTGCAGCACTTGGTTTCTCTGAGCATTTACCTAAAATCTTAGGTCACTCAGAAAACAGACAGCCAATCATAACAAATGACCCCAAAGCCTCCTCTCCTCTGACTGGCTCATCAACCTACTGTTAGCTCCAGAGAGAAAGAAATTTGAATGTGGTTTGAGATTTAGTTTGATTCTTCAAACCACAAATATATCTTCATTTAGGTCAATAATTCAAATAAAACAGGAGCAGTTTAAAACAGTCTATGGTTAATTCATCAATCATTGACAGAGATCCTATTTGCTGAATGCAGATAAGAGAGAGAGAGAGAGAGAGAGAGAGAGAGAGGAGTATGGTGTACAGCATGAATAGGACCAAGAGGAATTGGAAAAGGAAAAGAGAAGGACTTATACAATTATAATATAATAATAATATCATCTTATAGTTGAATTATAGATTGATAAGGTTTAGTATAATAACGCTAAATAATTTAAAGGTAGATTTTGTTGGTTTGTTCATTGCAGTTTGTAAACACAACATTCAAAGTAGGCCCCTCCTCTCGGGGCTCAACTGCCCCTGACAGCAGTTGACAGGACTAACCCATGTTCAACTGCTGCTCACAAAGAACCCTTCTCCACTTCAGCATCATTGGCTGGGGAAAACACACTGACTCCCTGTGAGTACACCAACTTCGCTTTGGCAGAAGCCTCGTTCATTATAGCGACCCCGAACAAAAGGCCTCAGTGAAGAGTCCAGAGTGTGGATTTCCCGTTTTTCTCTCTCTCTCTCTCTTTCTTTTCCCTCTCCCATATTGTTGTTATACATGTTCACTCATGCTCATATGCTGTATTATGTGTGTCCTGTGTGTGTCCAATGTTACCACCTTGTCTGCTTGCTTAGTCCTTGTGGAATGAAGAGGTTTCTGTAAAAAAGAATTTCCCTAATAAAGGACAATAAAGTCTAAAATCTAATGTCAGAGTGGGTAGATCTGCAGACACAGTCCCCACCACACGAGTAGAAGTCCATATGTGATTTTTAAGTAGGATTTCTTTTGTATAGGTCTATATTTTTTTACATACAGGTGGTCCTTCAAATGAATTGAATAATTATCAGCCAATTTCAAAATTAACCTGTCAAGCAAAATTATTAGAACGTCTGATGTATGTGAGTGATCAAATTCACTCTTTTCATCAGAACATGACATTTTAAATACTTCTCAGTCAGATTTTAGACCTGAGCACTGTATTTTGTCAGCAACCTCTAAAGGGCTCTAATTTCGCAGACCAAGCCCACATGTCCAACAGGGTGTGTCCACACACTGTGAGTTTGGCGCACCGTGCACCCGGTGCAGGTACTCCTCTTTCCCACCTCTGTCCCCCCTAGTGTCGAAAGTTTTAAGGGTAAACTTACGACTTAAAAATTAAGACTTACCTTTTTAGCCTAGCTTTTAGCTGACTTTTGTTTCATGCCATTTTATTTCTTTGACTTTATTTTAGGGATTAGTTTTTATTCCTTAGTTTTTATATATTTGTACATATGTATATATGTGTATATATATTTCAATCAGGACAGACTAATAAGAATAGAAAGACAGATTTGTGAAATGCAATGATATTTATTGTGCCCAAGACAACTTTGGCGCTTAGACCCCGGGGGCTGCTTTGTAAACAGATCAGTGAATGTGAAGCTTGCATCCAAAGCTGACTTCCCCCCGTGCCTAGACACTGGTGGTGGTTGAGGTAATGCGTCCGGACAAGTTTGACAGCTAATGACTGATTGGTGGGAGAAAGACTGGTGGCTGACTGTGATCGGATGCAATCAAGTAGGGAGAGGAGGAGCTAGAGACAGCGGGAAAATTGATTGGTGACTCAGTGAGCATGCTCGAACAGATGGTCTTCCTGACTGAACCTTCGCTTAGCTCCATATATATATATATATATATATATATATATATATATGTATACACACACACACATATATATATATACATATATGTATATATGTAGTATTATTATTATTATTAGTAGTATATATTTTTATTTTATTTTTTATTTATTTATTTATTTTATTTACTTTTTAACATGTACCTCTGGTGTTTCTTCATTACAAAGTAATGATGGCATTTCCTCAGTTGTCTTTGGTTCTTAACAGTTCATTACATATCAGACACTTTTATCTTTGTTCATGTATGAATTGTGTGGTACAGGAGGGGTAGATTTTAATGTTTTATTGTCTTGTGTATGGAAAGCCCTTTGTGCTGCAACCCTGTATGAGAAGTACTATATAAATAAAGTTTGATTAATTGATTGATTGATTGAAGTGGGAAAGAGGGAGGGGAGAATGCATGAGTGGGTTTAACACAGCTGACTCAGATCTTCACCAATCAAATGAGCTCCTCTCCTCACATTTAAATGCACTGCAGGCTAGGTGCACTACAATTTTGTCATTTCGATATGGACAAAAGAGACAGCGACGCCAGACGGCCAAACTTCTCACAGGAGGAAACTGATGTTTTGGTCCAGGAGGTCCAAGCTCACAGTGGCCGAATATATGGTAACACGAACAGACCTCCACGGACTGATGAAGCAAAAGTAGCCCGGGAGGAGGTTACTAATATTACCCTTTCAAACTCTTTACTGGTTTCATTTGTTGAACACTTTGGCTGTCTTTATGGGCAAGAATTTTTAGTTTACAATATATATGGTCTTGTGCATCTTAGTCAGGATGTCAAACAAACCATCAAGGAGAGATTCCTGCATCAGAATTAGGAATGAGGTGGTTTTGGTTGAAAACTTTGTTATTGATGGAGGAGTAGAATACATTGCAGGCAAAGAATACAAGTGCAAGGAACAAGTCTTTGCATATCCATTTGACTTCAGAGAGTTAGGAATATATGTTTCTAGCCTGTCCATGAATGTGAAGTACTTTCAGATGGAGGAAAGAATACAAAAGTACATCAGGTTTCCATATCGTGATAGCTTTGTTTGTTGTTCCACTCATACATTCAAATAAATCACTGTCCAGGGGTCACTGAATTAATAGGCAGGTTTCTGAACTGTTCACAGCCCTCCTGAAATAGAGTGAGTAGACAGAAATGGTGTCATCTTGAACATTAGTTTGATATGTACATTTGGGTGAAAATAAACGTTGTTTCTTTGAATTCTTCAAAGAGGTGGTAGTGCACATTCTTTGCACATATATGTATAAAATAATACTCAAATTTAGGTCGTTGTGTACAGACAAGAAAACATTTTACAATTTACAACATGGAATGGGACAACTGGATGGCAGACATGGTTGTGAGCAGGGAGTGCAGGCCGGTATAACAGCAGGAGAAAGGAGGTGATGGAGGTGGTGGTTGGTGCAGAGTGATGGAGCTCTGGAGAGATCTGTGGAAACACAGAGAGAGTGCGAGACACCAAGGCCAGACTACAAAGTGCAACAAATAATGTCAGTTCAAAATGTTCGAAACCTATAGCAGCGTAGCTATAAAATGGATCAGGACTACCTGAGCCAGCCCTAACTAAAAGCTCTGTCGTAGAGGAAGGTCTTAAGCCTGGACTTAAATGTAGAAAGAGTGTCTGCCTCTCTGACCCATGGAGAGAGCTGGTTCCATAATAGAGGAGCCTGGTAACTGAAGGCTCTACCTCCAGTCTGTTTTTAGAGATACTGGGGTCATTAACAGACCTGCATTCTGGGAGCAAAGTGCTCTGGTAGGACAGTATGGGATAATGAGGTCTTTCAGATAAGATGGAGCTTTGTCATTAAGAGCCTTGTAAGTAAGTAGAAGGATCTTGAAGTCTATTCTATATCCTACAGGAAGCCAATGGAGAGAAGCTAGAATGGGAGAGATGTGCTCTCTCTTACTAACTCTTGTCAATACCCTCACTGCTGCATTCTGGACCAGCTCTTTAGACTCTTTAAAGAGGTTTTTGGACATCCTGACAAGAGGGAGTTACAGTAGTACAACTTAGAAATGATAAGACCATTTTCTCAGCATCACTCTGAGAGAGGATATTCCTGATATTAGCTATACTGTGCAGGTAAAGAAGGCAGTCCTAGTCACATGCTTTATGTGAGAGCTGAAGGAAAGATCCTGGTCAAAAATGACTCCAAGGTTGCTTGCGGTTCTACTTGAGTTCAGGGTGATGCCATCCAGAGTAGCAATAATAATAACCTCTGTTTTGTCAGAGTTCAGTAGTAGGAAGTTAGAAGACATCCAGGATTTGATGTCTTTCAAGCAATCTTGCAGATTGATGAGGCAGCTTCTATCATCTGGCTCTATCGATAAGTAGAGCTGAGTATCATCAGCATAACAATGGAAATTGATGGAGTGCTTCCGGATTATATCTCGTCATGGAAGCATGTAAAGAGTGAAGAGAACTGGCCCTAAAACTGAACCTTGTGGCACACCCTCTGCTGTACTCGGAATGGTCATTGTTAGCATTAACAAATTAAAACCTGTCAGTTAGGTATGAGTCAAACCATTTTACAGCAGATCCTTTAATCCCAATTTCATGTTCTAGTCTCTGCAGCAAGATGCTGTCATCGATGGTATCGAATGCAGCACTGAGGTCCAGAAGTACAAGTACAAAGACAAGACCTCTGTCGGAAGCTATAAGAAGATCGTTGGAGACTTTGACCAGTGCTGTTTCAGTGCTGTGGTGTTCTCTAAATCCAGATTGGAAAGCTTCAAAAAGCTCATTACTGTGCAGATGTTCATGTAGCTGCACTAGGACAACCTTCTCAAGGATCTTAGAGACGTAGGGAAGGTTGGATATAGGCCTATAATTGGCCAGTACATCTGGATGAAGAGAAAGTTTTTTAAGTAAAGGATTAATGACAGCCACCTTAAAGGCCTGTGGCACATAGCCTGTGACTAAAGAAAGGTTGATCTGGTTCAGTATAGCAGCGTTAACTAAGGGGAAGACATCCTTGAGCAGTCTTGTTGGGATTGGGTCAAGCAGACATGTAGCTGATTTGGAGGAGGTGATTGCAGAAGTTAAGTCTGACAGGTCGATGGGGGAGAAGCTGTTCAAGTATGCACCATGTCTGGGAGGTGCTTCCGTAAGGACTGTGATCTGTGGTACACTACTGCCGATCCTTGTTCTGATACTTACAATCTTTTCAGTAAAGAAAGTTAGGAAATCGTTGCTGCTGAGAGTCGGAGGGCTGCATGGCTCAACAGCACTGTGGTTCTTAGTCAGCCTGGCCACAGTGTTAAAAGGAACCTGGGATTGTTTTTATTCTCTTAGATTAAAGATGAAAAGTATGTACTCCTGGCGCTGCGAAGCTCTTTTTTATATATTAATGAACTATCTTTCCAGGCTCGACGGCTTCCTCGTGTTGGCTGGAATGTGTTTTCCTTTCCAGCTGTCTGGTTTTCTGCTTCAAGATGCGCAGGTTTGAATTGTACCAGGGAGCTATTCTCTTCTGGTTGATGACCAGAGGGGCTACAGCATCAAGTGCTCCAAGGAGTGTTGCTGCAGTGCTGTCTACAAGCTAATCTACCTGCAAGGGAGTAAAATCATCATACCTGCCCATCATGTTACTATAAGGTGCAAGCTCTGCTGGAATGAGCTCTTTAAATCTAGAAACAGCAGTGTCAGATAAACATCTACTGTAGTGGGGTTTTTTTCCCAGGTAAAGTGTAATTTGTTAAAGTAAATCCAAAGGTTATTAAAGAATGGTCAGACAAGACCGGGTTCTGAGCAAAAACTGTGATGTGATCCACTTCTATACCATAAGTAAGCACCAGATCAAGGATATGATTAAAAGAGTGAGTGGGTTCATGTACCCTCTGGGAGAAGCTAATTAAATCTAAGAGCGACTTGAATGCTGAGGCCAGACAGTCATCATCAACGTCCACGTGAACATTGAAGTCGCCCACTATAATGACTTTGTCTGAGTTCATTGCTAAATTTGACAGAAAGTCAGGGAATTCTTCAAAGAACTCAGAGTAAGATGCAGGAGGACGATACACCACAGCAAGTAAGAGTGGTTTCTCTGCTTTCCAGTCTGGGTGAGAGAAGCTGAGCGTAAGGCTTGATGAAACATTAGGTCGAGGGTTAATAAGCAGATTTGACTGATAAACTGCAGCCACTCCTCCTCCTCTACCAGTGTTATGAGGCACGTGGTAGTTAATGTAACTAGGAGGGGTAGATTCATTTAAACTGACATATTCATCCTGCTGCAGCCAGGTTTCTGTGAGAGTCAGTAAGTCAATTTGGTGATTAGAGATCAAATCATTTACTAGCAGAGACTTGGATGAGAGAGATCGAATATTTAGCAAACCACATTTAATAGTTTTATTTTAGTTTGCTGAAGTAGTGGTTTTGATTTTAACTAGATCGCTATAAATGACTCCTCCAGCTTTGGGTTCTGGTAGGCCACATTGTTTGCTAAGCACCACCTAGACATCCAGCGATGGAACGACCACATGCGGCTAAACATGTCGTCACTAGACAAATTAGGCAGCGGGCCAGAGAAAACTACGGAGTCCCACATTGTTTTTGCGTAGTTACACACTGATTCTACATTAACTTTAGTTAACTGCGACTGGTGAAGTCGGGTGTCATTAGCGCCGACATGGATTACGATCTTACTGTATTTATGTTGACTTTTTGTCAGCAGCTTCAGATTTGCCTCAATGTCACTGGCTCTGGCCCCTGGGATGCACCTAACTATGCTCGCTGGAGTCTCTACCTTCACGTTCCGGAGAACAGAGTCACCAATGACTAATGTCGGCTTCCCGGCGGCGGTGCCGCTGAGAGCAACAGAGCCAACATGCCGAGTTTGGGTCTCGCTGAGTGGGGAAAATCTATTGGAAACATGAAGGTTGGTGGTGCAACACGGGCCGTATGGACTTATGTTTCCTGCGTGCTGTCACCCAGCGAGCCTGGCTTCCCGGCTGCTCAGGAGCTGCGGGGGAACTGCTAGCGGTGGCTAGGCTAAGTGGCTCTGCACCAACAAAGGGGGCCTGAGAAGCTACCTGAGCTAAAGGACTAGCCTCCATGGTGCGGAGCCGGGACTCGAGCTCACTAAGCCTCGCCTCCAGGACTGCGAACGGGCTACACTTATTAGGGCCACGGGGCAATGCACCGAGGCACTGGCCCTACAGCTATAAAATAGCTGAAGGGACTATTGTTATACTGCGTGTTTCTTCTTCTTCTTATTTTTCCTTTTCCTCCAAAATTTCGGCACTTAACTCGTCCTACAGCTTGAGGAGTTGTAGGACAAATTATATATCAAAACGTGCGGTTCGATCAGGATCGGTGTGCTATTACTTTTCTCTATGAAATACCAATTTTTCGCGACGTAAGTCGCGAAAAACTGCGAAAAATTCTCCATAGGAATGAATGGGACGGGCGAAAAAGAACAATCATTGGAGTTTTTCAAACGTCTACAGCTCAGGCATACTTTCACCTAGAGACTTCATTTAAACTTTAAACTGTAGACACAAGTCTTGTGTGTTGGTGTATTAATCCACGTTTTGATAGGTCATATAGTTTTTGATCAATCACTGTTCAATGACCATGATCATTTTTGGAGAAATTTTGAGTTTATAATGGGTGTGTATTGCATGGAATGTTCGTGTTAGAGTGGGTGACATCATCAGCTAGAGTGGGAGAAGTTGTCTGAAATTGTCTGAAACTTTTCTCTTTCTCTCGTCCTCCCGGCCACAAATTACACTCTACACACGTGATTTTTTCCACAGTTGTAGACAAACTTGTTCTGTTTCTGACAATGTGCTCATCAAAGCAAAGAGACTTACAGAATTTAAATTCTGAGCCTCTCAGTGCGGTCACATCTCTCTCTGCTCCTCATTGACTCTAATACAAAGATTTTCCGAGAGAAGCAGAAGGGACCCCTGTTTGAAACTCGCCCACATCTCTAAAATATTTACTGTAGAAACACCGAAAGCATATCAAAGTGTTCAGGAAGTCCTTACGCCGCCCAGGATCTGCTTTTTTTTCTGATAGGAGCTACCGTTTTGTCGCTCTAAGCCCAAATGTGAGACCAGCGCAGAGGGAGAAAATCACCCTTTTTCTCCACGTTTCTGGCTAGGGTGGCTCTGTCGTCATTGACAACCACCTCAAGTTGCCATGGCAACCTCTGAGCCTGGGGCCAGAGCCCCTGTCTCCCATACATTTATGTCAAGGCTCTGTCAAACACAACAACACACAGTCCTCTACCACACACATGCACGCACACACACACACAATCACACAGGCAACTTTATGTGATCACAGTTACAGATAGATACACACACATACACATACACACACACACATACACTACAGGTAACTTTATGTCATTACAGTTACAGCTACACACACACACAAACACAGACACACACATATGCGTGCGTATGCACGCACACTCCTCAATCACACACACACCTGACGCACATTAACACACATGCGCGCGTATGCGCGCACTCCACTCTCTCACACACACACACACCACAGGTAACTTCATGTGATTACAGTTACACAGACACACAGGTGACTTAATGTGATTATGGCTCCTCAATTTCAGTGCTCAGTACAAGATGATCATGTGTCTGTCTGATTAGTTTGGTGGTGGGTTTGATTCCCATGTTGACAGAGATGGTACCCCCGGCAGTAGCCCCCCGTGGCCCTTTCAAAATTTCCCAGAGGGAATTTTCTAGTTACATGTACCATTATCATTAAAGGAGGCAGAGGATTAACTAAACATCAGGCACACAGACCAGGAGAGAGAGGGAGAAGTGGAGGGAGAAGCGGAGGGAGAGAGTAGGGGTGTAACAATACCCAAAATCATGAAGAAAGGCACTCTGAATTGGTCCTCTCAGCACAGGATAAACTTGTAGATGCTGAATCAAGTGGGCCACTTCAAAAATGAATGAGAGGAAGCTGGAGCACTCGATAAAATTGCAGAGCTTTAATATGGTGCAAACAGACTAACGTTTCGACGCTGCTGCGTCTTCGTCAGTGTTTTGACTCTGAAGACGAGCCGAGTTTATCTGTGATCTACCAGTTGACACTTAGAAAAGCCACTCAGGATCATTTAGTTATGCTTGCAGAGGCCTATGGTTGAGCTTGTGTGCGATGTTTGTCCCCGTATTGATTAAAACCAGATGCGGCCCAACACATGGGTGCTGAAGCCTGGACTCGCCGCAGCCCAACTCACTAGCATTAATTCTGAACCCAAACTGCATGTCCGATTGGGTTGGTTGGACCGGCCCAGCCCGTTGAAAACTCAAATGTAAGCCCATACAGATCCATGCACATCTGGAAGCTCAAAAGAGCAGGCAAGCAGCCCTCCTTGACAGCAGAGTAGGGGAACAGGAAAGAAGCAGGTGTGTGTGTGTGTGTGTGTGTGTGTGTGTGTGTGTGTGTGAGTGAGAGAAAGAGAGGGATTGGGTGCCCTCCCCCGCATGCCACCCAATCCCTCCAGCACCAGCACCTCCTGCTTCACAAACTACCAAACTAACATAATTTCTTGGCTCTGAATATCCAAACTGTTAGGACTGAGGTAGGAAAAACTGGCCTTTTAGTGTTTTTGCTCCATTTAAATGGAATAATTTTCTGTCGCAGCTTCAGATGCCTTGATGCCTTTTAATCATCTTAAACACATACTCATTGACTTCATGCATTCTGAATGTGCATGTCACTTTTTAAATTATTATTTCGTATTATACCGCGGTGAACACTCGATTCTGGGTACTCATTAAAAAGTGATTATGGACACCCACAAAGATATTCTGGTCAAATTGCCTGATGACAGTTATAAATTATTGCGGTGGCTCAAACGCTAGTCTGTAACCATGGCAACAGAGACTCGGAGCATAACAAGTTTCCTTCAGCATCATGACCACTGGAGTCTGTAACACACAATCAAGAAAGAAGTGCACTGGCCTTCTGAAATAATACTTTGTCACATAATATTAACCAGTCATCTCACTTCCCTTCACTGATCAATTATTAGGCTGTGGCAAAGTCGCTGTGGCTCTACGCTGCGGCCGCAGTGGGTTTCCTTTTTATCACCTGTGGATGAGAGATATTAAATTGTCCACTTCTAAAAAACTTGTGATTTTAACTGTGAAAAAATATTAAAGTTTGAACAATTGATTTATTATTTCTTTGGTAAATGAGCATGGCATAAGAGGGATAATGCCCTTCGAGGTGTCTGATTATCAGGAATTAATGGACTTGTCCTGAACCATGTTGTTCCTGAAAATGGACAGCTCATCAAGTGTTATCCCTTACTTACTGTTGTTGTGTTTGCTCTAAAATTGTTGTTTTTGGTAGCCTGTTTTAGTTTTAGTTTTAGTCTAGTCTTTGTGTCAAAGTGTCATTTTAGTTTTTATTAGTTTTAGTCACGTTCATACGCTTTTTTGTCTTGTCAAGTTTCAGTCGACTAAAGATCTGAGCACTTTAGTCTTATTTTAGTCAGAATAATCCATGACTATTTTCATCTAGTTTTAGTCGACGAAAACTGATGACATTTTAGTCTAGCTTTAGACAATGAAAATTGTATTTTAATATCTTTTTAGTTATGTATTTCTATTTAACCCAGTCCATATAGTATAATTACTTAGCATAGTATAGACGAAACTGATTTTTTCTTTTAGTCAAACCCATTTCACAATTCAAACATGGTTATCTTATTATATTATTGTTACCTTATAGACTCAAGAATACATCCATTCCAGACGTGGAAGATGCTCTGCTAAACATATTTATTTTACAAACCAAACTTGTTAAGAGGTACATATGTGTGTGTAGGCCTACTTTAATAGCATCAGCTCCGTCTTCTAAATAAGCACACGAGTGGGGACTGAGGAAGTGACGTCGCCTGCGTCTGCGCAGTGCGACACGCAGCCTAGGAAACAGAAATACTGCAAAATAATAATAACACGACTAAACATTATAATGTTATTTCGTCTCGTCTCGTTTTGGTCAACGAAAATAAAGGGACACCTTAGCAGACTTTTTATTTCGTAAACCACATTTAGTCTTGTTTTTATTCGTTAACAATATATATTTAATTACACTGGGGAACAATTTGAAGAGTTAGAGTTAGATTTATATGCTGGTTAAAACTAAAATTGGCATGCTGATTCCAAAATTGCAGTCAGTTTTTTTCTAGCATGTCAAGTTTTTTCTCCACAGCTTACCCTCCAGATAAGCAAAATTCCACTGATTAGCTGTAGTAAGACTTGCCAGCTGATTACGATTGGACTCATCTACAGCTACGTGGCAACTTGTTTGTGCAGTCACAATTGAGACAGTGCGGTGAGAGGTGTGTGCAGCTCCCAATAGGTCAGTACTATCAATATCTGCAAACAGAATGGTAAAAGGACTTGCACTTATATAGCGCTTTTCTAGTCACTTGGACCACTCAAAGCACCACTGACCTTCCACTTTGTGAATGACTCGCTCTACCCCCTGAGCCACAGCCGCCCCAGAAAGCTAGCATAGTAGGAATTAAGAGGATTTCTGCTGGCTTTTCTCTTGACCTTGTAACCATGGGCATACCGTTGTAAGTTCTATTTCGTTTTATGCTGTTTTTTTAGTTTTCAAAGCTTGTAACTATTCCATCTTAATGTTTTATTTACATAGGTATATATTTCCTTTGTTCCAGATCATGTCTGCTCCTGCTACTTCTCGTCATAAATGCCTAAACAGCCCTGAATCCTTTTGCTATATTTGTGGTAGTTTCACCATTCCAAGTCAGAGGGCAAACATCAGTGCAGTGCAACGCAGTGCAATGCAGTGACAGCAATGATGCAGATTTTGAAATTCACAAGTATTCAGTTCATAGGGGATTTGATCAGCACGAGTTGAATGATTTGGCACATGATTTGGGCCTATCAAAAAAAGCTTCAGAAATCCTAGCATCAAGACTGAATGAGAAAAACTTACTTGAACAAGGAGTGAAGGTATCATACTTTCGAACCAGAGAAAGTATATGTCTGCAGTACTTTCGGACTTTACTGAAGGACTTAGGGCTTTCAATCTACAATCTGAATGAATGGCAAATGTTTATTGATAGTTCAAAGCGGAGCTTGAAGTGTGTCCTTCTACAAAATGGCAATTTATTTGGTGCAGTCCCTACTGGGCATTCTGTCTGTCTTCGTGAAGAACATGGAGATGTAAAGAGAGTCATTGAGTTATTGCAATATGACAAACACAACTGGATCATCTGTATTGACCTTAAAATGGTGTGCTTCTTGGTGTGATCCTATAGTTCAAAAACTTGACATGATAAAAACTGAGATCAGTTTTGGATTCTGCACCCAAAAATTAGTTAAATACAACTGTCAGACCTAACTCAACAAAAATCGTGTTCCCCAGTGTTATAGTTATCATCACATGACCACCATTTATGTTGCGTCTTGTCTCATTTTTGTCACATGATAAAGGTTCATTGACAACAATATTTAGTCATACTTGTCATTGATGAAAGCAACACTAAAATTGGCCCTGCCTGATTAAATAAAAGTGAATGAAATCAAATGAAGTTTTTGTTTGTTTGTTTGTTTGTTTTACCTTTAATTGATACCTTAAATGATATACTGCATGCACACATACTAAACAGTCAAAATTAAAGTCAAAACAGCAATAAATCTGGCTGAATCATAAAGAGCAGAAGAGGTGACATGAAAAGCTGTGTGGGAGACAAAGAGCCTGCTGAGCTGAGTCAAATGAGGTGGCTCAATTCAAGAGCTGGAATTCCCTTCACTAATTGAGAGTGAAGAAGAAGAAGAAGATGGCAAGCTGTTATTACAGAGTGGCAGATTACACAGATAAGTTTGTTGTACTATTTTACAGGCCACAACGTATATATTTTGGTGTTTAATTTGGTGGTGAAACATGTTTACTTTTCCCAGATGTAACAAATCCATAAAGAGAAACAATTGTACAGCCAGAATATTCGGATTAAAAAATGATGAACACGTAGACACAACGTCAATAATGAGCTTTGCGTTTGGGGATGGATTTGAGTGTGACTAGCTGGAGCTATCAGGGTGTAGCATCAATCAGCCATCCAGTCAGTCTTGTGTTATGAGTTTCAGGCTGTTTTTTGCTCTTCCATCCCCCCACCGAGAGTCTGCCTCTGGACTCCCTTCATCCCTTGCTCCTTAAGTCTTCTCCCTTGCGTCTCACACATCATCAATACCCCTCAACTGCTCTGTCACACACACACACACACACACACACACACACACACACATACATTCGTCACCCCTTCAGCACCCCTCTGGAAACCCTCACTTCAAAAGCCTGCCAGCTTAACATGTCATTGATTTGAGCAGGAATGGTCCTGCAGGGGGAGGAGGTAGGAGCTGGAGTAGGGGGGGGTAGGAGGGCTTCCCTCCAGTTATCTATCACTACTCTACTGGTAATCACTGACACTATCAGTCGGTCAATAAAGGCTTTCTGGTCTCAAACACATCCATTATGGCCTGCTATGGACCAGCATCTCCAGTGCACAACATCTCACTTTCATTCAATTATCAATCACTGATGAAAGCACAAACTGAAAATAGCAGAAAATGACAGTGAGTCATCACATTCAGCCAGGCATCGTTCATCACTTCATCACATCGTTCATACTTCCTCTAGTGTTCTGAAAGAGGTTGCCTCTCTCTGCAAGTCTGAGGCAGGTTAAATGGAGGGGATGGTGGTTGGGATGAATAACACCATGAGGTGGTCTGTTAAACTTTAGAGCCTCCCTGTACACCTGCACACACTGACATGTAACAAAGGCACAAGTATACACACACACACACACACACACACACACACAAACACACACACACCCGCACACACACACACTCACACACACACACGTGCACACACGTTCCCAAACTGGACATGTGGTGGGCCATGCCAGTGCTGTTCTTCTTCCATTAAAACACATCTGGTGACTCCATTAACAAAGCACAAGAGAGAGTTACTCCCTCCATCTCTGCCAAGTCCTAACTTACCCTCTTCATCCACACTGTATCATGTTGACGAAGAGGATACTTGGCCAAATGAGATGTTTGCACACAGCTACATATGTCAACAACCTATTTAACAGTAACTATGCCTTGAGCAATGACTTTTTATCGCAGAGTTTCCCATGCTGCATTCTGTCCTCCAGAAGTCTTCTAACAGGTAGAGTTGTTTTAGTCACGTAGAGCTCTCAGCAGAGTGTGGATCATGTTCATGAGGCAAGTTCCAGTTACTTTAACACGCCTACGCACACTTCTATATGGTACACTAGCAGCCAGACAAATCGACGGGACTTTCTTCCAGTTATGGTTTAGTCACTGTAATGGAGCACAAACTGTGTTCAGGTTCAGGTGGCTCAATTTGTGGCTGCCTGGACCTGTTCTATACTGGGAAAGAAGTGGCTGAAATGAGTTAAAATACTCTGCTGCAAACTGTTTCACCCTGATACACTGACACCACACTGGTTTGTCTTTTTGATGCAACAGTGCAGTTTAAAGGAGCTATATGGAAGACTGTGGTCAAAACTGTTGCTGCAGTCAAATTCAAAATACTGCAGCGTGTTGCACCCCACCCTCCCCACCCACCTCCACCCTCAGATCCGAGGTTGCCAGATAACCGCACACTAATGTCTGCCCTTCTCCAGATTCGTCGCAGTCTCTCCACCACCGGAACCACGACAATGTAGTAATAGAGCGAAATGAACCAGATAAAGCTGTATACATGCACTGGGACAACAGATTATCGTGCAAAATTAGCCACTCTGGCATCTGTCCTCAAATTCTTCTCAGCTTTTAGCCCTCTCCTTTTTTCAAAGGCATCTCCTGCTTTTGAAGCATCTTCTGTGCAGATCCCGGGTTTGTTTCTGCTTTTCTCAATATGATTTGGAGGTTTACGGTTGGAGTCATAGCAAGGTCTTGTAATTTTAGTAACGTCAGACAAAATCCACAATGCTTGTAGCTGCAGCTTAGTGATAACTGGCAACCTGGATGCTGAAATGATCCAGGATGCTGAGTTTGTGATTGGGAGATAGCAGTGAGTGGCACAACAGGCCAAAACACAATATCAAAACATAGACATGATTTGTGTGCTGCAAATAAAATAAAATTTCTAAATGCAAATATTCTGGCTGTACTATTGTTGTCAGTTAGATCGGCATTTCAAATTAACACGATTCCTTAGTCTCTGGTGACATATTGGGTGATTTTTTGTTTATTTGCCATACATTTCTTACATATAGCTACATTAAAGCTTAAAGCAGAGGTTGTAACTCATAATGTGACTGTCTTCACTGTGTTTTATTATTGTAACTTTGATTTGTATTGCCTGTTGCCATAAGGACTCTTTCTGGAAACACTCCTTTGGGTTGTTTCAGTTTGTTTGCAACAGTCTACACATTTGTTCAATTCAATAGATTTAAAAGCATGGCAAAAACAATGTATGTTCAGGTGGAAAAAAAAGTTTCTGCCTGCTTACTTTTCAAAAAAAAAAAAAAAAAGTTCCACAAGGTTCTAGTTTACATTCACAATGCATCATATTTGCCAGGGAACACCAGCCAAGTCCTGTTATCAACAGTGAGGAGCTATACGAGTGTATAGATAGGCCATGTCTCTGGGCTAAGCCATCAGAGATGTTCATCCCCCCCTTTACTTGAGGCACTGCAGGCCAGAGAAACCAGAGAGAAGAGGGAGAGTCCAGCTGACCAGACCCTGAAAAACTTTCATCTCTGATTACACAGCTCCTCTCTCTGGAGTGTACACTTCTCCACCCCAGCATACTGATCAGGCTGATTCAGCCCTCCATGATCACTACAGCTCACACAGACTGACTCAACCTCACCCCACCCCCTCGCTATCCCATCTCCATCCCCCAGCCCTCTCAGCCCCTCCTGAAGCACCTAGGGTTATCGTCAGAGGCCTATAGCCCTTCCAAATTCTCAGTAGAAATCAGCAGGGCTGGATCAGTGAGGAGGCCTGGCCAGAGGAGGCCTCTGAGAGGAGAAGAGTTGCTCTGGCTCTTAAGAGACTCCCCTCCCGGCTTTCTGAAGGGGGAGGGCAAACAGAAGGAAAATCAATAGGCAAGGATCAGGAGGCCTGTGATGGCATGGCTAATCGGGTTTCTGCATTAATGTTTCAGATGCTGGGAGAACTTGCTGCCTGGCGTGCTGTACTCATGGTCTCAGCGAAGCCTTGCACAATAAGCAGCAAACACATACACACGTTCACACGTTCACTCACTCAAGAACACAAAAGAAAATGGCAAATCAGTAAGAAGATCCATTTTGTGTTTCCCTATATATTTGACCAAACACCTGGTTCAGCAAGAATTTCAAACTTTGTGCTCAACACTGATGCTGAACCACAAACAAAACACACACATCAGACAAGATTTTGGTACCATTCAAGGTGGCAAAATGTAGTCACATTTTTTTGAAAAGGTACATGTTGATAGATGACCATTTGGCATGATAACCCATTCTAAGTCACAGCTTTGTGCATGAAGTTAACCACCCCATACAATAAATAGGCCTCTAGGGGTATATAAATACCCCTCCTTAGCTTTTATGAGGCTACGTTTGGTACCATTTTAAATGGTAGATT
The DNA here is from genome assembly GCA_021432705.1 of Caranx ignobilis. NCBI lineage: Eukaryota > Metazoa > Chordata > Actinopteri > Carangiformes > Carangidae > Caranx > Caranx ignobilis. The sequence continues at coordinate 26,044,101 of MU270012.1, forward strand.
CATGGCTTTCATTTAAAGCCAGTTTAAACAGTAGTATTTATTTTAGCATTATGACATGTAGGAACAACTCTGACACAAATAAAAATAAAAAAAACTGAAATACTCACAGAGCTACAACAATTCAGGAAATGTATATTTCACCATGAGGGGTGAGTGTCTGCCTTAAAGTAGAACATTGGCCCAGGGGAGAATTTGATTCCTACACCCAAAGTGGCAAATTCAATTTTTTTCTTTTCAAAAATCCCATATTTTAAATGATATTTCAGCTTGATAAACCTTCACAAGAGGTATCTTCTTCACATCTAACCTTTTATCACTCCAATATGGTTTCCACCCCATGATGGTTGACACTGATTTATTGAATTTATTAAAAGTATACCTTGGCCATCAGTTTGTATCTTTGTATGCACTGACTGGGATGTATTTGAACACCAAGGCCTTGCTGTAAACACAACAGGACACTTTCCTATATAAAGTAGACTGATCATGTAACTATTGCACTCCCAAGTAGAAAGTAGTCCGTCTCACAGTTTGGCAACTTTATTATTTATTTATAAAAGGAAGCATGCACAGACTTGTGGGGCACACATATAAAAACTGCTAATAACATTATATTGTTGAACTCTGACCTTAATCCAAAAAATAATTTACTTTTAAACAGTTTTGGCTCATTGCCATCTAAATTAAAATGTAAATTAAATAATAGCATTTACATCTAGGCCGCAGCACCCTCCCCCACAAACAAAAATGTTGCCAAACATTTTCTTAATCTCTCACCTGTTGAACACTTGTTTTTTTTTTTTTTTTTTTGTGTGTGTGTGTGTGTGTGTGTGAATCTCTATTCATGACACAAAGGATACATGGATAATGATCCGGTCATTCAGTTGTTGGAAGGTCGACTGGCCTAGCTGGTCATAGGTGTACACACACCTGGGCTGTCAGACTCTCTTAGGCCTATCTCTCCATATTTCTCAAGCTTCCACAGCTGGAGCTTCACTCTTTTACTCCATGCCATGTCTCTCCTCCACATGTTCCTCTTCAGATTGCTCCTCAGGTATAAACGCCACCTCAGGTCTATCTCTGGGCATTTCATTCCTGGGGCAAAACTCTTTTGCTTCTGCACTGAGGGGCAGAAGGGTGTACTATGAAGCGGGCTTAGTGAGGTATGTTGAGTCTAAAGCCAGGCTTTCCTGTATCACAAAGGTGGCTCTCTTCTAACCTGGCTAGATCACCATGGTAACTTATGCTTAGCTCATAACCTGGTCCTGACGAGGTTATGTTCAGAGTTTTTTTTGTCTTTGGTGCAAGGATTGCAGGGCATGAAACAGTGTAGATAATCAATGGAGAAAGGTTTCGTTGTGGTTTTCTCCTTTTACCCAAAAACAAATACTCTCTCTCCCATTCCCTTTCCACAACTGGCCCAAAAAAGGAAGAAAAAAATAACAAAAATAAAATAAAAAAAGAATAAAATAGAATATTGGTAATAATAATAATAGTAATATAAGTAAAGTAAAGTAAATAAAAGTAAAGTAAAAGAGTTCCATCTTAAAATCACCTATAAAAGCACTGGTGTTTCACAATTTAACCCTTTAGGAGCTGGCATCACCTTTCCTTTGAAAGTCCAGTGGAGCTGAATCAGAGTCCAGCTTCACTACAGTGGGAGAGCGTTTTTCTAGATCGCTCAGGGAAACGCTCCATCTGCATCTGAGCCAAATGTCAGGAGGCTGTTATATATTAAGTATATTATACTTTTATGTACAGTCTATGGAGGCTACTGGAAGAAATTGTGGGCTCACAGTCGGACAGACATCCAGATAGATAATCAATAATGTTAATAATTTCACTTTGATGTGGCCATTAATGGAGTTTGAGATTGAGTTTATTTGATCAGCAACACTTATCACTATCAGAGAAAGAACAAAAAACAAACAATACAAACAAAAAATATATAAATAATGCATCCATCCAAAAGTAAAGGGTACATGAGGCTGACCTGACGGGTTAAGGCTGAAGCTCGCTAGCTTATAAATGCCCTAACCTTTAAACCATACATATAAATACATAAATACAGTACCTATGCATACACAAACATGCATACATGCCACCTACACCCATACACACTGATATACATATACATACTCATCAAATACCAAACAAAATACTAGAAATTCAAGTCCACTAAATCATGGCTACATACCATCACGTCTATACCTCTCCAGAATGATGAACTTTTCAGAGTACTGTGAATAATTGGTTGTTTGAATATCACTAAAGATTTTTTGTATACTGCCAGGAAGTAATTTATCTTGTGCTTTATACAAGATTTGAGCGGTTTTGAACTCTACTAAATCCCAAAATTTCAGTGACTGTGATTTTATAAACAGTGCATTGGTGTGCTCATGATAACCTGCATTGTTCACTCTTCATATTGTGCTCATATTGTCAGTAATGCAAATGTGAGTGGGGTGGGGGGTGGAGGGTGCAATATAGTCTGTATCGCCGAAAGGGTTGTTTGCATCTCTGAATATTACGGTGCGGTCGGTGTGGGCCAGACGTTTGGCTCTGGCGGGCCTGCCACCATTTGGGGATGGCTGCTGTATGCTCTTCTCTTGTCTGCTGACTTGCCTGGTGACAATTTTTGTGAATGATAGCCTCAAGTTAACATCCCTCCCCAAAAATTTTCACACAGTGGCAGAATGAATGAAGAGTGGGGGAACAAGATTTGTCACTGCAGTCCTGGCTATACTCTAGCCACAGGCTTAAGCATGTTATTTTTATGGTTTTTATATCAAAGGTCATTTTAGTAAAATTAAATGTGACAATTTCATGTAAAATGTGTTGAAATCATGATGAAAATGGTGTTGTAAAAAACAGGGATGTGTTATTTTTGGACCAATATGGTACTTTTGTCTTGGGCATGGTGCTTGCTTCATATAAAATCATCACTGTAACATGCAGCTAAAGTATGTAAGTATTTTTTGCTCATTGTTCTTTGGCACTAGGTTTAAATGTTAAATGTGTGCTAATGCTATCTTTTAATGTTTGCAGGGATATGATCCATTCCATCAACCTGAGGTACACTCCCCATCCAAGGGTTTACTTAGCAAATCAATTGATGCCATCCTGGTACAAGATAGAAAAATCAAATGTCATCTCAGAGTTTAGTGAAGTCGGCAATGTCGTCCTTACAGCCGATGGCTGGATGAGCCTCACTCAAGGCCATTACTTGACTGTCACGGTGCACTATTTAGTACAGGGCAAAATGAGGCAGAAAGTGCTTGCGACAAAAGCTGTCTACACACCTCAGACAGGAATAGTCGTGGCAGAGGAAAAAGGCAACATTCTGAGAGACTTTGGCCTGTTTGATAAATTAGTTGCCGTTACACTTGATTATGTGGCCCACATGGACATAGCCATAAAACATCTGCAATTTGTGAGGCTTGGCTGCTTTGCTCATACACTCAACTTAGCAACCCAAAGTCTTTACTCCTGCAGCATCACTGTCTGGATGAAGAGGTCATCTGTGGCAAAGGTGCTACTGTGGGAGAAGCAGGCTCTCCTAACTAAGAATCATTGTCCTCTTGAGTTTCCTTCATTGACCCTTGTGCAAAGATTCATATATAAATCAATGCCTCTCTTATAGTTGTGCACTGTACAATGTGCATATTGCAGGTATTAACAGTTGTTTACAAAAGCAACGTAACAATAATCAATCTTATTCTTACCACAAAATATTAAAGTTTCATCTCAAATTGGTATAATCTAATTTTTCTATGTACTTGTGATTTTCCTGTATGTGTCAGTGCTGTCTCAACACTCTCTGAACCTTGACGCAAGCACACGGTGGAATTCTCTCAATGCTGGAGAAATTTATCAAAGAATACCCAGCAATTCAAGCAGCCAGCTTGGACCAACGCCGCAGAAAGGGAGAGGGACAGGTAGAGAATAGATTGAATATAAGACTAAACAAACAAGAATATAAGAATATAAAAATGCTCAACAGTTAAGTGAGAGTCCAAGATACCAGAACAGAGAGCTGTCACCGTATAATAGAGTATAATGGAGTGTGTACTAGTGAAGGCAATGTACATCAAATGGTAGGTGATTAAGAGCAGTTATTGCATGAATGAGTCCTGCGTGGATGACATGAGTCCTGCGTGGATGACATGAGTCCTGCGTGGATGACACAAAATGCGAATTGAGGATGTACATTGCTTTGCTTTGAGCAAGGGTGTTTAATTTTGCTACATAACAATGGTAAAAAAAAAAAAAAAAAAAAAGAATCAATATTTCAACAAGGCAGAGGTCTTTGTCAAGCTGATGGGTCTTCTTTACACCTCCACATTTGCCGTTTCCACTGAAAAAAGCATGACAGGTGGACAGATCCTGCCGATTATACAGGCTGGAGAGACACTTTGCTCCTGTGTATGAAGACTCAGTATTCCTCTCCACCCTGAAGAAGCAAGTCTGGGTAAACCTGTCCAAGAGGTACAAGGCAAAGATGACTGGCTATCAAGAAATGAATGATTTACATGAAATAGAGACTTTCTGTTCCTGTAACTTGATAGTTTATTTAAAGAATATTTATGTTTTATAGAGTGAGGACGTCAGGACCTTTCTGGAAGCGGCCACTGCCTTAGACCCCCATTTTAAAAACAAGATGGACACTAACACCCTTGTCTGGGACTGGATCAAGGGGAAGCTGCTGGCTGGAAAAGTGACAGACACTGAATTGTCATTCATCAGGCACAAATGTATAATGAACACGTTTCCCCATCCAATCCTAGTAAAGATTAATTGATACAAAATGGGAGCCATATTGGGGGGTGAGAAGGTAAGGTGTGACTAAGATACCTCTTGGGAAGGTTTATCAAGCAAGGTTTATCAAATATCATTTAAAATATAGGCTTTTTGAAAAGAAAAAAACTAGAATTTGCCACTGGAATCAAATTCTCCCCATGTTCTACTTTAAGGCACACAATCACCCCTCATAGTGATATAATACGGGAAGATTATATATTTCCTGAATTGTTGCAGTCCTGTGAGTATTTCAGTTTGTGTGTCATTTGTGTCAGTGTTGTTCCTACATGTCACAATGCTAAAATATATACTACTGTTTAGGCGAAAATTGTGAAAAAATAATTGTTGTTCACAGTTTGAAGTGCTCATGTGACCTTTCAGGTCCAAAACTGGATTTAAATCTACCCTTTAATGGTACCAAACATACCCTCATTAAAGCTGAGGAAAGGTCTGAAAAATGAACAATATACAAAATAGGATATGGGCCCACGTCTGGAGGCCTATTTATTGTATGGGGTGGTTAAATTCATGTGCTGATAACTGTCACAAAGCTACGACTTAGAATGGGTTATCATACCAAATTATCATCTATGAACATGTACCTTTTCAAAGAAATGTGACTAGACATTACCACCTTGAATGGTACCAAAAAGTCAAACTTGGCATTTGGCTCATGGACTAACACCAGTTTCAGGTAGTGACAAGAGTCTGGCTTTGCATTACAAATGCAATGTTTAATTCTAAGAGGATAACAAGAGCTGATAGCATGAAAGGTCTGGAACAATTACCTGAGCCAGGCAGGAGAAGGGTGGGGAACACTACTGCAAGCCATAGGTCATTTTTGAGATATACCTTTGCATCTGGAGATTGCTGGTGTGTGTGTGTGTGCACACATGTGTGCATGAGGCAAAAAGAGGCAGAAGGCAGGAGAAGCAGTCCTCCCAGACACTGAATCATAATCTCTAAACTCTGCCGGTATTTGGTGATGTTGCCACAGTTTCCTCTATTGCTTTCCCCTGACATTAGCTGTATATAAATCAGCCTGCAACAGACAGGCAGCTCCCTTCTAGTGGCTGGTACGGGAAGGGGAGATGCCACAGGCTGCACCCTGGGCCCCCACCCACCGCCACCCCTCCTCATCAGCAGATGTGCTCTGCTCTGCTATCAGCCACCAACCCCCCCACATATGCACATACACATGGCATTCATATACACACACACACACACACAAACACACCACTCATAATGACACCACTAATGCCTCCAACCATGCTGAAATATTAACTCTGTGCTCTCCTACGCTCTGGCTGCAGCTGTAACTACAACAGCATTGATAGTATAAGGCCAGCAATGATGATGTATTCAAGTGCTCTTAAGCCAAACCACAATGTTTTTTTTTTTTTCTGGAATTTCAAAATGTTTGGAGAAATCTAAAAAAATAAATAAAAATAAAACATTCACTGGCACTGTAATATAAGTTTTCATATACTGTATAGTGCCAAATCTGTTTTTTGTAGAAAACCAAAAGGGGTTTCTACTCATTTTTTTTTCCAACCACCAAGCAGAAATGTGGCCAATCTCTCCTCCTATTGCCTTACAGAGATAATGCATTAATATGGCCAAAATCACATTTTGCAAGTCAGTTGTGACCTTTGACCTTTTTGCATGTTTTATCAGTTCATCCTCAAGTCCAGACTTTTTTCACCTCAGAAGATTATATGTATCTGTGTTGGGATGTTCTAGAGTTCAGTTGAAGCTTCTGTCATTATCTGTTAATGAAATGTTCTTATTCTCTGTAGCTGGGTCCATGGACGTTGTTTGTTCCATCATGTAACTACTCTGCCCTTTCTCTCTCTCTTAGCTCCATCTAAGTTCACAAAACAGCACTGTGTACTTCTAATGTGGAATACAGCCAAGACAGGCCAAGCCTCCCTATCAGACACTCTAAATCGCTGTGACTTCACCTACTGCAGCCAATGTGCAAGTGATGTGAGAAGACTTCTTTCTTAAAGATGGAAGATGACAATCAACCATAAAAATACAGAGAGCAGAAGACGTGTGTAACCCCCGGTTACCAGAGACATGAAATAAATACAATTTAATTACATGATTAGGGACTGAGGTAGCGAGCCAACACATTTGAGCCTGTCAGAGAAGTTGATTCTTGTTTTGTCTCTTTTATTGATAAGTTACCTGCTTCACTGATATTGTTGTTGTCATTATTATATTTTGTTTATTATTTTATTTATTTAATTGTTGATTAAAAGAAAGACAGGTAAGAAACAAAATAGAGTTTAAATATAGGTAATAAAATAGGAATAAATATACAGCATAATTAGTAAGAACAAAACAAGATACTTTAATTAAACAGAAATACATGTAACACTTAATATTAGATCTAAATTAATACTACGCTAATACTCAACCAAACTAGATACTTACCTGACAGGTGGATTCTGGGTATAAATTTGAGGGGAGAAAAAGGGTCATTAATCATTCAGTCTTTTTTTTTTGTATTTATATGTGGTGGTGGTGTTGTTATATGTATTAAGTGTTATTTAAGAAAGAGATAAGAAGAGATAGATAAAGAGAGAAAGAACTGAAAAGAAATCTGATTAATGAGAGAGAACAATTTTTATTACACGCCTCCTCCTGTTCTGTGGTCTTCTGCTCGACACCATTTCTCCAGAGTGAACCAGATCTTCTGACACACTGGTCCAAATTTGTTTTCTCCCACTTTATTTTAATTTTATCACCTCTTATACAGAGACTATCTTAGCTAATTTAATTTGGCCAAATAACTGGTTTTGTTGTTTGCTCTTTACCAGTTGTTACACGTGCAGAAAACTGTAAATTACTTCAGACTTATTCAAACATGGCTGACTTAGGCCAGTCCCATTTCTCCTCCCTTAGCACTAGGACTTGGTTTTTAGTGGTCCTCAAAGGGAGATTCGCCTTGAAGTAAGAAATGCTGGAAGTAGAAATCTTACCCTTCAAAATGGGACACCACTTAGCATAGCTGATGTGTTCACCTACGTCATATGTAGCAATGATGCAGGAGCCACAACCTGTAGTTTTTCATTCAGGCTTGAAAATGCTGGCTCCAGTGGTTGTGTTATCTGTTGTGTAGTCTTTGATGATCTTTCTTCATTTGTGAACCAGTGAAGAAGAAATGCAGAAAATAGAAGATGCCTTTACCACTTTTCATCTTGCACTACGTTCGAAGAGTCACAGAGTCACAGAGAGGGGAAAGTTAGTATGCCATTCTTTTCAGTGAGTGAACAAATGCTGCTGATGGACCTGTACAGAGAATTTAAAGATACAGTCAGGTCCATAAATATTTGGACACAGTTTTCAGAATTTTGGCTCTGTACATCACCACAATGGATTTGAAATGAAACAACTGATATGCAATTGAAGTGCAGACTTTTGGCTCTAATTTAATGGGTTGATCAAAAGTATTGTATATGAATGGTAGGAACTGCAGTTATTTTTATGCCCAACCTAAGAATGGCCTCTTTCACCTGCATGGAGAGCTCCTTTGACCACATGGGTTCACAGCAAAATCTTCCAAATGCAAACACCACACCTGGAGTCAACTCCACACCTGTCCATGAAATAGCTTTTGAGTCAATTGTACAATTACTTTTGGTCCATTTAAAATGAAGGTTGTACATATTAAAGAGCTGTAATTCCTACAAGCTTCCAATTTAAATGTGGATACTCTCAAATTTAAGCTGAGAGTCTGCACTTTCAGTCCATATTAATTAAATAACTGTAATTTTGAATATATTTCAGTAAACAGGTAAAATAACAAAACTTGTGTCAGTGTCCAAATACATACGGACCTAACAGTATTACCACTGAAAAAAGAACTGAACTGAACTGAACTTGTTTTGCTTTTCTACGGGCCACAGCAGAGACATGTCATGACATTGCTTCATAACTCCCCTTTTTTCCAGCAACACTTGATCATTTCATAAGGTATTATGAGTCTTTCAGGTGACAAAGTAACTGTTAAGACTCTAAATGTGTCATCAAATTATCCACAATTTACAACACATTTCGTCCAAGCTTATCCATGATGTCTGTTTGGGAATTTGCTTGGGTGTTTTCAGAGATGTGAGCACCATCCTACAGGAACTTTCCCTCTGGCAGGGAATATTAGCAGCTGCTACCCAGCTCTCACAATGTCCCACTGGTCAGAAAGCATGGCTCAGCTCAAGTATTGAATTTGTCATTAATTTACTGTTTGCCCAGTGTCTGTTACAAATTCCTTTTAGAGGAGGCAGGATTTGTAGCTGCACGTTAGTCTGAGAAGATGAAGCTAAATAAAGATGCGATTTACTGACCAGTGAAACAGCAGCTCTGTCTGTGAGCTTCTGTACAAACACACTGACATAAGGCAGCAGCTTCATGTTACATTTCATTAGATGTTTACATCAAGTGTATACTTTGCTACAGTCTGTCAGTGTGGTCAGTTAGTGGAGCTGTGAGTTAACTTTAGATGAATCAGTGTCTCTGTCTGCAGGTGTTGATCTCACTCTGTTCTGCTTCTGTTGACCTTTGTTTTACAGCCAGAGCAGAGCAGACTAAGTCTCTGTTAATTGGAATGGTTAATGTAATTATTTATTTATTATTTATTGTGAACATGAATACGAATTACTTTATTAATCCCCAAAGGGAAATTCATTTGTCTGTCAGCTCATCAACCATTTGCAGAAGAATGAAGAAGCCTGATGGTTGAAGGTACAAAGGATCTTCTATATTTCTCCATCCTGCAGTGAAGAGAGAGGAGCCGTCCACCACCGCTCTTTTCTTGGTCCATCAAGGTGTTATGAAGAGGATGATCTGAGTTGTTCAGAACGGCCTCCACCAGCATGTATCTCTCTACCACATCCTCAGTGAGTCCATCAGGGAGACATGACTGAAGTCAAGTGCCTCAGTCAGTCAGTGCCTTTGTCTCCTCTAATTAGTATTTATATAATATTTATTTATTATTATTACATAGGCTAACAAGATTGATTGATTGACATTGATTGAAACAACAGAACAGTTTTTTCTTTAGTTTGGTTCTACCTGTTGGATTCTGTCTGTATGTTAATCAATCATGAACATATAGAAACTTTCTGAAGCTCACACTGTTTCAGAGATATCTACTAAAATGAGCGCTCTTGCTAACCCCAACCCATCTGCAATATAACTTTCTGTGTCAAGAGGCAATAGTATGCTGTGTCCCATCCAGACTTGTGAGTGTTCAATGTGCCCAAATCGCACACACAACATCCTCACATGGATTTTTTGATGGTCAACTGGGATTTGTTATGGTATGTGGCATAATAAATCCAACTGTGGTACAAGGAGTGGGGGGCTGAATGGCCCTTGCTGAAAAAATACTGTTCACAGATCAAACATACTGCACATCGCACATGGGTGTATTATAATATCTTTTGGTTGAAATGGTTTGTTGTTCTTCAAGGAGCTGCGTTTAGTTGAGGTTTTATTTAATGATTGTCCTTCATTAATAACAATCAGTACTTTCACCTGAATCTTACAGAGGATGATTTTATGCATGCTGGGTACAGGGTCATGGTCAGGTCACAGAGCTGGCACATCCCCATTCAGAGGAGGGGTGTGTTAATCCTCCTCAGGCCAGTAATGCCACCACTGGCCCAGCCATGGTTAGGTCCTGCAGCTGGGAGTGGGGCCTCCGATGCTAATTGGAGGCTCTGAAACATAGGGAGGCATGCAAATATCTCTGGCTTTAGATACCCTTCTGTTTCACTTTCAGTCCTCTCCAATCTCCTCATTCCACCTGACTTGAGGAGAGGAGGTGAACACAGCTGCTGGTTTGTTGCCCCTTCCCATGGGCACTGACTGTGTCACGGAAAGGGGGAGTAGGGTTATTGCTGGAACTGTAGCCTCTGCTGCCTTGATTAAGGTAGGGCTTCCAGGCCGATGTCATATACTGTACATCAGAGGAGATCAGCAAGCCAGCCTGAAAGTCAGATGACACCAAGCACATGCACAACACTCCTTAAGCCGCCCACCTGCCCTCCCTCCTTTTATCCCTCACCAGCCCCATTATCTTTTTTTTTACTGGCTTTTTCTCCTTGCACCTCCCTCTCCGTCTCTATTCCTTGCCACCCCTTCCATCTTCTTCCTAGTTTCAACTTACCTGTCTTCTCACCTCCCTTAACACACAATTGACACTCTCCTGTGGGAAAGATCAGACAAGGTGACCTGCTGAATGCTGATGGTTATCAGGAGAGGATAAGAGAGAAAAAGTTAAAAAATAAATAAATAAATAAATAATAAAAAAAAAAAAGAGGTGTAACCCACTGGTGGGGCCTGTCTGGGTAAAGGACCAGAACAGACCAGGCACGAGGAAGATGTTTAGACTTTGGCAGAGAGCTTGTCAAGACAATCAGGCTTTAGCTTTTGATGAAGACCTTTTGGTTCAGAACTTGAGAGTCACTTGACATTCAAAGGGTGTTAGCAGAAAAAATGTAAAAAAAAAAAAAAAAAAAAAAAAATCTGTTTTCATCTGCTGCAGTGTCTTTGCTAAAGACAAGAAAACCATCAGTGTTATGAGGTGTGGTGTAATGTGCTGCATGACAAGGCAAACAACCTTTGTGCATGCATTTCCCAAATGGATTTCTTAGAAGAAACACAACTGAAGTAACATTGTGTGCTCTTGATTGACTATGACAGTGTGGTTTTAAAAAGTGTTTTGTATCATATAACAGCTGCCTGACAGTAACAGTAACACTGTACACAGTGAGCATGAACCAAAACAGTACATTTAGACAACTAAACAATGAACTGAGTTTCAGTAGAGCTGCAAATTACAATAAGAATTCTTTGTATGTTAAAAAGAACAACAGAGTTGCATGATTACTGCCCATATCATCCCTTTACTGTAGTCTCTGTGGCTGCCGTGGTTATATGACAAGCAGCAGAGCATGTTGAAAAAGTTAAATCATCACCAGCTCCTATGCAGCATGAGAAGGGGATGTAGAAATAACAGCAATGACGATGCTTGTGATATGAAAATATGTTGATTGTGGTCTGAGAACGGCCTGATTTAGCTTCTTGTTACTGCATTGAAACATAACAAAGACCATTCATCACAAACATTTCTTAATAGAAATATGGTCAATCAATGGTGTAGCTGAGAGCAACGTGAAACATGACCATTTCCCACCTTGTGTTTCTCCCCCAGCCTCACCTCTGCTGCGTTTTCTCTGAACTCTGACCAACACACATGTGACAACCATAAGGGGAATTTGATGAGTCCTTTGCTGCAACTTTTTGGCATACCAGGGCATAAATTAGCCTTCCCTTCTGTATGTCTCCATCCTCCCCCTCAGGTCTCCTATGAGATCCAGCAGCACATGCACATGGTCACTAAGAGAGAGAGAAGTGTTGAACAGTCCATCCTCACAGCACTACCACACACTACGCTTCCTGCCCACATGATACCTTGCCACCACTCCTCTGCTCCTCTTCACTCTCAGAGGAATTCCCCTTTTCCTGAAACCATCAGTCTCACTACCCTCAGGTCATGACTAAAATGTGACTTATTGGCTCAGACAGAGACAGGCTCTGCAGCTTGTGTTTGTGCAGCAGCTAAGAGCAACACATATGGCTGAGCAGTGTGAGGTACTGGTTTTGGGGGATGGAGTTGTGGGTGGAAACCACCATGTTTTCTCTGCCTCCCCTTTTATTGAAAGAGGCCCATTTTTGTTTATTTTTTATTTTATTTTTTTCTACTTCCAGCTTCAGCTGTTTGACCTCTCCTCTTCTTCTGGCCTGTCTGGACTCACTGGAACTGCTTCTTACTGCATGAAATATGATAAAAACCTTACCAAGGCTGTCACACAGTTTTAATACAACTTCACATGCTCTGAATACCACTATGAACTACATTACCTGGTTGCCACATCACTTATCAGGAGGAAAAAGCGGAGAGGTAACTTTGCACCTTTGTAATTGTAACCCAGCCCGTGCGCCTCTGGTGCCGCTCTGCAACCGGAGACTCTGCGTTGTGTTTCTGTGTTGTTGTGTGGGTGTAATGCAGAGAGACAAGCCGGACACACGGTGGCAACTGATCGTGGCTTTGACCGCGCAGTTTATTTTCACAGACAGATGCTGGCAGCTTCACTCCCTTACAAGCAATAGAGAAACATTTTACATCAGAGTATGTTGTATAAAACAACCCTATAACATCTACCATGAAGTGCTGTGTTTGTACAGGTTCACGGATGACCGAAACCGGGAAGCTAGCACACATAGTACTTAAAACTAGCCACACTCACGGCTGACATGAGCATAAAAAAGAAAAACACAAGTTAAATGAAGATATACATTCCCAAACTTTGTCTGATGGTTCCTATTCGTCTCAGTACACATACTGTTCACACAGAACAATTTTACAACTTTTAGTAGTCAAAATATTCAAATATACTACAGAGAGCCATTTATTGTGTGCTTACCTAACAAGCAATAGAGAAACATTAAAGCAAAATGGTGCTTGTGCAGGTGAATACCTGAAAAAAACACAGTGGCCTGCAAGGACAACAGAGACAATCACTAAACCCCCTGGGGCCAAAGAAATAATATAACAACGCCATCCATTGTCTTAAATAGGCAACTGGCTTACATCCACCCCTTCTTTAATTAATGGCGTCCCAGTTATCGAAACAAATGAAACAAACACCAAACACAAACAAAGAGAACAGTCAAATGAAACATGTGAAAAAGACAGTGTGGTATGTAGTGATGTGTGATGAAAAGGTGCACATGTACCTCCTATGAAGGTGTGTTCAATTGCTGCGTTAAGCTACATGTGTCCTGCTGCTCTTCTTGCTTTGGCCCTCTGCCACAACATTCATCCTCTTTGTATCTTCTGTCGATCCTCCTCCATTCCCACAGCTCGTGAGTCATAGGACAGTTTCTTGGGGGGACGTTGATTTCTTGGCGAGTTCCTCCTTGGAACACTGGGCCTTGGAGGAAGTTGGTGCCCCCGGCTGTTACATGTTCCTCCCCTCCTTCACTCTCTTGTCCTATCCCTACTTCCACTTCCTCCATCCCTGTGCATTCAAACTGTTCCTCTGTTGTCTCAGGTAAACATTCCTCCACATTTCCCTCCATGTTGTCCACCTCCAAGTCCTCTACTGCGTCTGACTCATCTCCCTGTATTGTCACTTCACCGGCCTGCTCCCCCATGTCCTCTGTATCCTCCGTCCGTATGTCCTCCTCTGTGTCAGGCTCAACCTCCCCTCTTGTCATCTCACCAGCCCGCTCTACTAGAAGAAGCATACACTGTGTCAGGAGATTGCGGTGAACCACCCTCTCTGTGCTGCCATTTTCTGGTCGCAGCACATACGCAGGTATGCTGGGCTGCTTCTTCACCACAATGTATGGCCGGGGCTCCCACTTGTCTCCCAGTTTCTGCCGCCCCTCCACATGCCACCCTTCGTCCAGAGTCAGAAAGTCCACACATATGAGCTCCATGGGGACACTGCTGTGATGCTGACCAGGGGAGCCCTGACGCCTGCAGTTGGGGTCTTTCTGAGTCAGCACCTCTCACACCAAGCCTTTATCTCCTGGAACATTGTGGCCAATGAAATCTCTCTCTTATTATCTGCACTGTCCTCGCAAAACCCAAGTGCCCTGAGTCATCATGAAGAGCCATCTTGACCAATTCACGCAGCTTCCCTGGCAGTACTAGCTGATCCACTATTCCCCTTTGGCAGTCTCGGATGCGGCGATACATGATACCATCTCTTATCACTAACCTCCTCCACTCCTTTAGGAGAAGGCACACCTGCCCACCACCACTGATCCTCTCACTGCGGCTTGGTTTCTGGTTCAGACTCTTAAAATACAAGACAATGCTGATGACAGGATCCCCTTTCTGCCCTGCATGGATCTACTGTTTCATCTGCCGTGCCCTGGCCTGCAGGGTAGTGTGGGTCCCTTGTGAACTGTCCCTCGACATGCCTGGGCTCAGTGGACTGCACCTGCTGAAGGCATGTTTGCAGGACCTGGGGGACCTCCTGGTTGGACAGGTGGTGGGCATCGGCATTAGCGTTGCTCTGTCCCCTCAGATACTGGACGTCGAAATCAAAGCCAGCCACCCGAGACACCCACCGCTGACCTGTAGCATCCAGCTTTGCAGAAGACATGATATATTTGAGAGGGTTATTGTCTGTCAGGACTGAGAACCTACGGCCATAGAGGTGGTCATGGAATTTGTCTGTCACCGCCCATTTCAAGGCAAGGAACTCGAGTTTGTGTGCAGAATACCAGATCCCCAAAGCAGCAGGTCATGGGGGGTGGAGGGGGCATTCTGCAGTCCAAAAGGCTTTCGGTTGGCCTCAAACAGACCCACTGGGGTGCTGAATGCCGTCTTGTGTTTGTCATGCTCCACCACCTCCAACTGCCAATAACCAGAGGTGAGATCAAGTGTAGAGAAGAACTTTGCCTTCCCCAGAGCTTCCAGGGCCTCCTCTATTCTGGGCAGGGAGAAAGGCACCTCTCGTACTGCAGGAGGTAAGCTTTCTCTAGTCGATACATAACTTTAGTGAACCATTTTTCTTGGTCACTACCACTACAGGTGAAGCATATGGACTCTTACTAGGCCTGATGACTCCTGTAGCCTCCATCTCGATCAACAACTTTCTCATGTCTTGCCACTGTGATGGGGGAATCTTGCGATAAGGGAGTCGAAAAGGCTTAGAATCAACCAGAGAGATTTCGTGCTGCAGTCTTTGTGTGGCCATAATCCATGGGATAGTGGGAGAACACATCTACATTCCTCTCCGCAAGATCTTTAAGAAGGGAGCACTGGTGCTCATTCTCGACTGCTGCTTCACTCACGTCCACTCCACAACTTGCCACAACCTGGTCCAGACTCAGGCATGTCTCTTTGCCCCCACTATTGTAACGCTTGCCATGCTCTTTGTCTGGAAAGTCCATGACGCTTTCCACCATGGAAGCATTGGCCAGATGAGTGTGAGGCTTGATAGTAACAGCATGCTGGGACAAGTTCATCACTCTGACGGGGGCAAAACCTCTCTTTACATCAGTAAGGACTTTGGCGAGGTCCTGGGGGGGCTGCAGAGAGGAGTGACCTGCAAGCATTGCATTGTAAGTCTTCCTTTGTGGGCCAGCCTTTATCTTGCACATTAAATCTATCTCTTTTCCCCCAGGAATGTGTAGTTTATGGCCAGCATACACAGCAGGGCCCTATGTCATCCATATCATAATGGTCGGTGCCCCCAATTTCCAACAGAGAAGTGTATCACTCTGGATGGCTCTCCTTGACCTTGTGTAGGAACTGCTGGCCATAGGTCGCTTGAGGGTGGCTTCTGGAGGCACAGAGGACATTAGTACCAACTAGAAGAGGGACAGAGGAGCAATACTCTGAGTCAGTCACAACAAAAGCTGGCACATTCTTGAACTTTTTCCCCAACACATTCAAGTTAATGCACAGGACACCATGGTAGGTTACACTCTGACCAGCTGCCCCCTTAATGGGTATTTTAGAAGGGTGGAGCTTCTATTTCTGAAGGACAGGGTGGGTGTGCCAGAATTTGTGCGTAATACTGGTTATCTGAGAAGCAGAGTCAATGAGCACCCTGCACTTCATTCCATTGACCTCCACCTTCCCCTCATTCCTGGGGCCCACTAATGGGATGCCCTCTCCATCACCAGTCTTAGTCACCTGCATTGGGGGTCTTGCTGCTGGCCCATAGTTGCCCCAGTCACCATGGGCTCTAGGTGTTTAAAGGCTGAGCTGTGTGAGGTGTGCTCCCCTCTGCAGGAGTCCTAGGTTGAGAATGGTGTGCCCATGTTTGGTCAGGATCTGGGAACACTGCTCAGCAGACCTGGGCTACATGTCCTTGCTTCCCACACCAGTAGCATGTGACAATTGAAGTCTGGGTTGTAGGTCCGGGGGGTGGCCAAACCTCGGAGGGGGGACCGGGGCAGAGGGGGGAGCAGCAATTCTTGATTCAAGATGAGTCAACTTGGCCATCTGCTCCTCCTGGCAAAGGGCTAATTTCTTGACCAACTCAGTCAGCTCTGACAACTCTGATGTATGTTTAGGCCTCTCTGTCTTCACAGTTGAACTACACTCTGATGCAACCTGGACCTGAGCATAGGTCTTCTTTAACTTGTTTAGTGACTTGAACTTTTTTGTTTCCTTTGCCAGATTCATGAACTCGGCTTGTAGCCTGAGAAGCGCAGAAGCCCGGGTTTTATTGGTGCAGTCCTCATGTACACCCCCTCATCATTAAGTCCTCTCAAGAACTGCCGGGTGAGTTTACAGTCATGGTCAGAGAAAGGCTTGCCACCCCTTTGGCTTTCTTCTACAGCTCGCAATGTTGCCTCCAGTGCTATAGCATAAGAGCACGCAGACTCCCCCGACCTCTGGCCACACTCATAGAAGTCGGCTAATGGGTCCGAGGAGCCCTGTGTGTCACCATACTCCGCCCTCAGTTCCTTGAATGCCTTTTCCGGAGTATGGTCAGGGGGAGGCAGATTCTGGATCAGCTTTCTGGCCTCGCCACTCAGGTGATGCACAACAGTTGAGAAGCGGAGGTGGGAGGGGGAGCTCGATTGCCACTAGGAGATACTGCATGTCACGAATCCAGTCCTCTATAGGCATCTTGTTATCAGCATTACCAGTGAAGACTTGGACATTCTTCAGCTGATAAGTCTGCAGGAGACTGCCAAAGGCTGCTAGTGGAAGGCTTGGTGTGGATGTGGCTATGACTGGGGCATTTAGAGGTGCAGGCAAGTGCTGTGTAAAGGGTAAAGACAGGGGGTGGGTTGGGGGACTGCAGTGGGATACATGCTGACTTAGGGGGGCTGAAACAGGGGGCTGTAGATGTACTGGGATATGGGTCTGGGGAAAAGCTGCATGAGTCATAGTCAGAGGGGTGGGTGCAGCTGCAGTGGGGTCCCATGCACTGGTGGCAGATGAGTGCAGGGGAACCTGAGAGTGGTGGGCAGCGGCTTGTGACACATGCAACTGTGGGGGGGGGGTTGCTCTTGCTCTGCACAGCTATAGAGGGATTTTTCATAATGTTCATTGGTTGTGTTGTTGGGATACTTGACATGTGGGCTTGGGACGCAGGTGAGAGACTGGCATAGTTGTTGGGAACCTGGGGGCTATATTGATAAACCTGCATTGGATAAGGGTTCATGGTGGGCTGCTGTATGACTTGTGTTTCTGGGAAGTTGGGGCGTGGGTGACTTTGAGGTGGCAGAGTGGCTGTGGGCCTGTGCACGCTGGTCTGGGGCAGGAGGGTAGAGGACATGGTTGCCTGCACAGCCGGCTGTAACATTGGGGTGTTGCACTTGGGGTTACAAGGGCTGCTGTGGATACTGGTGCTAGAGCAGCATGGACATTAGTATAGGGTGACAGCATTGGGGGTGATGGGGTGAGCTGTGTGCCCAGCCCTGAATCTGTGGGCTGCTGAGCTGGGGTGTGGTACTGAAGCTGCTGGGTAGGGGATCTGGAGAACTGGGTGGTTAGCTTTGACCTTTGCTGTTACTTGATACTGCTGTTAATTGTTACTTTTCCTGTTACTTGATAAATGCCTAATTGTGGGTGAGTATAACTATTATTTCTGGTAGAATATGATAACCAAAAATAAATGTGTGGCACAGTTATTACTAAATAACCCAAAATCCCACTTTTAACTTAAACTCAAAACGTCATTACACAATTCTATGTTCAACACAGAATGAGAATAACCAGCAAAACTTTCTTAATATTGGTCACAGATTGTCCTTGTGAAAATATTTCACACAATACTCATTTACCATTCAAATCGTTTTAAGTTGCATCATTATTATTGTAGTTGGAATAGCATGGAAAATCCTCAAATGAAAACACAATTAAGTAATATTCACTTTTACTTTCACGCAGCAAAGGATATGTTTGAAGGGATGCATACCGCAGCTTCACATGAATAACTCAGTTTGTCAAACTCTGGATATTAGCAATTCGATCAAGCGGCGTAGTGGAAGCTGCTGCTGACAGCCGACAGCTTCACTTCAGCCTGGTTCACACATAACGATAATCGGGCTGATTTTGCCCCGATTTCCCCCTTCCGGCCAAGGACAAAAACCGGCCCATTATTTTAAGGCTCTTAAGATTATCCAATGAGATAATCCTTTGGTATGTGGTGTGTTAAGAGTCAAATTCTCCCGACCATCGGGAAAAACGACAATCGAAAACGGCCGGGGTCGACGATCGTAAATATTAACCATGTTCAATATTTCGGCCGCTATCGTTTTGTTAACAAATCATGAGTTTGAGGGAAGCCGACAATCGGGAGTCACGGACTCCGCGGAATGTGACGTGATATTGAATGTAACCAATAAAGAAGCGAGCTGAGTGTAGAACACGGAAGTATAACAAACCATCTCCATGACTACCAACGATATATAACTCGAAGTCCTATGGACTTAAGAGATGGAGGACCAACTTGTGGAGCAATGGCAAACACACGAGTGTTTATACGTGTCATCCAAATCCTACCACAACAGGAACGACAAAGACAAGTGTTGGAAAGAAACAGCAACCGCAATGGATACACCAACAGCTGGTCGAGCTCCGGTGATCTGGCACTTCCAGTTGTTTTAACTGTTTCCACTAACGTCTGTGTGTGGCGGCGCGAGGAGATGGTCTTGTAATGCTATTATTGCCAGACAACGCCACCCTGGGAGTTTCACCCAGGGACCTCCTTAAGTGGACTAACCCCAAAAGATAAGGACACTCAGGTCCGTTAGCAATCGAGACAGAGACAGCAGTTCAAAAATACAAAAATATTATTTTATTAATTACAATTGTCTGTTATTAAAACTCTGGTTAAATAAATCATTCACTGGGGGTATTTAAAAAGGGGAGCCAATAAGGGCTGAGGCTTACTTGTGACATTTGGGTCCAACAAAAGGGGATCCCAGGATCACCACACGTGAAGCAAAATAAAAGGAAAAAAAAAAAAAGTGAAGAATCAACCGGTCCAAACACAACACAAAGGGGCACCACCACCAGGACACCAATCCACCACCGTAGGCTCAGCACCTGAATGGGGGAAACCAGAGAGGAACATGTTAGAAACAAAAGAAAAACATAATAATAACAACAACAACAACAAC
Organism: Caranx ignobilis; assembly: GCA_021432705.1. Classification (NCBI taxonomy): domain Eukaryota; kingdom Metazoa; phylum Chordata; class Actinopteri; order Carangiformes; family Carangidae; genus Caranx; species Caranx ignobilis. The sequence continues at coordinate 26,064,084 of MU270012.1, forward strand.
AACAACAACAACAACTAACAACAACAGAAGGAAATCAAAGAATTGCATTTACAAAATCTATGATAATTAAACAGGATAAATCAAATTGTTGCCCAAAATATACAAAATCACAAATTAATTAAATTACAACCCACAATAACCAAAATTAACCACAAAACACAAAATTGACAAACTAATCAAATCTATGGACTGCGAAAAAGAGAGGAAAAAATAATATTGATAAAAAAAAAAAACATACAACAACGAACAATCAGACTAACACACAAGATAACGGAGAAACAAAATTTAAGTAAAATTCCGCATCTCTCTCTCTCACACACACACACACACAGTAAAACGTAGCTAAACAAACAAAGCAACAGCGTTGTCCAGCTGCAGGTGTGCCCAGGCAGCAACGGGCAGCACCTGAGACACACAGCCAGCCAGGCAAGGCCATCAGGGGCCGGGCCGGCTGTAGCAGCAGTGGGTGCCCGAAGCAGAGCGGCAAAGTTCAAAACAAGGCAAGCAATCGGTCTGAAGTGAAGCGGTGTCTGTACGCCAAGCAGCTCCAAGCGAGACAAAGCAGCAGGGGTTTACACATGGATTAGCCGGCACGGCTACACGGTCATCTTTAACCCTACAATAATAATAAACAAACATAAGCAACTTACAAATGGCTAGAGGAAGAAGCTAATGTCACAGCACAACACTACACTACAAACGGCATGGGCTGGAGAGCGGAAGTGACGGACGTCAGGAAGTGGCGTGACGTAGCCTCCGGCAAGCAAGAGGAAGACAGGTACTCTACGCCTGACTTTATGCGGCATTCTCCCACCGCGATTGGTCGAGACCGCCACACAAGTGAACGTCAAGGGACCAAGGACTACATCCTGCTACATGTGCATGAAACGCTGGTCCACAAGCTTGAAAGAAAGAAAAAAAAAATCACAGCAGGGACTTGAGTCTGGTCTCAAAGCGTCACAGATCCAGGTCACGGCACCAAAGATGTAACCCAGCCCGTGCGCTGCCTCTGGTGCCGCTCTGCAACCGGAGACTCTGCGTTGTGTTTCTGTGTTGTTGTAATGCAGAGAGACGAGCCGGACACACGGTGGCAACTGATCATGGCCTTGACCGCGCAGTGTATTTTCACAGAGATGCTGGCGGCTTCACTCCCTTACAGTACACATACCGTTACACAGAGCAATTTTAGAATAGAATAGAAAATATAACTGTTTGTGATAAACGATGAATTTACAACTGTTAACAGTCAAAATATTCAAATATACAACAGAGGTCGTGTATCGTGTGCTTACCTTACAAGCAATAGAGAAACATTAAAGCAAAATGGCGAATACCTAAACAAAAACACGGTGGCCTGCAAGGACAACAAAGACAATCGCTAAACCCCCTGGGGGCAAAGAAATAATACAACAACGCCATCTATTGACTTAAATAGGCAACTGCCTTACATAATGAAGAATGGCTGCATGCCGCAGGTCTTACTTCTATTTTGGATCTTAAAGTTCTGGTTGGTAATCATGCTCAGAAACACTTTGTTATACTGGGTGAAATGGTGCTTCTATCCTGAGAGCAGTCAATACGTATTCAGACAAAGGAACGAAAATAATCAGAGCTCTGCAGGACTGACACAACTGACCAATCCATGCTTTAATCAAATCAAATCAAAAACCAATCAGATGCCTTCATGTCTAGTTCTGCCTACACCCAATCAAGCTGCCGTCTCTCTTCCGCTCTCCCTCCTCTGGCGTGCGCGATCACTGTCTTCACCTACGTCCGCACAAAAGCCACACTCCAGTCTGATGGGTGGCAGTGTAGCTCTGGCAATACACGTCTGCTAGAAAACCGTTTTTCCACGATCTCCAACCCTAACTTTAATAACCCACAAGCAACGCGGCTTAGCAAAGGTGAGCAAAATCACAGGGTTGTAACAGGTGGTGTATGGACCCAACTGCAGCACAAAAGACCGAGAACCAATGGAGAGAGTTCAAAGGTTTACTGACACTGGCAGACTGGCAAACAGTTCAAAACACAGTGGCTGGCGGCTAGGTCAAAGCAGGCAGAGGTTTGGGACCAGAGAGACGACAGCTCAGGCAGACAATCCGATGAGGAGCAGGCAGTAGGAACGATAACCAGGTGATCAGTCCGACACAGGCAAACAGGAATCAGGAGGACAGAGGCTGAAATCTTGGTCAGGGACAGAAGGCTGAGACGATTACCAGGAGGCAGACGAAGCAGGGGAATCAGGGACAGGCGAGGTCGGTACCGGGAAGTCAGGCAGGAGAACGCTGGAGAGTCTTGCATGGCAAAGAACAATCTGGCAGTGAGTGTGGAGGAGAGAGGAGCTTTTCACCAGGCTTGATTGCTGAAGAGCTGCAGCTGAGTGAACAGGTGACTGGAGTGACTGATGAGGTGGGTGTGGCTGGCAGATAGGGTGAGCAGGGGATTGGTGAGTGGAAACTACTGGAGGCAGGTATGTATGGAGGATGAATCATGACAGGGTTTATTATAACTGGGGCCCTGAAAACGCTTCCCTTATCATGTGTTTTCTTAAGTTGTGGTGTGTTGACCCTCAGGGACACTAAATTGTCAAAATTATGTCCACCATATTTGGTGAGATTCTGTCCACCAGGCTTGCTTTTTTCCTTTTGTTTTTGTTTTTGACATGTGTTTTGTGAATTCGATTATTTGTTAGGTCTATTATGAAGCAAAATGTATGGTGACTGAGCAAGAGTCATGGCCAGTGTTTTCATCCTTTCGTGAAGGGCATTGGTCAATACCTGGAAAATTAATAAGCTTTATGCACTCACTTTGTGCACAGAAATGTTGCATAAAACTACCGGACCCACACAAGGAAAAAAAGCTATGTTTTTTAAAAAATATAAAATAGTGAAAGATTGGCACACATTTATGGTGTGTTGGAACCATGATATGAGGTTATCACAAAACTTTTTGGGTCTTAATTTCAGCACCACCATTTGCTCATACACCAACACTCTTGCACATCATTTCCAGATATTTATCAAAAACATATATAGAAATCCTTAATGAATGTTGAAGTCTTTCCTCATTGATGGTGATGGCTGAAGAGGTAGTTTTATTTATTCATTTTTTTAAATTACAGTAATAATAAACAATAATAATGAATAAAATCCTATTAAACATCAACCATGCAAATTTCAAAAGATACTTTCCATTTATTTCTATTCTGTTTCTATTTCATGTTAATATTGGTGACCAGAGACACAGAGGGTTCCTGATGCATGATGTATTATGTATGTGGTGTGACTTAATGACATATGGGGTCACTGCACTGTCCTATCATGCTCCCTCACTCAAATATCAATAGATTCAAATCCTGGTGTAATCATGTACAAAAGACTTTAATGAGTTTGGACAGGTAGTCCAGCTGCTCACCTCTCAAGATTTATCAATGTACCACCTGTAGGCAGCCGGTTCAATATGAGGCCTGACACAACAGATCTCCTCTCACTCCAGTGGCCAGTTTAATGTTACAGGTGATCTGGATGTTTAGATACAGAGCACAACACAGCACAAATACAAAACCAAGCTACATACACACAGGTGCTGGACCAGCTGGAGTTCTCTATGTTTCCTGTTTTGTGACTTTTGAATTTAAAAACAAAAACATGAATAGAGAAGCTGGATCTAATTTGGTAACATTTCCTTTCATAAACCAAATCATCTTGGTTCTGAATAAAATGATGTGGCTGTAGCTGGGTTATCAAACGTCCCGATCTTTGAGGAGAAGCCAGTCAATACAGTGACTTGTGTTTTGTGAAAAATGTCTTTCCTGCTTTGGAAAAGACGGATCCCATCAGCACTTCAATGTGGAGTGAGTTATTCTAGAGAAGCCTGAATTCCAGCTGGGTATAGATGAGTCTTTTCTTAGAAAGGAACAGGTGGAACAGTAGATTAAAAAAATACTATACACTAAATAAGTAAATAAATAAATAGGTCCAGCCACTGTTCAAAACTGAAACTGTGTTTTTCTTGACAGAGGTTTAAAAAAAGAAAGAAAAAAAAAACAACCTTGTTGCAACTTGACAAATTCCGAGAGAGGTAAGCCTTGAGCTTTTTCATGTGCTGTGCTTAGACAGAGGAGCCCGAAGAGCCACAGAGCTCCACTACAGCTGTCAGAGAAGACTGGCTGTCCAAGGTCAGTTTCTCCAGGCGCAGGAAGGAGAGACAGTCAAGAATCAGAGAAGTGAGTTGGGTGGAGGAGGGATGGGTTGATAAGTAAGATTGTTGATAAGAGGAGAAAGGACGGGAAGACAGAGGAGTAGAATCTAAACAAATACGCTTGACTGCTGTGGTAACTGATGATAATGGCTGTGCCCTTTTTCATGTTTCATCACTGGGAGAGGAGCCTTAGAGATTTATGTGGACATCACTGTCAGGGGAGGGGGACCTGCAGGACATGCTGACAGGAGGACCCCTGACCTCTCCTCTTGCCAGAGCTGCTTGGGGTCTTATGAAATACCTGAGGGACCCTAAGACTAGCCTGTGTGTTTCAGAGCCCTCAGTAGTGTCAGGTAGCTTAAGGCATTTTTTAAATGTATTTTTCAAAAGAGGGGGGGAAATCAATAAGTGGGGTTGGGCAGAGGCAGCTGCAGAAACATGAGCCTGTGATATTTGCTGTGAGGCAGTGCATGTTCAAAGCACTTGTCAAAGATGGGCCTCCAAGAGCATGTTTGGACAAAACTGAGTCAATAAATGGACCTGAAGTCTCTTTCTCCTTCTTTTTAATGATCACTAGTGGCACACACTCTCTCTTATACACTGATACAATATTCTGACAGCACTATTCTATGAAACCCATTTTGATGTGATATATATATAACCAATACAGGATTTTTTTAGGCTGATACTGTTTGACTGATTGATTTTAACGTTATTTTGAGTTTGTTTATTTTTTATCAGTATCATTTTTTAACATGAACATATAACATCAGGAAACATTTCTGACCCATTAAATGTGGTTATTGACCAAGTTATGCCATGAGCACAACATGTTCATGAACCGCAGTGTAATGCTTGACACAGTTACTGAATCACATCAGACAGTTTTTTTAATGTACTTAGACACACATGCCATACACACACAAAAATTCTGGGTTATTTTAATAACCCATCAGCTGAGCTCAGGTTTGTGTAGGTTTAATGTAACATTAGGACCAACACTGTGAACTCACACCATGGGTTGAAAATGCTCCCTGAAATTGCAGGATGTATATTTTTTTCACAACTACTGTCATTCTATGCAGTTGAGGCTCCAAAATGAAAAACTAAGAGAAAAATGATTTTGAAATAAATTTCTTGCATTTCATTTTAAATGTATGGGAACATATATATGGCACAAGAAACTCATAATTGATATTTTTAGAACTGGAAATTGGCTATGGCATTATGAGCTTGTTTCACTGGTTTGTCAATTTATAACAATATTATTTTTAATTTAAACAATAACAGAAGAAGTTCATGGACATAAATTAATTTAAGGTAATTTGAATCTCACCACAAATAATTAGCTTGAATTTGAGTTGTCTCTCTTACTGGCCAGCCAAAATATGGAAATACTTATATGTACTGTATATACTGTGTAAGCTAAGATCTTGTAAATAATGTGTTTAGGAGAATGATTTCCTGGTGTAATTTTCCCCCTGAAGTCAAATACAGTAAATCAACAAGCATACAATGCTCACATGCATATAAATCAACCAAAACACTAACAGACCAAAAGACACCATAACACAGTCAAAATTAAATCTCCCCTCCACATAGTCACTCTGAAGATAGAAAACAGTTTAAGATGGGTTGTGAAATTGCAGTGACAGCAGTGTTATTCTTCCTCACCCAGGGCTTCCCCACCATGCATCTTGGATTCCACTCTGGCCAGAGACAAAGCGGGTAATTGGATTCACATTGTGTCTGCGAGGGGAAGCAGGGAACAAACTCCTCCTCTCCCCAGGCTGGCCCATGGCGGCTAGTGTGATGGTGATATTGTACTGACCCTGCCTATCAGGGGTCACAATGGGGAATTATAGTGTCGGCTGCCAAGCTGAGACCCATATTCTGCCCATAGGTAAGACACATTCACAGCTCCAGAGGAGTAAACCAGCCTTTCTGACACACATATGCGGAGTCACACAAACACACACACACACTCAATCTCTTTTCTGACCATTCATTCTCTCTCATTGCACAGTCCAGTCTCATTGGGTTTATGGGCCTATTGGTGCCCTCCAGGAGCAGGAGAGGGGAGAGAAATTACCAGCTACAGCAGACGTTAGCCACTGAGTCAGAGTGACAGACACTGAGGGCTGATGTCTTCTGGTACATCAGTTCATAGCATTATTAAAACAAACACAACACAAAAACCAAGCAGTGGTTTTTAAAGTAGGTGGTGGACACTGTCGGCAGAGGCAGAACAAGCCAGGATTAAAACCAAAGTGCGTGACCTGTTAAGAATTATTATGAACTGAGGATCAGATGCCAAATTAATCACATTTAGCACTGTTTCACTACGAACAGTATGGTAATCCTCTGAGTCAGATGGATTTTGTCTCACATTTGTTTTGTATCATAAAACAGATTTAAGTGGTATCAGCAGAGAGGGTGTGGTTTTAGAAAACAGTCCTGCTGTAAAAAGGGAGCCCACAGGTAACCTATTATGATCCATAGCTGTGTTTTGTTGCTAGGCAACATCAAGTGGTTGTAATGATTGTGACAAGAGTAAAGGGGAAAAAAAAGCGATTTAGTAAGCTATAAAGAGGGTTAGTCCACATCAGCAGGAGGTCGTGGTGGATGGTGAATATGACACAGAAGAATGTATTTGATTCACATATGAAACTAGCTCTTCACGTAGTTTCTGTTATTCATGAGAACATGGACTGTCAAATGTTGGGGAGTTACTTATTTTAACTTAAATCACCAAATTTTCCTAAACCTAACCAAGCCATGAAGCCATTATTACAACAACCATGGCAATGATGGTATAGGTAGGCTCCACCACTGTTGGTACTGTACAGCTGCCATCGTAGGGGGGCCATAGCTTGGGAGACATTCCTATGGTTTGGATCAGAGGGTTGTTCAGGTTGGAGGCCTGGGGCTGGTTCCACAGATGAGTCAGACTAGTCTAGTCTTCATTTAGCTTATGGATCAGTCTGATGTTACTCACAAATAAAGAGTGACTCCTTTTCAACCAAGAACATTAGACACCCTACCCCCAAGTGAACTCAGACCTGAGACCTGTTCTGATCAGTTGCACCCAAAAACAAAAAACAGGAAAACATTGTTCATAATTTGTTGTTTTCCAACATTGTTAAGGAGAAAAAGTGAGATGTTAAGCCTTTTTAGAGGCCACAGTGACTTCCAAGTGTCTTGCCTCATGTCAAACATCTATGTCACTGTCGAATTCCTTCAAAAGACCAACAATTTCTACTGAGGGTAAACACAACTAGTTAGATAAGGTTCCTCACTTGGCCTTTTTCCCCTCAAAATTCATTGTACCACAGAGACCTTTGTACAATAGATGAATTTAGAAACAGTCAACTTACCTGTGTATGTAAGGAAGGTGGATCTTCCTTGTCTTATACACAAAATTGAAACAGGGAAATTGTTATCTGGAGTGACAGATGTAACTGTTACAGAAGTCATACTGATCCTTTGACCTGAAGCACATGCTGTAGAGTCTCTCATCACACACACACACACACACACACACGTTGCTGTGAGTAGTTGACCTTTCCTCACAGCCAGCCGTGTGCTTAAAAAGAAGCTGTCTTCTGTCCATTTTTTTCTTTCAGCTCTCCCATCACACACTGACACCATAGCAGCACTTCAAAGAGGCCTGCTTTTGATGCTAACCATCAATATGCATTTCATCCTGTATTGCTTTCTCCACAGCATTCCTCCTCTGTGTCTTCTCTCCACAGTAATTGCCTTCAAAGCCAATTAGCACAAATTATTTGCGACCGCGCTGATGGTAAAAATCCAGCGCTTGTCGGCTGAGGTGTCCTGGAGGTCAGATAGTAGCTCAGTGCTCTCATTTTCTGTTAAGCTCTTTCTGGCCTCTACTTGTACAAACAGGCTATCGGCATAACCTGTGTGAACCTTCCTACATTAATCTCCAAATGTCTTGCACAGGGTTTCTGTAAATGCATTATTAGGGGAGCAGCAGCTCACAATTTTTCAAGGCTCACAGGGCATGTTGCCCTAAACATGTGAGGCTGGTAAGTATGTTTAGTTAATTTGTCAGGTTGCGTGTTGGCGGTTTGCATTCGCAGCCTAAGCCGATGTTTAGCTAATGCTGCCAGAGCCGTTTCACTGCAGAGCCTGCCTGTATTCCCCCTCGGAAAATACATGTTTTACTCTGTGAGCCAGATCAAAGCAGAGACGCCGGGATCAAAGACCAGCATCACGCCGCTTTGGTCACATCTGTGTTGTTTACATGAATGCTAAAGGCACTTATATCAAATATTACTAACTTTGAAAGATATATGTGTTGAATCAAAGTATTTTGATGTCACTTTTGAAGTACATCAGTGCATTTGGGGATAATTTTAAAAATCTCCCCACAATTTCACAACAATTTTGTAAGCCTTAAACAAGATGGGAGGACTGGGCCCTGGTAGAGTATGCATCTGTTTGCATCTCCCCCACATTTCCAAATTCCACCACATCCTTGCTATCAACAGCAAGGCCCCCTGTAGGTATGTCTCTGAAGAGCTTAGCCGGCACCCAGTGTTCCTGCAATGGACTTAACTCCACATGATCAAACACTCACCATCACTTCAGCATAGCAGATATAAATATAATGAAAAGAGGGGCAGAAAGAGATGGATACTACTCTACCTCTTTCAGGCTGTTGTTTATCTGTTGACCTCAGATATTCTCTCCTCTGTAATCTCCCCCGACAGGAGGATGAGGAACAGGAGGAGGAGGAGGAGGAGGAGGTGGGGGTGAGGCAGCAGAGGGGAAGCCATGGGTGGAGGCAGGGGGGCAGCTAAGGAGCAGGGGAGGAGGAGGAGAAGAAGGGGGTTCAATGACCTGTAAGCTGGCCTGCTGTTGGGCTGGGGGCTAAACACTCCCCATCCCCCCACCTCCCCATCCCCTTTACCTCTAACTGGATTATAGACCTTGCCATTCCCCTTGCAAAGCAGCAGACCAAATCTGACACCCAATCCACTGACACACACACACACACACACACACACACACACACACACACACACATATGAAATTAGAGGTTCATCTCTGCAATAACGGTTCCCCCTCTTTCAGTTTGTTCCTCAATTTTTCTCTGTGCCCTCCTCTGTCCCCTTCAGGAGGGTGAGGGGGCACTGAGGTATGAAAGGATTCACTCAAACATCCTTTCACCAACATCACCCCAACTAGGGGTCATAATCATCAAAATGTTTCCGTGATGGGCTGAATTCTTAAGATCTTCCATCTTAGAGCTAGTTAGACGATAGCTCTGTGGCATCATGATCGTGATCTGGAATTCCCACATTCAGACTGTCTTGTTGACTTCTGTTCACTTCCCTGGGAGAAATGTTACCCAACTTCAAAACTACAGTGGAAGTGAAACTGGTAATTAGTCTCCATTGTGGCAGCATGGCTTGAGTTCAGCCTTCAGAAGAGAACTGTAGACATGACAAGTTATCTGTCCAGTGCTACTAAACCTGATCTCCCACTGCCCCAGTGTATCAGAGTAGACTCTAGCAAGCACCGAGTATCTATAGGTCAATTTAATCTCCTGCAAGTAGTTTGTTTCATATTTTATTTTAATTGAAAAATCAAACAAACAAGAAACTTAAAGAATTGTTCAGGCATGATGGCCATGGTGTGTCAGTGGTAAATCACTCATCTGCTTCCTGTGGGGTCCAGGCAACACAAAGGTGTCATTTCATCTTTTCTCTCCATATCCTTAGAAATGTATAAACATTAAATAACCCCCCATCCCCCTCTCTGTCTGGCTCCCTGTGTCTCTGCCAGCAGGTGACCCCTGATAGAGTGGTATGCGCTGGAGATAAATATGTCAGGAATCAGGAGGGATGTAATATTTAGCAGTTTGAGCTGATCTGCTGTGTCTGGCTGTGTTTACCACTGCCAGCCCTTTCTAGACACATGGGTAAACACACATGCGCACACATACCCAAATCTTTATAAACTGCTTGATTCCATACTCACAGAAAGAGACAATATGAAATTGGGAACATTCTAAAAGTGACACACACACTTCTATTCTATTAGTAAAATAAAAGGTTTTTCAGTAATTAGGGTGGAAGGACACAAATTTGTTTAATAAAAAACAACCTGCAAGGACAGATCAGAGTGAGAGAACATATTGTTTTGTTTGGTTAATTAAGTCTTTAAACAATGAAGTAAACTAAGGAGAAGCAGGAACTGCCTCCTTCTTTTTCACATCCCCGAGAAACTATAGGAGAAATAAAACTCTGTTCCCAAACACAATGAGCAAAGGGATAAAAGACATGTAGACTGTATATCATATAGTACTCTGACTCCCACTCCAAGTGCAGGATCGTGCCGTCAGGCTCAGTTCAGCAAACAGGTCACTGCTTCAAGGTCCTACACTGGCTGACTGACAGTTTGCTCTCACAGGGCTGAGTGGCCTAAACATTTCATGTGTGAACCAGTGCTAGTCTGGCTAGTTTCAGATGTCATGAAGAGGAGCTGGCAGGCGGAGAGCAGCCACGGCAGATGCAGTCCGACACTCCCAACCCCTTGAGCAAAACCACCAATGCAAATGCCTGCTCAGGCAACTGGAAGAGGTGACAAAACACATCAGGTAACTTTGCCTTTCTGGACAATTCCCAGCCTCTCCTGTCACAGACACGGGATCACTTCATGTCAGACATAACTGGTCATTGATAGTGACAGGCACCTTTCCAAGGCAGGACATGTATAGTGTAGGTGTGAAACTGGTTGTTAATCAGGGCAGCAGATGCTAACTGGTAGCCACAAACTTTCTCTCATCATCCTCAGAGGTCATTAAAACAATTGTGTGTTTATGCGCACAACAGACAGATGTCAAGAGAAAAGGAGCGCACAATTAAGAGGGCAAAGCTAATTGGTGGTCCTGTGGATGCTGAACAGGAGCGGCTTTGGTGTATAAGTTTACTGATCTTTATGCATAGAATATTACAATCAAGAAAAATATCAACAAAGAAAATGTATTCACATGAAAAATAACTGGTACATCATCTTAAATATACCTGTGCACAAGAGTTGTTCTTTCAGTGTCAGAGCCATGGCAAGGCTCAAGTTTAATTTTATCATTTACAGTTACTGACTGTAAAGGCTCAAATCCAACCAGGCTACAGATGACGGTCAAATAATGGGCAGAGACCAAGGATTCTCCCAAAATTACAATCTGTAACAAATATGCAGCAGTTTAACAACTAACCAGACATTAAAAGCCAAAACTTTCACCCAAATGGTTTGAAACTGTAAAAAGGAGGGTAGCAGCAGGAGCTTTACAGGACGGTGGGGTGTAGCCACTGTCAGGGAGGACAAAGTTTACATGGTGACAGAGTCTTCACCACACTCCGTGCCCAAGGCATGCACACACAGAGCAAAGTAACCAACATATAAGGGGAAAATATCAGTTGTGAAGGGTGTGCGCAATTACCAACAAGCACACACTTAAGGGGGGTGTGAAGCAGGGGTGAGAAACACTGTACACCAACCCGCCCCGCTGACTGGGTAGTGGAGGGGGTTAGTTGCTGGTCTGCAGCACTCGTACAAAGAAAAACTCAGATAGCTGCTGCAATAATTCATGCCATTGATTGTCGTGGGGGATCCTGTAAGTATCCAGGTGTCCAAAGACTAAAACTAAATAAATGAAGGTGATTCTGGGCTGAGCTGTGCAAAGCCTGATAAACTGAATCAAGTGATATCACTTGAGTTGAACTGTGGGAAATATAGACATCATGTTTTGATAAGGAAGGAAGGTGAGCGGGATAAGGGATGCAAAGCTAAATCAGTGCAGTGCTGTAATGAATGTATTTATTGGGACATAATCTAATCAGTCTTTGATTAAAAACTTTAGTCTCCCACCACTTCCTCAGACATCTTCATTATTTCATGCATTTGCCGTTTTACTTTGAAAACAATGAATCCCCCTCCCTTGTTTGAGGCTCACTTCCTGTCTTCCTCGTGTGTTTCCCACCTCTGTAATTGTCTGTTCCACCCTATTATGTTGCACCTCTGTCTCGCGGACTCTTGTGCCAGTTCATCTGTGTCATTACTATCATCAGTCCTTTCTACTGTGACGTGCTGCTGTTGATTTGCTCCCTTGTGTGCTGATCTCTCTGTCCAGGAAAGAGACTTAGAATTATTAAACTTAACTTATTCAAGAAAAAGTCATATAATTAGAAAGGGGCAGGGGGGCAGGTGTCTTCACCAAGGAGAAAGGCTGGGCTGTTGCACTTGTTCTCTGTACGTATACTCTTCTCATGTACATGAAGATATCAAAACGTGGGAATGAATTGTATCTCTCACACACACAAGAGCATTATGAGTATTCAGTATAATTTTTCCCCTCTATGGCCTGACTGAGAGTGATTCTTTTGTACTTCAGATTATACATAATGACTCACAAAATGATCTTACGCTGATTTTTGCTTTCTTAAACAGACACAAGCTGCATTATAGCAGAAATGACAAAATACCAGCCCAGTACGTTATACTATTTATGACCAGCAGAATTCAGGAGTGGGCTTCATTTTATAAATAGTTCTAGTTATAATGGGGTTAGTCACATGTCATTTCAGATCACATAATCAAATCTCCAAACAACTGCAAGTCTGCACAACAGAAAATAAAGAAATGGAAAATATTAGATGGTAATTAGCCATAGTTTTGTTCTCTCAGCAGATGTCCTTGAGTTTTGAACAGGGGGATTACATGCTGCAGCAGCAGAGGGGGTGGCAGGGTGGCATATCAAATCCAATCATTAATCCTGTAGAGTTCTCAAAATTTCACATCACAGCCACAGCTGGGCCTCAGAAATCCCCTCCACTGCTGAAAATGGTGACATTACACTGAAATATTAAACACTTGTGTGCAGCACGCTTTTTATGCACTGACGCATATTTTGTGTAGTGCTTAGGAATATTAAAGCATAATTTATATTTCAGGAGTTTGACACCTTGACATTTTTGCACCTCTGTTTTGAATTTCAGCATGCGGTTTGACATGTTTGTATTAATAACATTGTGATCTCAGAGGGCCATGGCCGCAGGCTACTTGAACAAGACTACTAAAGAAAGGGATTTCAAAAGGAATTGTAGAGCAGCCTAGGGACTCGTCAAAATCTGCCCTGATACTGTTGCCCTGATAAAAATCCATTACCCACAAACGTGAGGGGGGGATGGTGGTTGTGTGTGTGTGTGTGTGTGTGTGTGTGTCTATGAGAGAGAGAAAAAGAGAGGAAGAGAGAGGCCTGTGAGTTTCTCAGGCAGTGCAGTATTAGAAGTGTTCAGTGTTGGTGTTGTGTGGTGGACTGTAGCCTGGTGAGATCATGATCACACCTGAAATCCTAATACCTATTTCATTTAAGTCCAAGCACTCTCTGCTACATTGTCATAGTCAAAGAGTGCAGGCCTCTCACACTCTCCATCACCTTTGTTCCAATCTCTTCTCTTCAGCAAAAAATTTACATCATCTTATAATCTGGCCTACTTTACTGAATCACACAAGTAAGAGATGAATCATTCTGTCTATCAACACATATTTTTTGTAGACAACAGCTTTTTCAGATATTGTAGGGTGGCAGAATTTTTTTGGGAGAATACAAAACGCAGCTAAACACTTTCATGCAAAGCAGTGGTGCAGCCCTCTGTTCAGCAGGGCTGGTTTTTTTTTTGTTTTGTTTTGTTTTGTTTTCCCACTGGTCACTCAGGGTTTATGAAATCAAACAGATTTAACAGATATAGTAGATTACTATACAGACAACATTGTTTTCTCTTCTTTTATGTCTGAATGTAGGTTTCTTACATCAAAACTAGATATCAGATATGTATAACTTCATATATGTGCTCCTGTTAGATGAAAATCTAACCTATACACACACACACACACACACATATATATCTTTCATCAAAAATAATGTGCAGTATAATAATGTGTGGGAAATAATGCGCACTAATCTGATAATTCAAACATATTATAAAATAGCTTTATTTTCACCACATACAATATAGACTACAATGAAGTTTGTTATAATATGTATTTGCATTTGTATTTAAAATGTAATGATTCTGTTATAGTAGTTCAATTTTATTGTTAGTATAATAATTATAATATCATTGCTGTCATCATTATGTATAAAATACATATCATGGGGGTATAATTATTTATGCATATAAATGCTCATCATACGTGTAAATGTGGTGGTACTGGATAATTCAGCATTAATCTATGATAAACCAGCCATCAAAAAAACCAAAATGTCAACCTCATGGTGGTGCAAGAGAGGAGATCACAAAGGTCATAGATTCATCCTCTTGGATCTATAAATATCTGTGCAGAAATAATTGTGGTGATTTGTGGTAGAGCTGTCCCTAAAGCCACACTGCTCACATGGTGACAAACGGAGGGCTATCCATACTTTCCTTTAAGTTTGATTCCAGCAGAGAGGTATCTTCGCCTCAAATGTAAAACCAGAGTCTTTATTCAGTTGTAGGTCCACATATTCCTATAGCTCCTCTTTATCTGCCTATTATCCATTTACCGACAGTGGGTATGGAGATAGCACAGGTTCTGCAAAGTGATTCGATCTGAAAGCTGAAACATAAGAACTAATATGCAGTTAGTACTAGAGTAGTGTAACACAACATATTGGCGCAGACAGGAGTGCCAGTCAAACAGTGGCTTATTGCCCTGCCATTGTGGAGATATACACTCTCTACGTCAATTAAACATTATCAACTATACCGCAACTAGACACCTTGGGGTGTCTGGCTGCAATGTAGTTGCAGTCACCCAGACATGTGATACTTACTCACTCTGATACAGCACATTGTACTGTGGGTGTGTGTGTGCATGCATGTGTCTGGGGCTGAATAGACCACCATTAAGCCTAGAGACCTCTACAGGCTTCAAGTCATTATGAATATTCTTAACATGTAAACGGATGTCATTGAAATGAGCTTATTCATGATTTTTGTTTTTATAATACTAAGCACTTTGGTAAATGGTAAAATGTGCAATGGCACTGGTTCTGTATATATGTATTGTGTTATATATACTATAAAAAATGAATGGAGTGTATTATATAATTATAATATATTTTATAATAACTCAAGAACTGTATGATGATGATGTTACAATCCTCTACCAAACAAATCTGGTATAAACAGCTCACTTGTGTCAAACATTGCATTCAAAGAAAGACTAAAGAAAATATTCAGACACCTTGTTGTTGATTGTTATTTTAAAGGAGACATATTATGCATATTTTACTGCTTTTGCTTACCATTGTTTCAGTTTTGTTTTGAATGCCTACAGAGTAGTTCTGCGTGATTTTCAGCTCCAAAAATTCCTTAGCTGTCTCGTACAGATGTCAAGAAAAATCCAGATTTCAACCTCTATGCAGCTTCTTCCTGAAACGCTTCGTTTTGGCTGCTGCCCCCCGCTTTTCTCTGATTGGCTTGCTCAGTGGAGGCCCACGTGTTCTTGTTTACCTTGCATTGTTAAATAGATACCAGTCAGCTTTACAAACATGGCCAGCTACGATGTGAGTCCGTATGTGTTGGATCCCAAGTCTGACCTACTTGGCATTTCATCTTCTTCAGGGAAGGAAAACAGTTGCGATTTTCCATTGCAACCAGAAAAACACTGAGTGTTCGGTGAGACAAACTTCTCTTCTTTGGTTTGGGAGCAGGGGGAGATGCCGGTTGGGGGCAGGCATCGTGGGCATGTTTTAGGCAGATCCCTTGCAGTTTGGGCATTCGTCCTAATTGGACGATAAAATCTGACGTCAGGTTTTGCACAAATCTCGAGATCTCATTACCAAGTGTTCAGAGAGACTGGAAACCATGTGAAATCTCGTTGGGGGATTACGGCCAGACCCCCTATATCTCATGTTGTGCAACTTTGCAGAGGTTCAGCATGGACACATGACATTATAACATTGTAAGTATGTGCTAAATTATGGAAGAGCATAATATGTCTCCTTTAAATTTATAAAATCGCTATTTTGGCTATTAATCTACACTAATAATCCACAATAATAGAATAAACACATCACATTTCACATTGAAATCTTCAGGACTGTTTAGAAGCCCCTTTGGCAGCAGTTTACAGCTTCAAGTCTTCTCAGCAAGATCTGCGCGCCTGGATTAAAGCAGTTTATGTTATTCTCTCCCCAGATCTTCACTTATGGTTTACATCTGCACTTAAACTATCACACTATTCCAAGGTTGTGTGCATGTTAATGCAGGTTCTTCTTGTTTTCTTTGTAGAAAGGTAAGAATATTTAATAGATGATTGAGTGAGCACTGCTGAGATGACTGCTAGATTCTCCATCTTCACAAAGAAGTCTCGTTTAGCTGGTTAGCCAACACTGGACGGATTCCACTGTAGACATTTTGACGCCACTGCTCTGGGAGAATGAAGAGCTCTAGGCATGGTTTTTTAAATGGGCCCACAGCCGCCAGGTCATGGACCGGTACCAAGCATGGTACCTGATGGTGCTGATGACACAAACTTGTTTCTGCCCCACAAGAACCCAAGTGAACTTGAACAAATGTTAAACAGAGAGCTTGTGCACGCAGACACCTGGTTTAGATGCAACAAACCTTCTCTTAATATCAGCAAAACAAACTCTGTGTTTCATCCCAAAACAATGCTTATATGATGTACCAGGTTGTGCATAAACTAAAATGCACTAGTTCAGTGCAGTATGCAGAGGAACGTGGATTTGGGACAAGCTTGATGGCGAATTAAAATGAACCCTTTTGAGAAAAACTTTAAAAAGCAACGGTTATCAAAATAAATAATTTATGAAGATTCTTCTTTATGGACTAGTTGATCAGTGTGCCAGTGTCATTTTCTTTTTATTATTGTTGCCTTTCTGTGATTTTGTCTCACTCAGAATTGCACCTTATCCTGATCTGTTACTATATTTTTCAGACCCTATGATTGCTTGAGCCTGAGTCACTGAACAATTCTGTTTTGTTTGTATTTTATTTACTCATTCATCGTGTGCTATCCTTCAATCATCTATGGACTACTACTGTATCCAGAATGCTGGGATTGTCTGTTGTATGTGAATATCTGCCAGTGTCCTGTCTGTTATTGCTGTGTTTGTGAGAAAATGGGCCCTTTATTACAAGCTTTAAGTAGCTTCCTTGGAGTGGCCCTTTTACACCCAGCAACTGTAGAAATGTCTGCATGCATTTTCCCGGTGATGATGTGTGATTAAAACATTCAAAGTCAAATTCAGAGAACAAATAAAAAATATATATATATTTATCTATTTATCTATATTTACATTACTCTGCAGGGTTTAATTTGGTGTCTCTTCCCCCTGCTTCCTGTACTGCACAATAGCAGGTTTTCTCATGCACAGGGAGGCCCACAAGTTAACACTTGGAAAAAAAGAGTAGCCTAAAAAACAAACGTCACTGGGAAAACTCATAAGACAACAGAAGACCCCATGACTGCAAACAAAAAGAGAGCTGCTTTTAAAAGAAAAACCAAGAATCATATTTAAATTATGCATTTATTGCAACAGGTGATTCACATGCACCAAGCCCTGTGTGTGTCCTGTGTGTAACACATGGTGACTGGCTCTCCAGCAAAGCCATGAACAAGATTACGGAGTAGACTGGACATAAAGCACACACTTTGGGTGTCATTGTCTCCCATCACCCTCAGACCGTCTAGTTGCAGGGAAACAAGATCAGTGCTTCCACCAATTCAACATTAAGGTGATTAACACAAAACAGAAAAACATGTGAGGTTGGGCAAGCGGCAGTTAGCGGGTTCCCTGATCTGTGCCTTGACACAGAGATCATTGTTACAGTGTTAACTTTTTCATCAAAGGGTCTGAATACTCTCAGTAAATCAGAGATTCAGTCAGTTTTTGATTTTTAACAAATCTCCATTCCATTACTACTTTCAGCTACAAAGAATTCATCCAATCTTTTGAAGTGAAAAATAACCAGTTCAGATGTTTTGGTCCTCTGAGTGTAAAACCTCAGACAGTCACAACCAGCTCAACTGTTCTCCAGTGTTGCAGAAAGCATCCAGCTCCACCTGAATGTCTCGTGGTCAACTCAGACTGCACTGCACAGGCGTATTACAAATGTGCATCAAATGCTTTGACATTTATCTGAATCACTAATAACTGAAGAGATGGATCTGACTCAAAGCTAAAACAACTTCCAATACAATGTTTTTGCACTGGAAATGATTCACTTGGTTCCCTCTTGAGGTAGCACCTCTTAGCCATGTGACCCAGTCTGGCAGTAGATATAAAAAAAATCCAGCAGTACAGTAAGAGCACAGGTTCTGGATATTGAGAACATAGATTGGTTTAATTGAATTTCTAGTTTCCACTGCTCCAAGTCACAAGAGTAGGGATAATTCCCTTATCCACATCAATGCAGGCCCTCTGCTGGGCTCACTGAAAGAGGCTGGGGACCTGCTGTTTGCTGGAAGGATCTGCCACAATCAATTACACAAGCCTTGTTAAATATCCCCGTGATTTCCTGACTCACCCCACACTGACATGAACTAAGTTAAAGGAACCAAACACCAGAGACAAATAGCCCCGGATCATTGTACAGCAACAGTGCAATTTGGTGTCTTAAGATGGCTTAAGCTGGCTGAAGTAATTCTACAATGTGTAGGACTTTTGCTGCTTGATGTGGGCTGTCCTGCAGCTGGCCGGGGGTCTGATAAGGAGGGCTGATCATTGCCCTCATGGTAACCACAACATGTGCTGCCTCAAGAACCTGGGGCCTTCTTTCATCCTGCTCATGCACCCAAGTAAATCCTGGACAGACAGACAGACACACACACACACAGACATACACACACACACAGAGAGATAGAAAAACAGAAGCTTTCAATATGCAGGACTTAGATTGAAATACAACCAATTAAGTATTTCCTGCCCTTGTTTTCCTCTCTCCCATAAGCAATATACTCTGCAGTGAAGCTGCTCTTTGCCTTTGAATTCAGCAAACAACCACAATGATAAAAACAAAAAATATGTTCAGACCTTTACCTTTTGTTTTTACTGCATCTGTTTCTGATGATGTTGTACTATAATTCTCATACTGACCCACTTAAAGAGGAACTATGCAAGATTTTTACCTTCATTAAACCGCTTTGAATAATTGTGATGGTTAAACGTCTTGTTACAGGGAGAATGGAGGCTCTCTGCCTTCCACCTAATGTCTCTTGGCCGAAAACCACCCTTGCAAGAAGGGCCTCCGACCTGGTGTCCCAGATCTTGTCTCATGAGAAACATGGACTGCTTTATGCACTACAGCACAAACACACGCAGTAATCCGTAATCTCTTGTTAACGTTAATTTAACGTTTAACATTAAAGCATATGGCTGGGGGGAGGGAGTAGAGTTAGCATAAAGCTTTTACGACACTGAAAACATGCACTGTGAAACTGTAGGAGGAGCTCCATAGAGAAAAAAGCAACCAAAACAGAGAAAAAGCAACCGACTTGCATAATTTACCTTTAAAGGAACTATTTGTGGGTTTTGCTTTTGCTACATAGCTAATGTCACTGCAGGCTAGAGAAGTTATAATAGTGCTTATTTGCTAATACTAATTGTTTCATACCAAGCTATCATCAGAAGACAGTGGCATGAAGATGCACCTAGCATTCAATTCTACACAACTGCAACCTGTGGTTTGGGAATGACGGTGCTCCAAACGGTTCTGGGAGCTCGTGGTTGAAATACAGTTCACAGAAAGCCTGTCTGTCCGTCTGTCCACTTGACTCTTTCTTTGTTTACTCCTGGAGAATTTATCAGAATTTATCACATAATATAAGCTTATCAATCAAGAGAAAATTTGCTGACAGTACAAATTTTTTGATATTCTTGATATTTAATCAGATTTTACTGTTTCATTTTTAATTTGATATAACATCACATGTGGATGGAAACATAGCTAGTGTCTGTTGTTAAGATCAGTCGTCATCTGCTGTGTTGTCACGTCTCTACCTTGCACACTGACTGTAGTTCAGCCCTCCAATCATAGTCAAAGTGGCTTCATTTCCATCATAATTTGATGTTTGATGACATGCACTGCCAGATCTATTTTGGGCCTGCTTCTATGGGTCAATTCACGTAGATCAGATCACCCCAAACAGGAAGTCAAATGCACAGAGCATCCGATAAATGCCCAAAACCAATGTGCACATGGATCACAGCGCAGACGAATTACCTATCACATTTTCATTCTGTAGTCTGATACATGGACACGTCTTCCTATCTGGTGGACACAGTTGAGTCTGCGTAAATCTTGTCTCCTGCCACATGGTCCTTGCAGACCACATTAACACCTGAGCATGGAGTCCAGCAGTCACCACGATGGCATGCTGCAAGTGGAATACTCCCTGGGGGGCGTAAGAGCACTAAGGCCCACTTGTCATTGCTTGCAGTTTTAATTTTAATTGAAATCAGAAGAATCAGATCAAACTGTATTTGTTAGTAGACTCAGTTAATTGGTTTGACAGAGAATAACACCACATTTACCATTAAGTCACAATATATTTTTTTGTAATATTGGTTTGTTTAGACTCCTTAGTATTTAAAGGACTTATTTTAGAGTCATTATCACCATGCATTGTATTTCCAGCATATCCACAATAATTCGATGAAAACATTTGCTATTAGGAGGCAGTAACATATACATTTCTTCTTATACTGTATGAGTTATAACAGGTTTCTACACTTTCCCTCGGCCTGTCTTTGCTTTTTACTTGTCCATAAATAGACCTTTCAGAATAAAACCTACCCAACAAAAACAAATGGCAGTACGGTAATCAAATTCTTTGAGCTGTCTGAAATTACAGATGAAAGTTTTTGAAGTTTTCTGAGTTCACTGTTGAAAGCCAACTGTTGTGTGGTTATTTTACTCTATGACACAGTGCTTTCATGCAGACAAATGGAGGCTTTTTGTGTGTCCAGCATTTTAACAAAGTTTCTGTGAAGCAGCGTCTCTCATTGGATATACTATCGTCTCTGATGTGTAAGATGATTTTTCTTCCTTTGTTGGCTGCTGTATAGAGACAGGTTTAAGTGCCTTGGTGGAACTCATATTCACCTCCATGTTCAGCACTCTCCCATGCCCTCTTCTCCATTTCCAGCACCCAGAAAAAAACATGTCATTGTGAACCCTGACCCCACCCTGATCCACATCCACTCTCCATCAGGAAGCCAAACACATGCCTGAACAATTAACTCCTGCACTGCCATCAATTTAGCCCAGAGGGAAGAAAAGATTGAGTCACCCAGGTTCAGGAAAAAAAAAATGGGTAAAAACATATGGATAAAAGGGTTTTCTTGAGAAAGAGAGAGAAAAACATGTTTTTCAGTCCCTGCAAAGTAACTGTCACTGGAGTGACAAGGAGACACTATTGAGAGCCTCCGTTCATTCAGCCAGTTTGTCTGAACTGTTCAACAAACAATTACAGGGAGTCATGAGGGTTATGTTTATCTTGAGACCAGACCTGTGAAGGGGCTGCCTTAAAAGCCATGGTGAATTTAAGAGCCAAGTACATCTGCTTCATAAACTTGTGATGTTGGGTCTTAGTATTGATTCCTGTTCAATGCAGCAACTGATGGTCAGCAGGAGGCTGATGGCAGCATGACCTGTTGTCTGTTCAAGTTACACTGAAGCAGCCCCTGCTCTCTGCTGGGGTTTCACTGATAAATGCTCCTGTATTAAAAATAAAACAGTAGCAAGTCATAACCACCCATTTGCTGCAAAGGGTGTATAAAGTTAGAGTTAATTACTCTTACTTTTACTGTGAGACTGGAAGTCAACCCCCAAAGAGTATGTTGGAGGTTTACCCTCACCCCCAAAGTTCAACACTTTGGGTAACTAGTGAATCAATCCCTCACTGGCCTCCCACCCACAAGCATGATTGCATTTACAATTGGTGCATATGATGTGCACCCTTGATCACTGTGAACACAGATACACCCAGAACCTACATAAGCCAAAACACAGTCTGAGAAAGTCCTTGTAGGAAAAAGAAAATATAGCAAGCAGCAGTTAGTGGGTTCTAACCTTTTTTGCTCAAACCAGCCACCCTGACCCTCACCAGCCGCAGCCGACAACATCTCCCGCTCCATCCCTGACACATCTACGACATACACACCCATTAGAAGCCCCAGATTTCTCCCAACCGGGTTTTCAGCTACACGTTTTTGACATTTGTGGCGCCCCCTATGGGCTGAGCTCAAAATGTTTTTGGGGCGTATTCTTAGTCCACTTCCAAAGATATTGACCGAGTTTCATGACTACTGGAAAAACAGGTAATGATTTGGGGCCAATATTTGCTAAGCCTCGCTCTTTGCAAGGATATTTTACTTGATGGCGGCCATGTTTTTTGTTTTTGTTCTGTCTTTGTTTTTGTTCTAACATTATGCAAATTAGCAAAAATCTGTAATAGTGGCATTCATGGTTTCAGAGGCTTTTTTGTAGAGGACTATCAGGTGGACATGTAGTCAGCATGTGTGAGCACTCAGAGTTAAAGTGAACTGTGGAGCAGCTTTTAACGGCTTCTTCTGGGTCAGGGTTTGATTTAGCTCCCATAAACTCCCATACACCCTGGTCTGTGTCACTGCTCTTACACGTTCTGATTTTAGCCTGGTCTGTTAAGACTTCATTTGTTCACTTTATATTTACAGTGAACCATTTAACATAATTCTTAAGCATTTCGATGCAGTTTTGCACAGTTACCATATTTATTAATGTTTTTAGTTCAGTAAAGCTGAAGATGTCCAGGCAGAGTGAAAGAGACTCTGAGCTTAGGAGGAAAGACAGGCAGCAAACAATCATGAAATTGTGTCTTTTAGTGTGGATGGTTTATTAAACAACTTAATCACACATTTCATTAGTGATTTCTGCTTGTGGGGTGGGGGTGTTTGGTTCTGCTTGCTGATATGTGAAAGTCACCACATGCCACATTTTGTGAGGTCACAAAATGTGATTTTTGCATTGTGAACATGATATTTGGAAAACTCCTTGAGGAATCTCTTCATATTTAGCAAAACATTTCCATTGATGGTCAAGGATAAACTGTGACCTGACAAAACCCTATTAAGCCATAACTGAGGACTCCACTTTGCAATTATAACAGGATTTCCACACAAATAGTTCATATTTTATATGGTAAATAGATCAGTGAAAAAGGTGGTAACCTGCAACTGGTCTGAGTGGCAGTCACACAACCACAGAGCTAATTCTAGTTTCAATGTGTTTCAGTCCTCCAGTCACTGACATGATTTTGATACATCATACAACACACACACACACACACACACACACACACACACACTTATTATGACTTTGCTGAATTGAACTGTGTAAATAATTTTATTATTTTCAAAGTTTGTCTTTGTTTTTCAAGATTATAGTGTTGTGCATGGTCCTGTCTCCTCTGTCCTCCCACTGTGTGGCTGCACACCTGATTTATATATCAGAGAAAATGAAAATATATATAAATTATATATATATATATATATATATATATATATATATATATATATATATATATATATGTTCTATACCAGGCAGATGCGCATTCACATCAAAACAGCAGAGGATGTACCTATTCCAGCATTAACAGCAAATATAGCATAGCAAACCAAAAAGTTTCACAACAGAATACAAGAGAGTGACAACCATTAGTGACCAGAACAAAACCTGGATAAAAAATGGGGAGGGGAAGGAAGTGGAAATGCCTCTACACGCTTTCATCTTGCTTTTATAATGAAGCAGAAAGGGAATAAAATGTAAAGTAAAGGTAATGTAAATGTAAATTCTCAAGTTAACACAAGAACATGACACATCCGATGATGGTCCGCCAATTAGAACAGGGATATGCTGCGCAGTGCTCTGGCATCTTGTTCCTTCTGCTGCTCAACTAGGAGTAGAATGACCGTTTCAAGATGGCAGCCGCATTTCTTGCGCCCCCACCAGACGATGTGGCGTCTATTCTTTATACAGTCATGGAAAAAATTATTAGACCACCCTTGTTTTCTTCAATTTCTTGTTCATTCTAATATCTGGTACCACTAAACGTATAATACAATGAACACAACAAAAAATGCAGCTGGTCACATAATACTTTATGTCCTATTTGACATTCTTAAGCTTAATTGATTCCCAGGGTATATAAGAGGCCATTTCATGTCACAAGCAGCACTGCACATGCAAAGGCCTAGAGTGGTTTCCTGCTTACATTCAATCTGTAGCACAACTCAGAAGTTGTCAGCTCTCACATAATGCCTAAAACAAAAGAATTATGTGAAGCCACAAAGGCAGCCATCTTGGCACTGCTGGAAATTGGCATGAGTGAGAGACAGGTAGCGAAAAAACTGAAGATCTCCAAGACAGCCGTTCATTACAACAAAAAAAAACAAGCTGAACATGGCACTACCAAAGTGCTACCTGGCCGTGGCAGGAAACGTCTTTCTACCCCACGAGATGACCGTGCACTCATCCGTTCCTGTGTCAGGAATCGTCGTCAGACCTCCAGGGACCTTAAAAATGAGTGGGCACTGTCGAGAAATGTGACCTGTTCGGCAAGGACAGTTCGAAACCGACTTGTTGAAGCTGGTTTGAAGTCACACAGAGCATGCAAGAAGCCCTTCATCAATGAAAGGCAGAGGAAGGCCCGGTTACTCTTTGCTCGAGACCACAAGGATTGGACTGTTGATGATTGGGCTAAGGTTCTCTTCAGTGATGAATCCAATTTTGAATTGATGCCCACTCCAGCCAACTTACTGGTTAGGAGGAAGCCTGGAGAAGCTTACAACCCAGACTGTCTTGCCCCTACAGTAAAACATGGGGGTGGATCAGTCATGATCTGGGGTTGTTTCAGTCTGAGTGGAACAGGGCAAATGCAATTGTGTGAAGGCCGAATGAACCAGGTCATGTACAGGACTACCTTGAAAACAGTCTTCTTCCATCAGCTGGAAAACTCTTTCCTGCCTCGAATGACTGGATTTTCCAACAAGACAATGCCCCTTGCCACACGGCAAGGTCAGTTAAAGCCTGGATGGAGAACCACAACATTCGCACCATGCCTTGGCCTGCTCAATCACCAGATCTTAATCCAATTGAAAACCTGTGGAAAATCATCAAACTCAAGATGGAGAACCACAAGCCCAAAAACAAAGAAAATTTGTTTGAATTTGTCCAACAGGAATGGGCTGCTGTGACAGCAGAACAATGTCAGAAGCTGGTGGAGAGCATGCCAAGACGCATGGCTGCAGTCATCAAAAACAATGGTTATGCAATCAAGTATTAACTCTTGTGTGTATCATGTGTTTAAAGCAAACAGAAAAGAAAACATGGAATGCTTAAAAGTAGTGTTTTTGGCGGTACAATGCCATAGCTATTGATGTAAGAATTTCAGTAATTTTGGTTATTATCAAGAAAACCATGGAAAATGAATAGTTCTTAGTTCTTGAATTAAACTCTCATGAGCTATTTTTGTTGTTATCATTATAATTGTCCAAACAAATGTACCTTTAGTTGAGCCAGGCATTAAAATTAACAAGAAATTGAAGAAAACAAGGGTGGTCTAATAATTTTTTCCATGACTGTATATGTCTATGGGAGAGATCCTACGGCCCACTTCTGGGTCGGTCTCTGTCCTCCGTCTTCCTTTTGTTTTGTTCAGCTGGCACCTACTGTATAACCCTTTTGAGTTCTTCGGTTTTAGAAAATACACTAGTTCTATTTCTTTGGAGGAAGGGTTGGGTGTAGAGTTAGTATCCCAAACTATGCAGCCACACACTTTTATTTTTGTAGGTGGATGATGTTCTTATTGAATCCTACAGACCTCATCTGTCTCTTTTCTGCTCACACCGTCTGTCTCTTTATCTTTCCATTCAGTTCCCCACCTTCTTTGCTCCCATGACCCCTATCTCCACCACCTGCCAATTAATACCAATCAGGCAAGCGGTAGGCTGATGTGGTGGGAGGGTGGTTTGGGACTGGGACCACCTGGCTATCGTTCACAGCTGGCCTCACCTGTCAGGACTACACCACGTGTTGTACAGTAAAGAGGAGCAAACATGTGTCCACTATGGCTTATTAATGATACACTCCTTAGTTCAGTGTGTGTGTGTGTGTGATCTTTTTCCTCCGCCCTGAGAACATCTAGACTAACTGTGAGGATATTTTGAACGGTGCTCAGATCAGCTGGGCCAGATCTCTTTTTACAGGACAAAAGTCTGTTACAGTCTGATTATTGTTGTTCAGGATAGGAGTTGTACCTTTATTTATAATCTTGTTGAAGACTTTCATTGGTCAGATATATAATAATGTATATACTGGAGATGTGGACAAAATTGTTGGTACTTTAAAGAAAACCCCACAGCTGTCACTGAAACAACTTGAAAATGACAAAAGTAATAATAAATTAAAGCTGCTTTGCAGCAGTGGTCAGGGCAATTTTAGACAAATTTAAGCAATTTTGAGTAACAAGAGACAAAATAGGGAGAAATAGGGACAACAAGAACATTGGCATTACAGCATCCATTCTGCCTTAGCTGAACTTGAACTCACAATCTCTGACACCAAGAACCAGCCTCTAACTCATTGAGCTAATTGGCTGGAAGTGAGACCTCATGTGTGGCTTAACAAATTATCAAGACAAAAATCTGGTAAAACATAAATTGTATCCTGACAGCATGAAAATGTTGGTGATTTGATTTTAATGACAAGTGTTTTGCTTCATAAGAGAAAATCTGATGTTTAAAAACACCATCCTCACAGTGACTGCAGTTGTTTCCATGAAGAAGAATTCAACATGTTTTCAAAAATTCAGTTTTTGAGAAAAAAAATTCTGATATTTGCCAAACTTCATCAGCCATGACTCCAAACTATTGTCATTTTTTCAGGAAGATTGAAAATGTATTTAGCAAGAATTGGCTGGTACATGTTTACAGTGCTGTTTACAGTCAAACGTTTTCATGCACCGTAGGCTCAGTTTTTCAGATATCAAAAATCCGGGTGTCAACTTTGTGGAGGACGGTCTGAAGATGCAGTGTAGCAAATCTGGTGACAATTGAGCAAAAATTGTGGGCAAGAAAGGTTTACTGGTTTTGAAGAAAACATAGTGATGGGCTTCATCATTTGCAGTGACTTTAAGTGTACAAAAGTTTCTGCAGTACTGGGGCTACATTTTGGTTAAAGTTGCAAAACTGTAGCTTGTACGGTTTGTTTGTTAGGAATTTTCTAAGTTTTAAAATTTAGACACTTATTGCCCTTATTTAGTTTAGTTTAGTTTATTTGCACAATATTGTCAGGGTTTGGTGAATGTCGACCCAAATGCAGACACCAAAGGTGAAAAGCAACAAAAAGTATTTATTGAAACAAACATGGTAAAACACAAAAGAGGTGACCAAAGTCCAATGAAAGAAAAAACACAAAGTAACAACTAAAAGTCAACAGGCCTAAGTCCTGGACGAGCTCAATGATCAAAGTTCAAATGAAAATAAGAAAGTACAACACAAAAGACCAAACACCAAGGACTTACTGGGAAACACTGAGGGAACTGCACAGTGGGTAAATGACGAGATGAAATGGCAACAGGAGGGTACAACAGGAGACTATAAATACAGAGTGAAGACAGGGAGGGAGACACAGGTGCAGCACATTAGGGTGGGGCAGGTGTTGATTAGAGGGAAAAACAAGAGGTCAGGAAGACGACCAGGGGTATTTCAAAATAAAACAGGAAAAACTTAAACTAAACCAGGGAACACATGGAGGATATGACAATTATATAGCCTACATAAAAACAATGAGAACAGTAAAAGTTAAACATTGTGCAGGAGAAGTGGAAGCCAAAAAAAGGCTCATGAAGATACCTCCCCTACGTAAAAACAACAATGGTTGTCTTGAAATATATATATATATATATATATATATATATATATATATATATATATATATATATATACACACACACACACACACACACACACACATACATACATACATATATATATGCAATATACATACAAAATGAAAGATAAAGAATGAAGGTGACAAATCCTTGCTAAAAATGTTGTCTTTTTCAGTTGTTTTTTAACAATGAGAGTGTAGTAAATTGTTCCATATTGATGCTCCTCTGTATTTTGTGCAAAGATGAAAGCCCTTTGAATGTCTCATATGATACGAGTGGATGTCAGAGGAGAACTTAAAATGGAAGGTCATAACATAGGTGTACATAAACACACAGGTTTGGTATATATTTACATAAAAAATTGATAAAATTAAAGAGGAGCAGTAAAGTAAAGGTGTTAGTGGGCCTTCTTTATGATGCAGGCTGAGTTGCAGGTCCAGATGAGGTTATTGGGAATGTAGCTGTTAGTGTTCATCTCCTGTACACCCACCAGCCACCCATCACTGTAACTTGAACTACTAGGGGCAAGTTTCTCAAAGTGTCACTGTTCTGTAGTGGTGGTCCAGTCTTAATCTGGCTCAGAGATCATTTTGATGTTTGTTAGACAGTTTCATAAAAATAAGCACTGACACATTTTAACAGAAAAAACAACTGTCACCTGCCTAACTCACTCTCCATGACACCTGCACTCACCAGTACCACCTTTTTTTTCCAAATCAGGTGTGTATTGTCTCATGTTAAATGTCCTGGTAACTGTTTTTTTTTTTTTTTTTTTTTCATAGACCTAAGCTGAATTGAGTTTTGTTTGTTTGTTTTTTCCTTTATTTGTTTGTTTTGAAAAAAGTTAATTTAAGTTAAGTTCATCTTAATTTACCACCAAATACTTTTGTACCTCTGTCCAGCTAAACAAGCAAGTGTAACGACGGGGAAGCTTTTCACTCAAATTATTCAACCATGAGAAATATCAGTTGTGACCAAAGGCAGGAGTCATTAGAACTGTTGTGTCTTGTTGAATCTTTCGCTCTTTGTGTCACATGCTCTTGGATTGGATAGGGTTTGAAAACTACTGTTAACCTAGCAATCCCACTCATATTTAGGCCAAACGGGTTTCTTTCATGGGTTTCTTTCTTTCTGATCATATTTTCCTTAAATAACTTCTGTGCAGGCTCTCAGTAGTTTCTAAATAGATGATAGTTTACAGGGAAGCACGAAATATGTCTCTAATGGAAGATTTGAGGATGTAGACCTTATAGAAATGCTGCCTTTCACTGGTTCTGGATGCATGAATTTAAGGTGTTGGTGTTAAACTTCTTTTTCCAGAATGAGCTAAGAGGGATCCATTAATTCAGCATCAAGTAAATGATCTTGTGAGTTTTGATTCAAACTACTAATTTCTCATTTGGGACAATATAAAAACACAACTTAATCAATCATATATTAGGTTACTTACAGATTATGCCATAGGAATATACTGTTGAGAATTCCTTAAGCATTTTTCAGATAAATGCATGCGGTTTGTATGTGTGGGTGAATTTTCAGTGGAGTCCATAAAGAGTGGACTTTTGGAAACTGTTATATGTAAGAGAAAAGAAGTGAAGTTGTCCTGTCACACTGCTTCACAACCACTTCACTATTACCCAGGAGTATTGACTACAACCGCCTATTTTAAAACTCATGATCCTTCAAGAAATTATGCCTGATCTCTGCGTTAAATAATGCATCAACACTTTTTTTGTAATGTAAAAGCTGGCTTTTAGTAGCATTAGTGGGACAGTAATGCCACCTGACAATCATTCCCTGCAGTCTTGACTGTGGCCTGCAGGAAGAGAGTCAGGCTCTGCGTGATTGACAAGGACAAAAAGAAGAGCAGTCCCACTCCTGTTTTTGAATTGTCAACCGCAGCCAAGGGATTTTAGAGTGAAGGATGAAACCGTGACTTTGACTACAAGAACTAAAGAACTTAAGCATGACAAGTGTGATTACAATTTCCAGGAAAGTCATTTAGGGCGCCAAGGTAAGAGACTGTCTCAACAGGACATTCAATTATTAATAACATTGGGGAGAGTGGGTACTTTCAAGGCCAAACAGCTTATAGCCACTCCAAGGAAGTTGTACCCACTTCAGCAACACCATCTCCACCGTTTACAGTTACAGTAAAACTACTGATAAATAAATAAATGGTACATCCACTTTCAGTTGATCATAAACCGTCATGTGACTGAAGAACCATTATGTTTAATGAGGCTTTTGCTATAAAGGTAACCAGTCAATGGAATATGTGAGGTCTGATTAATAGCTGAGAGATGTTGTTTTTTTTTTTTTTAACTCTATGCATTAGTTTTGAATTCAACCACGTTTTCAACAAAACATGGACTTGATTGGGTAGCTGCTGGAGAGGTGAAACCCTGCTGCTTCCATTCTTAGCTCAGTCCATGATTATTATGCCTCAGTTAACGAGTCAGAGAAAACAGCCGCTTGGGTGGAGGGTTCACCATGAAAATGTGCTTGTGATTTCTTACTAACAACAATAATTAACACAAATGTGCATGGACCCACATGCATGCACATCCCTACTGTACATACTATTAAATACTATTAAAATTATGGTATGTCAATAAATACATTTGTGTGTCTCTACTTGATTTTAGATATGGCATATATATATATATATATATATATATATATATATACACACACACATGCCCGGTGGGCCGATGGTGACTTTTTACTAATGGTACTAGTATTAATAGTAACGGTAGTATTAATCATGATACCGATTGGTACACAAAACTGGTAGATCGGCCCGTTGGTCATGATTGATTCTGGGCTGGACCAATTACAGCTGAGGGCCGATGTCCCCTCCCTTAGGCCTCGGCTGCCTATCAATCAATCATACATACAGAGACAGAGAGAGAGAGAGAGAGAGAGAGAGAGATCAACAAATGGAGAACAGCAAGAAACGGAAAGGAGGTGCGGAAAAAATAAGAGACAAAAGGAGACAAGCCCTTCAGGCAGTTGCTGCCAGATGTGTTAAAGTAACACAGATGTTTGCTGGTGGCTATGGCGGAGCTTCATCTTAAAAAGCGGCCGCAGGTAGCGATGGCGGAGGTGGCCGTCAGGTGGATGACGGAAGGGGAGGCAGGAGGCGGACAGAGCCGCGGCCGCCGCCGGTGCGAGCGGAGTGAAATCAGAGCTTCAGGTAAGAAGTGATGAACTGCAGTCTACCTGGGTCAGATATGAATCAAGTTTGGTTGATAGTTTATTTTCGTCGTGCTTGCTAAGTCTGAACACAGTCAGTAGTTACCAGTAGACCATTTAACAATTTAGCTAGCTGTGCCTGCTAGCTAGCATGACGGGGTTTCTGGGCTGTTGCTATGATGTTATACTAGTGGTAGTGATACTGCTTCAGTAATAATCTCAGTCATTTAGTTAGTTAAGTATAGATTTAATTAGTTAGGTAGTTAAATATTTCGGTGTTTATTAATTGATATAAGTGCACTATGCAGTAATTCTTTACTCAGAAACAGCTCAACAGAGCAAACATGTTCATGTGAAACCAAATGGTTAGGCTAGTATTCATCATAAATATAAGAATGAGGTATTGTATATACAGAGAGCTGTTTTCTTCCCGCCTTAACTTCTCACTGTCTCTTATAGGAAGCTGTCATGCTGATGATGTTTGGAAGCCGGCCGTGGTTTAAGTACTGTATAGAATACATGATGCATCTATGTTTCTAGAATAAAAATACCAGCACTGTGATCATCTGAGTAAGTCCATCAAGTGTCATTCTTTCTCACCTTTCTCTCTCTGTCTCCTTTCACTTTTTAAAGGTTGCCATGTTTGAGGAAGTATTCTGTGTTGCTGTGCTGTGTATTGCTGCTGTGGAGGTCTAAGGTGTCTGTTTATTGATGTGGTGAGTGCACAGTCTGTGAAAATATCACTCAATCACAATCTGTCATTTATAAATGTTAACATTCATCTCATCTCTGTTCCTTTCTGTCCTATTTTTCAGGATCCCATCACACATTGTTCATTGTTTGTTCAGGAGGTTCCTCTAAGTAAGTACTGTATAGAATATATAACGCAACTCTTCTCCCACATTTTACTAGTGTAAAGATATCAGTACTGTGATCCTATTAGTAAGTCCATCAAGTGATATTCTTTCTCTCTCTGTCTCCTTCCACTTTTTAAAGGTTGCCATGTTTGAGGAAATATTCTGTGTTGCTGTGCTGTTTACTGATGTGGTGAATAAATAGTAGGGTTGGGTATCGAGTATCGAGTATCGATTGGAACCGGGACTAGCTTTCGATTCTCCCGGAATCATTCAAATTTTAGATTTCGATTCCTAGTTTCGATACCCAGTCCACCGACCAGAAGAAGCCGCCGAACACCAACGAAGAAGAAGCCACCAGGAAGTGTTTGAAAACCGCGCGAATATGGAGAATGTACGTCGGCGGTCAAAAGTATGGCTACACTTTTCCAAAAAAAGTGAATTCTCCGCAAAATGCAACAGCTGTCACAAGATGATTTCGTGTATCGGAGGGTGCACGACAAACATGCGAAAGCATGTCCGACTTCCCGGCATAGAAATAAATGAGTGGCCCGTCTTCGACGCGCTGCGCCGGCCTTCCTCCTCTGCCTCGTCGTCCTCAACTGCGTCTTCCTCCGGCTCCGGCTCCGGCTCCGACCCTCAGTCGGGCACCGCAGTGACTGCACTGCAGTCTAAATCCGGTAAGTAAAACACCTTTAAAAGAATCGGAATGGAGAATCGTTAGGAATCGGAATCGAAACAAGGAATCGGATTCGGGATCGGAATCGTTCAAATTCAAACGATACCCAACCCTAATAAATAGTCTATGAAAATATCACTAAATATGTCATGTATTCATTTTAATATTCATCAATGATCATGTCTCACCTCTACTCTATATACTCTGTCCTAATTACATACGTTGTACATTGTTCAGGAGGTTAACTAGACCAAACACACTCGGGGTTTCCACCAAGTAACAGGACTGGGAGGATGGTGTAGGTTTACGTTTATTAGACAACTACATACACACCAACAAGGCAGTGTACACGCGTTGTCACAAAAACAGTTTGTTTTCAGTCATAGGCTTCATTGTCTTTCCATCAATACCTGGTGGGCTGGTCTCACCTCAAGATGCCCGGGCTGATTTTTTGTCCCAGTCCAGCCCTGCACACACACACACACACACACACACATTACACATGTCAGGAACATGGGGCTGCCCTCCGCCTAACAGTGTACGTGTATGCACAATAAGAGCCACTGATAGATGTTATGTAGGACTAAAGGCCTAATAGATATGTGACACATACATGAACTGAAACATTATAGCTCTGAAGATATCCCTCAGCAGCAGCATCACAGCAGCCATCTACAATGTGGGAGGAGATGAGCCATGCATAAGGCACAGAGCACTATTAGCAAACACAAGATGTCTTTTTACAATGTATCCACACAAACTCATTGTATCATAGAATACCTCTAACAGTAGAGTCTGTGTTTCCTGTCAGAGTGTTTCAGAACAGAGTTC
Organism: Caranx ignobilis; assembly: GCA_021432705.1. Lineage (NCBI taxonomy): Eukaryota > Metazoa > Chordata > Actinopteri > Carangiformes > Carangidae > Caranx > Caranx ignobilis. The sequence continues at coordinate 26,097,822 of MU270012.1, forward strand.
ATTATTATCTTTCCAATCCATCACTGGATAAGCAGATGATCATCAGGGATGAATCATTTTAGATATCTGAAATCAAGACAAAAAGACAGCTATGCAACTATGCAACAGGTAACCTCTGTACAACTACTGACACAAACTGTAATGAATATATAAAATTGTTCCACTCTTCTGCAAGTTTCCGTGTGGATGATTCTGTGTATCATTTGCAACCACAATGAAGCATTCTAACATTTTCCCTTTTTAATGTTTTGAAGTTTAAATTGATTGCCAAGTGAAAGATGGAGTGGCTGCGGCCTCCACCAGGGAAGCTGCATTGCTGTTTGCTAAAGTGAAATGATTCACAAAGACATCATCCCAGACTCAGCTATGTTGAAGACAAAATAGCTACTTACAGAACTGTCCCTATCACTTTTTTATTTGCATGAGCTATACTTAGTGTAACTGCTGGATGCACCATGTTGGGACTCTCAGAGGACTTAGGACTCCTCTGTCTGTCACACACATACAGACACATACATGAACGCACATACTTGAGACAAGTACCCTGCCCTGTTCAGTGGGTTGCAAATGCAGTGTGAGTGGATGTGAAATGTATCACTGGTGTAGTTACACACTAGTAACAGCGAGCAGCATCACGGACAGAAACCCATACCAGATGCTGTGTGTGCCCTAAGCTCAGAGGCATCACTGCGAGGGGGAAAAGCCAGTGTGGGGAAATAAGCACCTGTCATGTGCCAACTGAAGTGTTAAGTGCACAAATTGTGGAGGCGGGGGTGATGTTTCCACAGGGGTGACAGCTCTGGGTCTGGGTGCCATGTCAGGGCCCTGACATATCATGCAGAGCGCCCCCTCCACCCCACCCCACCCCCTGGCCCCGCCGCTCGCTGAGGGGCACAATGGCAACTATTATTTACTGGATGTCTGCTTCATTTCCTCATATTCATCCTGGCTGGCCATCACAGAGCCTCAGGGGGTGTGCTGTCTCCCTTTGTGTCATTGCTGAGGGCGGCAGTGGCAAAACAATCTTGGGCAAACATTTAGATCATTTATTCAGAGCGCCGGGTGTCAGCCGCAAACCAAATTGTCCACATTTGTGTGCTGGGGTCCTCACCTCATGTCTCTGCCTTCAGGTTGGGCATGAATGCAAACCATGGAAGGTACATCAGGCTGGGTGTCAGAGGGCCTCTTCACAGACTAACACTAATGCCACATGAAGGTCTTCCCATGAACAGTGTGAAAGTGCGAAATGTATGATAAATTGAGCATGCCAGGGGGCCTTTATGACTGTGAAACACTGTAGCTGGTCGCAGGCATCGCTACAACTATGGCTATTTAGGATCATGGGAGTTGACAGTGTTCTACTGGCAGCCATGTAAGCAAGATTTATCTAGGTTTTGTGCACCAATGAGCAGTAGTAACAGTGAGCCAGAAAAGCACAAAGTTTTAGAATGTGTCTGAATTTAACAAAACTTCAAGGACATGATAAACAGCAGTGACCCCCATTAATGCTATTAGGTTTTTAAAAAACTGATGCCAGCATCTTAGAAATACCCTCTTTTCATCTGACTACCTCTTGTCAAGGTGTGAGCAGCTGAGTGGTGTAAATAAAGGAATAAGTGGATGTATTCAGAATCTAATAGCCGGAGAGTCGGCTGCTAATCATTTTGGGTTAATGGTTTCCTGATGTTGAAATCACGGTACATGACACTAGTTGATCAGCCTGCAAACATCTGCAAGACACAGATGAGAACCACGTGAGCCTTTGCTGGCCAGGAGACCGTTGAATTAGTCTTTGGGTTTGCTGCCACCCACTGTACAAACTCAACCCAGAGCCCCCTCAGCCCATGAACTGGTTTCAGACAGAGCCACTGCTGTCTTCTACATTAATCATGAATGATTGTAATAAAGCTGAACATGGACATGTCTCATCATTTACGGCTTCATCACAGACTTTACACAAATGACACAGAAAGTAGATAAGACCTCAGATGTGCAGTTAGTTGTCTGTTGCTGCCACCTGCAGGAAGATCTCATGTAACACTGTCACTTAATAAAAGTCCTCACATTCACCAAGTCATTAAACACATTCATACAAATAGATATTAATAGAATAAATCATCCAAATGATGACATATTTGATACACTGATGAATAACTATTTGATCAGGTTTTTGTAAATACACAAAATTCTTTCAGATATAAGTTGATTAAAAAAAAAAAAAAACTGAGATAATCTTTTTTCATCCATCTGTGGCCCTGTTCACTTCCTGCTCGTGTCCTCTGCATATGACATTCACAAGAAATGAATTCAACACTGTCAACAAAGCACCTGATATTTCTGTCAGACCAGATTGTGAATTATACAATGACAGTTGGGGGGGTCAACATTTTCTCCAGCACAGCGCAAGTGCATGCTTCAGTTAACAGAGGTCTTAAACCCTTACAACAGTGGTTCCCAACCTTTTTTGGCTTGTGACCCCATTTTGACATGACAAATTTCTGGCAAAAGACTGAACAAACAATCTTATGAAAAATGAGTGAGTGCAGTATCTTGAACTGGCCACAGTGAAGATGTGATATTTCAGGCAACCACATATGGGGTCGCGACCCCAAGGTAAACACTGCCTTACAGTATCTTGCTTGTTCAACAAAATGTCTGCAGTCTGTAACCCCCTAACCCCAAACCACATTTTATACCATTTTACAGTTCATGGGGCACATAATATACCACACAAACAAACTTTGCACTCACCAACAAAGTATTCTAGATCTAAACTGCCAGCAAGTCAGACCCACACACACGCTAGTAAACCCTCATTTCTGCTCAAATGTAGATGTTGCAGGTCCCAAGCATAAGACTGGGCAGACAGTGCTGTTTAAAGAAAAACCAGGACCAGAACACGTCAGGTTGTTGCTCCGATCTCAGGTCACAGAGTAACCCGGAAGCCAACAAGGGCATTCAGGAAGGTCCAGAGTGGCTATACGCTGCTCTACTGCCTCCTACTGATGCTATCTGGTCAGCAGTGAGTCTCCATTGGCTAATCACAGTTCTTTTTAAACTTAAATTCACAGCATGAGCTGAAATACAGTCCTGAAATCCTGAACATATATAACACAAAATGTGACCACATATTTGTGTGTGTCACATAGACCCACACCATGCTGAACCAGAACCACACTATCAACATGCCAAAGACGATGGCAGATGTGTGACCATACATACTCCAGACCTGTCCCTGGCTTACATTAAAGGCATAGTCCACCCAAAAATCTAAATGTGTCAGCTGTTTTCATAGACTAATGGTAAAAATAAAGCAACATTCCACATTGTACAACCTGTGCTGGTCCCAATATTGAAATGAATGGATAAGATAGGACTCAGTCTACAGGCTCTAGAGTAACTCTTATTTTCCCAATTAATTCAGAAGTGAGAACATGGATGCTGTAGAATAAGGATTTATTTTTCTATTAGACTATTTTAAGGAAACAGGTCACAAAGTTTGATTTTGAGGTGGTCTAAGCCTTAAATAGAAGTTAGATTGCAGTTTTTCTGAATTGCTAAAGCACTAATTCCTGTTGTGTGAATCAGCTGCTCAGTTGTCTAAATTCATTCACTCTAGAGCTGTTTATTTCTGGTGTGAACCCCATCCACACTAATCACAGGAAGTGCACCTTTTTACACATCATTTCAATCACTGACTCAAGGAGAGGCATGGATTTTTCATTTTGGAACTGAGTTAGTTCAAACTTTTGAATTAGGAACTATGAACTGAACTAGTTCATTTTAAAATGTGTGAACTGAACTTTGAACTGGTTCATGTAGAAAGTGAACTTTCCCAGCTGGTGGCTGGTAGCTGTATCTGCCATGAGAGGAGAGGACACCTCAGGTTGATCACTAATGCTTTCACTGACTGCCAGCTCATTCTGCTGTGAAACAAGCTGGAGTAGGCTACTACAGACTGTAAGAAACAGGAATGATGTGTTTGATTACACTCGGTATGTTCTGGTCATTAATACCGTGTGTTATATATCCTATAATAATAATAATAATAATAATAATAATAATAATAATATACTCCAAGCTAAAGAGGTTTACTTATATCTTTTAGCCATGAGGTCAAATAATAACACGTTTAAGACGGAATTTGAGCTAATTCAAGTAAATTAATCATATGTGCGTCACACTGCTTTTATTTCGAAGACCGGAAGTTATTTTTCCCCCTGACAGATTTTGCGTTCTTACAGGTGCCGTCCAACTCAGGCCATTCTCAAACACACTTGCGCCCGAATTTGAGCGTAAGAGGATAGTCCATCTAGGCCCCGTTTTCTGCGTTTTTAATTATTTATTTCCGTGTAAACTGCAGTCTTGATTTAAAAACACTGATGGTCGATAATTTAGCCCTGCGTTGAGGGCCCCGGGGAGAACTGCTCAGGATAAGTCACCTCAGACCTCGGTTAATATTCAGAGACATGGCTCGACCACGGCCGCGGGAATACAAGGCAGGAGATTTGGTTTTCGCTAAGATGAAGGGATACCCGCACTGGCCGGCGAGGGTGAGTCTGGGATGCGGCCGGGCTGGGACCACAGGGAGGCGGGGTTGATTTACACAATACAGCCGCTGCTTTGTTTGGGGAATAGGAGGGATGCTGACTCCCGGCGCACCGTGTAGATTCTTCCTTCTTCTTCTTCTTTTTTCATATATCACCGAGTGTTGTGAGCCTCTGGTCATCGCCAGGTTGAGTAGAAAATTTTTAATCTTTTTGAATGAGGTTAACGTCATTTGGAGTCGATTTTCTCAGCACGTCTCCCGCTCAGTTCAGCTCCCACTGAGTTCTAACACAATTACTCATGTTCATATTTCACACTAGTTTTCATCTTAGCTTTGTATTTTGCTGTCAAGTTAAAATCGGCGAACCGAGAAGAGTTGACTGAGGTAACCCACCTCAACCACTGTGCGTCTCAAATACAGCCAGTGATGTTGTGGATAATACAGTGTAAATTCTCTGTCATTTAAAGACAGAGCGTGGCCTAACATTCCGTGGTGCACGTGCCGTCTCATCAGTGGGTTTCCTCAGCACAGCAGCCAGTTAGGCTCCATCTGTAACCTCTGTGTTACTACACAACCCCCCTCTACCATCTCACTATCCCTTTAGTTCACTCTCACCACACTGTGTTGTTTAGGTGTGACAGCACACAGCAGCTGTAGTCTGCATCATTTTAGGGAACATGGTGGACATTGATGTTAGTGTGATGAATACTATGCTATGCTTTGTCTCTGTCTCTGTCCTTCAGATTGATGAGCTTCCTGAGGGAGCTGTCAAACCACCTGCCAATAAATACCCCATCTTCTTCTTTGGTACCCATGAAACGTAGGTGTCTTTTCCTCCAACATGTGCAGCATTATCATTTACACTTACTGTATTTAGTGGCAAACAACAGCCAGATCCATATAAATATGATGGAGGTGGACTCCTTTGACATCCCCAAAGCAACCACTTAAAGATGAACCACAGACAGAGTTTGCTCAGTTCTCTTTACATGACACACATGCACATGAAGAGAGGGAGTGGGACCTTGGTCATGTGATGGAGATTTATCATCACTTGTTTGTATTTGTATTCATTGGTGCACATCAATAAACACTACTGTAGTTGTGCTAAATTTAGCTAAAGAGGCTATTTTCATCTGTAGTTCAATGTTACAGAGTCGGCCTAATGACAGAATGTAAGAAGTGATTAAGATGAAGTTATTGTGTAGTCTGGATAGATGTTTTCATTTCACAAAACGTATCAATGCATCAGTGAAGTGTGCATCGACTCAAGCTGGTCTGAAGTTGAACTATCCTGAGGACTCGGTGTGGATATTGGCACTCATCCAAAGACCTCCATGTCCAATCCTTTTTTTTCCATACAAATTAGACTAAATTTGTCTTAATAAAAAGGTACATTGTAAGCTTTTTAAGATTGGTCTGTACACACTCAAATGTCTTTTTCTATCATCATCCATCATGATTAGATCTTAGTCAAAGCATGCATGTAAACAATGTATGGGGGTGTGCTGGTCAGGTACACTGGGACTCCAGGAGAAATCCACTCCCATCCAGTTATAATTTATTGCACTCTCAAGGCTCATATGTATAGGTAGCTAGTCATTCTATGGAGGCTAGGTAGCTAGTCCTGAGTATGGAGGTGGGCAACAATTGATTGTTTTTTTTTCCACAACAGAATATATAAATCATAATTTAATTATACCAAGGAGCAATTTAGGCTTATCAAGAGTTATGATGTAAAGCAAATACTAACATAAACATAACACCTCAGGTACATACCAGAGGGTCTAAGGAACAAAGTAAGCCACTATAAAACTGCAAAGGGGCTTGCAATCCTTTATATAGTCCAAAGGTCTTTTTTTCCTAAGAAGTTACCTAACTCAGCGAAATGACCTGAAGTTTCAGAACAGCATGATAAAAGTTGTTTCCATTTTGTACACAATGAGGAAAGGAGCTTCAGTGCTTCCTATCTTATCTCCTTTAGTACGTGGAGAAATGCTGTCCCACAATCCTTCCATCATTGACTGAAGCTCAAGTTTATTCATACAGATTACTTTTCTTTAAAGACCAGCGAGCACACTACAGACACATGGATGTTGTTTTCATTAAACAACTGTCTAATCTGGAATTCACAACACATACCAAATGTCTAAATGATCTATGTGATGATCTGATCTACTCAACAAAAGTTTAGAATGTGTATAAGTCTAAATATAATTTATTCTTACTTTTTGCTTAGTTTTTTATATCTATTGAAGTATTATGTTAATGAATAAACTTTCTATATTCTATATATTTCTTTCATGGCATCTTATTTCAACATTTCAATCCTGTTTGCATTGTGTTTGTGGTACGTGAAGGAGGATTTATTCTGACTTCTTGATTATTTGGAGCCCAAGCTCCTCCCCTCTTTGGCTCCTCCACACCTGTTCTATACAACACTGCTGCAAGCTCACTGGCTCACTGACTTTGATGAGATTTACTCATTCACTCCTTAGTCAGTTTGCCAATACTCCAGTTTAGTTGTTCCATATAAGTGTTTAAATTTAAAAATACCCAAATGCCGATTTAAATCAGAAAACTGTATTGTAAAGGCCAGTATTCAAAAACCTATTTTTGTACTTCTTGTTGACACTCTGTGCTACATAGTTCTGTCTGAACTCATGAAGTACTGAGATTTGATACACAGATCATGTTTACTCAAATGCTTATGTTTTACTTTGCTCATTTAAAGGAGAAGTGCTGTTTTTTACAAGCTGGACCTTAAAATACACATAAAATATGGTCATTTACTCACCCATATAACTTTGGTGTCATTAGGAGTCCTTTGGACGATATTTAGATCCATTCAAGAGCCGCATAAATCCTATAATGAGAGTGATCAAGGCACTGAGAATGCAGCCTCTAATCACACGTGATCTGCAGCGAAACTCATTCATTTCACCATTATTTTGTTATGATTCACTAGTGCTATTCCCCTTTGAGTCTGGAGTTGCCTGTTATCGTCGTCCGGGGTCTGTAGATTGACCTGTTGACCTCTGAACTGGATGATGAGCCACAGCACAGCTCATCCACTCTGCGACGGTCGTCTTGTTTACCTGGAATTTGCTACTGCTAATATACTATGGTTCGTTTTTGCGTATTTCCACATTGTCCCAACACAATGACCAGTTGGATGAAGTTCAGCTTCCACAGGCTTATTATTTAGAGGCTGCATTCTTGGTGCCCTGATCGAAGGACTCCTAATGACACCAAAGTTATATGGGTGAGTAAACGACCGTATTTTATGCCAGAAATAAGGTCCAGGTTGTAAAAAACGGCACTTCTCCTTTAAGTTTAATAATCTTTTTCTGCTAAATGCAGAATCTCTAGATATGCAGCTATTAATGTATTACATACTTCCAATTGTTTAGTAAAATATTGTGTATTATTTCAGACTCTTTCAGTGATAGCTGTAGTTGTAGTAATTGTCTTGTCTTCTTTTTCAGAGCCTTCTTGGGCCCCAAGGATCTTCTGCCCTATAAGGAGTACAAAGATAAATTTGGCAAGTCCAACAAGAGGAAAGGCTTCAATGAGGGCCTGTGGGAGATTGAGAACAACCCCAGAGTCAAATTCACAGGCTATCAGGTCAGTTAGTGTTACTGTACGTGTGTGGTTCAGACTGAAAAGTGTTTGCAGGCTAGTCTGAACGTGTGTGTATGTGTGTGTGTGTGTTAGGAATCGACTGATATGTTCTTTTCAGGCCAATACCGATACCAATTATTAGTAAACAAGGAAATTGATAATTTAGAATAACACACCTGTGATTAGACTGAATACCGTATACAGTTTTGTTTGGTTTTTAAGTTTTTGGAGAATAACACAAACTCCAACAAAATCTTGGTTCAGTGGGGGCTGTGCATGGAACATTGTTACACAGCCAAGAGTGGTGACTTCAGCAGAGAGACGGCTGCATCAGAGCCAAAGGAGTGCGTTTTAGAATACATTTATTTTATCGGTTATTATATTGGTGAAAAGAATGGCTGATGCCAATTATCATGAAAATGCTGAAAATTGGCCAATATTATCAGTTGATCCCTAGTGTGTGTGTGTGTGTGTGCTGCCCTGATACCTGAGGTATTAGTTCGTGTGGTGCAACTCATGGTCATTTTTGGCACACAGGCTGTCCAGCAGCAGAGTTCATCAGAAACAGAAGAGGGTGGAAACACTGCTGATGGCAGCAGTGAAGGGGATGAGGGTGACTCTGTTGAGGGAGACGATGACAAACAAAAGCTGAAGGGGGACAAGACGGGATCCAAACGGAAAAAGACAGCCTCCTCCACTAAGGTACAGTACTAGAGCTGGTGAAGAGGCTAACACATATCTGTAGGTGAGGATTGGTCAGATAAACAGGAGCACTTGAAGATGAGGTGACCATGACAACCAGCCTGGGAATGACATCATTTGGGAGGACAGATTTGATTAATTCAGAGGCAAAAAGAATATGAGATTTGGCATGGGTGGATGGGTGCAGTTACTGTGATTTGAAGAGGCTGCATAACCCCTGTGCTTAAATGTACATGGATATGAGCATGGACAAATACCTTGACAGAGTTACTGTCTTCAGATAAGTTTGTTCAGCTTATCTGAAGGGGGAAGTGTTTGGAAACTCAGCCTCCTTCTTGCTTCACTCCTCCAAGTCCACATTTTTGTGGTTTACATGTGTGTGTGTGTGTGTGTGTGCAACCCTCATGTATCTTACCCCTCAGAGCACAGATGCAACTACCACCAGAGTGTTATTATATTAGTGCATAGGCTACCTTTACTGTAAATGGAGGTTTAAAAAGTCACACACATTCTGCCCCTCACTTAGCAACCACTGTTGCCTAGTAACTGGGCTTCATTATGCACACCACACGTGGTGCATCCAATGGAATGTGGCTTGCTGGGGACCAGTGTGTTCCTTATTCTTGTGTGTGTGTTTATAAGTATGTGTATGTTCAGACAATAGCTTGCCTTAATGTCCATTGACAGTTTTTTCTGGAGCTTTTAACAGCACTGTCTTCATCAGAGTGTAATACTAAATCTGTTGAACAGGTTCTAATCATGCCTTTTGAATTATAATGAAATGTTCCTTCAAATTATATGACTAGTTATGATGTGTAGTATGATGCTGACTTGCTCATAAATAACATTTACTTAGTTCTCAATTCACCAGAATAATGAAATTGTGCTTGACACAGCACAATATGTGTATGTATATATGTGTATAATATATTTACCAGTTTATGTAATAAATGTTGCTTGCTACAGAACTTGAAACTGGACCATGTGTGCAATTAAGTCTGTCAAATTTCCTTTGGCATTAATGAAGTTTTGTCTTATCATTGTAGACAGTAACCAACCAAACTGAATTGCTCCATCACAGTCATCTACAGTAGCAGCAATGTCACTTTTTCACAAAAACCTGAGGTTTTAAAGCCCTTAGTTTTTTAAAGTTGTACTGATAACTGTTGAACTCAGCACAGTCCATCTGTGTTGTTTTCTTTCTTGTTGGGATACCACAGATCCTTTTCTCAGGAAAAGGAGGCTGCATTTGTCTCTGTCAGAAAGAGACATGGAAATCTGAGAGTGTTATCATGCTGGTGTGACACCATCAGTCTGTAAATGCAGCCTCTGAGGGACATGGTCCCTGAATGGGGACACAGCTGAGAATCGCTATTGTCCACTTCTGTTGTTTTGCCCTGTGAAGCATGATTTTTTGCAACTAACATGTTTTTGTTTGATAGAAAAGAAAATTGTGACAGTTGGTAAAGTAAAGTATTTGCTCCTCCTGACCTATGCATCTGCCACAGAAATCCTCCAAGCTGTCCAGGATCTCATCTGGAGAGGATGACCTAGAGAAGGATGGTAAAGCTGACGACCAGAGGAGTGGCTCAGAGGAAGGAGACCCCAATAACGACATCATCCAAAATACTACAGACAGTAAGGTGAATGCTTCCATGCCCTGTTAGTGCTAACTTAACACAGGCAACAATTTTAATCATTGCATGCTTTAAATCTCAAATTGAACTGATATTAAGGTCACAGATTGTAGTTTTTCTAGATTTTTTGTCCTGGAATGTTTGAATAAAATTGCATAACCTCTGTAAGAGCAGTTTTGGGAGACTCATTTGCAGTAAGGCTAAAGGAGAGGTCTGTTGAAGGCAGCTGGAGTTACCAGTTTAAAAAGTACCTTTTTTTTTTTAGTGTAATATCCACTGTGTAGATTGTATTTTGCAGAACATGAGCCCTAAGGACAGAGCACACCAGCTGGGTGTAAAAAGTTAGGTCCTCACACTCAGTTACATCCAAGTTTATGATCAACACATGTAAGTGCACCATGATAAGCACTTAGCAAACACATGCAAAACAGTGATTGTTGCTAAGCAACATCCTAAACTTTAAACACTCTAGCAACAGTCAGAGCTGGAGCTCCATTGTTTTCAGGTTGTCTGTAGGGGAGAAGTAGGGGTTGGTTGTCACACTTTTTAGTCTTGCATGAATATCTCCTCATCAAAACATCCTAGAGTAGTCATTCCAACATTACAAGAAAGCTTAAAGTCTTGGGTTTCAATGGGTATCCTGTTCATTCATTAAAATTGTTCTAACAGTAATTTATTAATCATCAAAGACAATCTGAGACATTGTGACAACCAACCCCATCATGGGGTCGGTTGTCACGCTGTGGGGTTGGTTGTCACATGGGATTTCAATAGGAAAAATTTAAAAAATGATGGTGATTTTTAGAATGAAATTTAAATGTGTATTTTTTTATTCAAATGGCATGAAAAAAAACAGAACATAATCAGGACACATGGAATTTGTGTTTTTTGTTGTTGAAAATGCAGAACTCAACACTCTGTCCACTCCAGCTCTGCATCCTTGGACTGTTCACACCCTATATCTGTCATCACTGTCTCTCAGACAGTGAATAATTGACTCAATGCAGTATTGTTCAACCTATTTGAAGTTATACATTAATTGTGTCCATTTAAATTTTATTCTTAAAATCACCATCATTTTTTTTCCCCTTAAGTCACATGTGACGACCAACCCCAACTGGAATTTTTTGCCATTAACAAAGTTATCAACCATCCTGCATAGCTTTCCCTTCATACTTTTCAATGGTATCAGTTTCTTTGTTACAAACCCAATTCTGATCATTTCAATACCAATATTGTGTGGCAGCTTTGGTTAGCGAGTTATGATGAGTGTGACAACTAACCCTTGTGACAACCAACCCTGTTCTCCTCTAGTCCATCCCATTTTTATAGACATGATACCACCTTGATAAACTTCTTAGAATTTGGCACAAACCCATACAATTTTGGTAGTCATTGGCAATAACAACATTTTTCACAAATGGTTCATATTATGTGATTCTGGATAAACAGGGATGCAACCTGACACTAGTGGGGGAAGTAGAGAACCACATGGAGGAGATTCCTAGTTTTTCTTGTTGTGGTTGCATGTTAAAAAACAAATGGGGCATCAGTAGAGCATATACACTCACCAAACACTGTATCAGAAATACCATAATATCACAATGTAGACTCAGCCTTTGGTGTCAAACATGGCTCCCATAACAAATTTTGGAGATAATACCCCAGTGCTGCTTCTGCTGCTCCCAAACTTACCAGTTATTATCAGTTACTACAGGTTAGAATATAACAAATATAACGTAGTGATAGTTCTTTGCCTGTTTTTATTATTTCATTGTATTTTTAAATTTCTTTGCAAAGCTCATTTGTTAAAGCTTGACTTGACGTAGTATGACTAATACTTCTCTGTGCTTCCTTACAATTGTGTGCCCCCCCCCCCCCCCACAGAACCAGCTGCTCATAGAGGAACATTAAATGAAGAATGCTTGAAAGGGAAATCATTCTTTGTAGCTCTGATGTTGGAAAGGTAACTCCACAACATGATTTCGCATCAGCACAATCTACTTGATGCCATTGTCACCTCTTCTTCTCTACTGCACTCCCAATATGTGTTTGTTTGAAAGATGCACCCATACTGATAGGGCTACCAGTCATCTAGTGGGCACCAAGTTAAAACTGGGCATTATGTTCTGTGGTTCAACTTAATATCTCGGGCCTTGTCATTTAAATCCTCCTCAGTCATGAACTCACTGACAGACAGATTAAGATTCTTAGTCAGTTTTATCCAGTGATTAACAAGTCTTGTCCATTGTGTTAAATAAACATTAAATACAGGATTTAAAGGGGCATTAATACTTGAAGACTTTTATTATGCTCTCTTAAACCATTACAATTTATGCTAACTTTAACTTTGTTTATGTCTAGCCTGTTTTCACTAGGGCCATACTAATAGTGCTCTTAGGATATGCTTTAAATAGTAAGGTAGACCCCATTCAGATCCTATTAGGCATGTATTTGTCAAGCAGTTGATGGGTGGTGTTGGTGGCGGTGTCTCTCCCTTTTCACTGCTGATATTTAAGCTAAATCTCTGTCTTCACTAAAAATATGTTAAACTGGGGCAGTGGTTTTCAAAGTGGGGGCTGGGGCCCCCTGGGGGGCCGCTGTGTGGGTGCTAGGGGATCATCAGCAAATTGGAGGAAAGATGAGAATAAATGCGAATCACAAAATAAAGTTAAATTATTATACTTTGAGCATTACTATAAAGTATCATTTATAACAATATAACATTTCCAAATCGTATTTGCCATGGTCATCTTTCTAATTGCCTTCCAGTCAAAATATCATTAATGACATGATAAACAGTTAATGTTGACCTGGTGGTTTGCTCCTGACATCAAGCCTTAAACTCGGTGGGTTTGCAAAGAGGGTCCCTGGGCAGAGGCTAATGATGAATGGAAAAGTTTGAACCCCTGAACTGGGGCGCCATATAGCACAGTGGGTTGAGCAGGCGCCCCGTAGGCAGAGGCTACAGTCCTTGCTGCAGTCGGCCCCAGTTCATATCCTGAATCTGGTGGCCCTTTCCTGTATGTCATTACCCCTCCCTCTGCCTCCTCACTTCCTGTCTCTCTGAACTATCCTGTCAATTAAAGGTAAAAAGCCCCAAAAATATACTTTAACATGTGATAAACTAAGAAACTAGAGAAAATAAGTCATCTATTCAAGAGTTACTCTCACCAAAATTATAACTGAAAGTGACTGCAAAATAACCATAACTAATTAAATTCATTTGATTGACAAAGCAAGGTCACTGACAATGAGAGAGCTAAGCTAGTGAGAACTGCCCTGTAAAGGAACAGGAGAATATTTCAGCATGCTAATGACTAGCATAAATATGTTTTGTTTTATCTTGAGAACGAGGCACTTGGTTAGCAGAAATGTGTTTTCAGCTGAGCTTTAGGAGAATTATTGTAGATGAATTATGTTTATAGAGCAGCGGTCCAGATGCTACCGCTTCACTATTTAGTTAGCTAGCCACAGCTAGTAATGACTGTTTACAAACAGTTAGGGTTTAGAACAAGCTCCTCAAAAGAGTTCATCCTCAAAAGACAGTGGTTAACAAGTTTTAAAGGATGAAGAGAGCGTGTGTCAGCAAAAATCTGATGCTAGCTTGCAACTAGCAAATACAAAAGAAGTCCATTTCACACTGTCACACAATTTCTTTATCTTTAGGCTAATATGTTAGTTTAAAGACATGTCATATTGACAAAGGAAATGGACTATATATCAATCAATATGTCAATATGAAATTCAGAAATCTATCTAAAATAGCACAAATGCCAGAATGATGTGTGTGGCTTTAAGTTTACATTTGAAGTTAACATAACAAAACATTGTGGCAAGCAGTTACAATCATTAGCCGCTTCGGGCTCTAGTTTCTCAGACCTGGCGCAGCGCAGCGCAGCGCTGCTCCGCCGCGCC